>JAVHZT010000039.1:0-436789 GCA_035079005.1 Fraxinus americana
CCCTGGAAGTGAGCTAAAGTCCATTAAATTTTGAAAATGGCAGCCATAATTTTGTGCCTTCAGCGGCAACGATACTTGCACTACCAAAAATCACGCTTCCCAGTCCATTGATTGTGGATCATATTGGATTCGGCGTTAGGGTTTACGGCCATTTTGGGAATTACAAATTTCAGAGCTGTAGTGGTTTCTGCTAGAAATGGAGGTCGGGTTTGAAATGAGCGTTTCATCTCACAATTTCAATTGAATATTCACTAAGCCATGTTTGGATTTAATGACATGGCATTTAATCAGCCACATGTGAATTTTATTTTTATTTTTATTTTTATTTTTTTGTCGTCTTTAGTTTTCGTTGGTTTTCAGACTTCAGGGTTAAATTTATTTTTTATTAGCAACTTACTTATTCAATTATAAGTAGATTTTTGAGCTCGGCCAAACATACACTTGTCGCCTCATAAAGAAGAAATTATGTTATTAATGTAAAAAACAGAAAATCTAGTTGCTAACTCACGGTCCGCGCTCCAATATTCTACCGGCTAGGGTTTTACTCTCACGCGCCGCCGCAACTTCCAGCGATGACAAAGAAACGTGCGAGAATAACTAACCCAGAGCCGTTCTTGGCAGATGACTCCAAGTCTCTCTCCGCCGCCTCCTCCAAGAAACGCTCCAAGCCTCCCAAGCCACACCAGCTTGAGCAGAAGCTAGTGCCCTCGGGCATGAGCTCGAAGATTTTGAAGGAAGCCTTGTCTCAGCAGAAGGAAATTCAAGAGGAAGAGGAGAAGCAGAACCCGAGTAATTTAGTATTTTCCGAAGAGCATGGAATTAAGGACAATGATTATGAGGAAGAAGATATTGACGACTTCGGAGGATTTTCTGAAACGCAGAGTCAATTTGGACAATGGGATTTAGAGGTTCTCTCTTGACTTCTTTTACATTGCAGAAATTGAGTGTGGAATTTATGGTTTGTATTGAATATGATGATTTCGTAAAGGGAAGTTTGTTATGCATAGTTGTTAAGTTTCTTTCGAATGGATGCTGGATAAAAAAAATTATTGAATTTGTTGTTTAAATATGTTTTGTATAAAGAGTAAGATAAAAAAGAAAACCCTGAATTTGGGAACACTGTTTCATGGAACGGTTTCTGATTAAGTACGTCTTTCAAGTCCTAAATTTGTTTATAATAGTTGCACCATTATCATTGGGAAGAGCATTTTTAGGTCTACATCCAAGTCCTAAGTGGCCCTTCCATGGACTTGTTGTTGTGTTGATCTTACCTTGGATATTGCAGAAATATATTTGTGATGTGAGTAAATATTCAAAGGGGTAGTAGCTATGTTAAGAATGATGATATACCTCTTTCTTGTCAAATTAGATGTTGGAACCTATGATACACCAACACAGACTGGTGTGTCCGACACGATGCGTGTTGAATACGCCGATGCGTGATTTTTCAAAAAGATACTGACACGACACATTTCCGATACGTTGATTAAATTCTTTAAAATTCTTCATTTATATAGTATAAATTCAGTTTTATACTTGTTATTAATTTTTCTTATTGAAATCTTTTACATATGAGTACCTATTTGTTATTTACTAATAATTTTGAGTTAAAAATATATAATATTTTTAATGAAAAATGAAAAATATCTATGGTAGAGTGTCCGAGGAGGGTCGGTATCGATGCGTGTCGAACACGGATAAGCTACCCTAATTGAAGTGTCCGTGCTATTGAGGTTGGAACTAAATTCCAAGCTTAATATATTGTTCTATCGAATGTCTTTATATTCTGTGGAATTGAGCATATTCTAATTGAATTAGTTATTTCTTGCAATTTCATTTGCTGCTAATGGTTATGATTTTCAAATTCTTCTTTCTGAAAATATGGATGTCTGATTTACATGTCCAATTCAGATTTATTTATCTCTTGGATGTAGCACATTTTTGGTTCTTTTCCTGTGGGTTTTGAAAGGATGATATGGGCTCTTTTGAATTCTTAAAATTTGAATTGAGAAAATGAATCAATAATTAAGTACATTCAGTTTGTATGCCTACTTACTATACCATCTTAAATGAAGAGTGTGTGTTTCTTTCTTTTTGACAAGTTAATTGAAGTTTCACATTTGTAATTTTGTATTATGCATTTTCCTCTGGTTACCCTCGATTGAGGATGCTCAACACAAATGATATTAGGTTTTCTACAACATAATGTTGGGATGTGGCTATTGAGAGGCCAATGACACATACTACTGTGAAATTTATTTTCTTTATGGACTTGCTTTTTGTATTGTTGTATTCATTCTTTCTTATGGATTTTCTTGGTAACAACATAGGATCAAATAAACGAGGAGGATGAGAAGCTTCTGGAGGCCTTCTTGTCTAAAGAAAATCGCCCTCAGCGCACGTTGGCTGACGTTATTCTTGAGAAGATCAAAGAAAAAGATTCCCAAGTTTCTACAGGTTTTGTTTGTGATATTATCATATTAAAAATATTTATGGGATCTATTATTAATTTAAAATTACTCACTCTGATGATACTACATCTACTCCTACTGGTGCATGATCTTTGTAAGGACTTAAGATATTCACACGTTTTTTCAAAAGCGGGCTTGTAAACATGGCCTGTCATATTAGCTATATGACAATGTTCTGAAACTTTATGGTAGTGTTTGATGAGCTACAATTTTGAATTCTGTTTTCTGTTATTGTTTTCTAGGGGAGCAAGCACTGCCCAAATTGGATGACTCCATCATAGAGTTGTACAAGGGGTATGTTAGTTATCTTCTGCTTAATGTTAGTTGTGTGTCATGATTTCCAGTGGGATTTATGAGAATCTGAATCCCACATCGGAAGAATGGGCTTCCTTTGTGTGGTTTATATAGGCTTGGGTTCTCCAACCATATTAGCTAGCTTTTGTGGTCTGGCTCTTCCAAGTTCTATGACATTGTGGACCTTTCTTTTTTTTTCTTTTGTGTTAGTCATCCCTGTTTCTAAGGCTACGTATGTTGGTTGGTCTATTATAATGCAGAGTTGGCAAGCTACTTAACAAATACACTTTTGGCAAGATGCCAAAAGCTTTCAAACACATACCTTCTCTACAACTTTGGGAGGAAGTCTTGTACCTGACTGAGCCTGAAAAATGGTCTGCAAACGCAATGTATCAAGCCACAAGAATCTTTGCTTCTAATATGGGTGTCAAGAAGGTTGAACGCTTCTACAAACTTGTCTTACTACCACGCGTCAGAGAGGACATCCGGAAGAATAAGAGGCTGCATTTTGCCTTGTATCAATCTTTGAAAAAGGCTCTGTACAAACCGGCTGCCTTCAATAAGGGGATTTTATTTCCTTTATGTGAGGTATAAAACATTTGAATGAGCATATTTAGGAGAACACTTGTGGCATAGGATACTAAATTCTAGTTTAAAGCCCAAACTTGCTTTGCATCTCCTAACTTACCTTGTTTGTCCAATATTTGTGATAAGTTCCTCTTAGAGGAAGATATTTTAGACAAGATTTGTTGCTTGAAGTACATTATATTTTGACTACAAGAACCAGTGCAAAGCAACTAGAATAAACAATGAGTATGCTAAATTTTCCACTTTAAGTGAATATTACTGTTTGGTGGCTCTTGATTAAGTTTTGCTGATTTTCTGCAGCATTTAGCAAGGAACGCTTGTGCAAGTTAAGAGTGTCTTGCACTCATATTTTTTAAGTAATTCATTGGATCCTTTGTGTCTGTGGAAAATGCGAGGAGTTTATGTATAGTGTCAAGATGGATTCTATTTCAGATGCATTGCTTACTTCTTTTATTCTATTCCATGGTTCGAATCTTACTACACTTCTGATAGACATATTTATATTTTTTTTCCTCTGATACAGTCAAGAACTTGCAATTTGAGGGAAGCTGTCATCATTGGGAGCATTGTTCAGAAGGTTTCCATTCCTCCTCTTCATTCCAGGTATCACGTCTTTTCTACTAAGCCAATGTATAGACCACCCTAGGAGAATGTGTAAACACTTAATACTATTGTATAGCCAGTAATATACCATAAACTATTGCAAAACAATCCATAATACACTAATTAGCAAAATTAGAATTCTTACTTGCATACGAACATAAAATAGATCTAGAAAATATTAAGATCTCAAATTAGTAATCATGTAACAAAATCTATTACTAGAAGTGGACACAACTCAAAATTTCTTATGTCATCACTACTAATACGTTCTTGAACGGAATCGTTAACATTGTTTTCGCCATCCTCATTATAAGTTTCTTTCATTCTCCTTCCATTTTCCTTCATATATGTAAAAATAAGAAAATAAAAGATCCCTCCAAACATTTTAAGTTAAAAAGAAATAGCTTAAAAATCTAAGACAAATAATTAAATGTTAGAAAAATTTAAAGCAAATGGGCAAACTCCTTAGTTGGCTTGAGGCTAACCCTCACAAATGACATTTTAGGTGCGGGTGTTTTTGGCCTTCTATGATAGCCTCACGTGAGGCGGGATTCGAGGCATAAGCCTCAAATAGTTTTTTTAAACCATGTTTATGAAGCATCTTTTTGATGCTTAAGTGAGACTTCAATAACTGCTTAATTTTTTAGCGAGCCCTTGATTACTGAATCTTTTTGTATATGGAAATATATAAATGAATTTAGCATACTTGTGATTTCTCACAGTTTCTAATGGGTATGCAGTGTTGCACTATTGAAGCTTGCAGTGATGGAGTATTATGGCACTACAAGGTATACATATTTTCTCAGATGTGACGCTGTATTTCCTCCACTCCACTCCTCTCCACTCTGTTAAAGCATCTCAAATTTCAGCAGAGAATAATAAATGACTTAATCGATTTACCAACTCATTTCAAATTTACATTGTTGTGTTAGACTGTTAAAAGTACCAATATAAGTGTCAAATGAGAAAATGAATTTAGAATAGAATCATTTTTGACATGGTTAGTGCTTATTTTGTATTTTCTCTACCCACCTCCTCATGGTGAAATTTATTAATAGAATCCTTTTGTATTCTGCTGCAGTTATTTTATAAAGCTACTGATTGAGAAGAAATATGCATTGCCATATCGTGTACTAGATGCCCTGGTTGCTCATTTTATGAGATTCTATGAGGACTCCAGAATAATGCCTGTGATCTGGCATCAGTCACTTCTTGCATTTGCACAAAGGTTATTTCTCCTTCGCTGGTTTTGGATGTTGACATGCATGTTTGTTCTTTGTTTCCATCAATGTGATGATATATTGTTGATTTATTCCTTCAATTGTTCCAAGATCCAGGCTCAGTTAATCACCAAAACACCACCACAATCGACGCCAACAATCACAAACCAAACACTTTTCCAAAACCTAACTAGTCAAGCTTCTAATTAATTTCAAAATTTGCCAAAGGACTGATGGGGAGAAAATTATAGCCAAGACAATAGCCACAAAGGCAAGGAGAAGAAAAATAAACAGTAGCATACAGTCACTTTGAAAAGGCAGGAAGCACAAAGCCAAGACAGCCCTTTTTTTCTCTCAAATAAAGGCTATGAATAATTCTCACACACTAATTGTAATTAGCAACTAACTTAAATAGGTTAAGAATAGGTTAAGGCTTCTAGATCAAACAAACATGACTCAATAACAAAGGGATAAATGGGCTAACACCTTAAAGCCATCTAAGTCGTTCGGGTTGGGCCATGAGTAGCACTAATACAATTAGGCTACTTCAAATGGCCCAAGTGGGTTACATGATTCGATTGGTTCGATTGTGGCATCAACACATCATTTCAATCATTGGCCGAGGCCCATAAAATCTAATCTAACTAGAAAACAGATTTAACATCATAGCCCGTGATTTATTGGGTATCAAAAACCCAATAAATCTCCACCTTGATCCCAATAAATCTGCAAGCAACCAAAACACACAGTCCATACTTGCACAATGAAGGCAACCAATAAAATTGGTATCATAGACCTTACCTCATGTTTCGAACCCAAAACACATACCATACCTGCTCCACGTACTCACCAGGGCTAAGGTCATGAACACCCAAGTAGAAACAAATAATCACAGCAATCAATCAAAAGCAAATAAACATGCAATGAAGATATCATATATAGGATAACACAGATCTTTTCAACCATGTTCACACAGAATAACAGACTAATACCAAGTCAATCAACATGCCAACACATATGCAACAAATGCATAAATGACCTCACGAAGATCTTACTACACTTATCCTATCCCATTCTGTGTTGCTCACTCCTCGAGAACACAAATCTCACCTCATCGCCCACAATGCTCATTAGACTAATCACTCAAACAAACATGTCTAACCGGTAAGCATCTATAGATCCTAAGTTCTTGAAATAATCCTTTATCACCACATCACTTCTCCAACCTAAATGGATAATGAGTCTCCACCTAATAGAAGTGATAGAAGTGCCTCACTCGCACTCCACCTGATCAGGGTCTCTTACAGATAAAGAATTCCAAACATTTGATCACATTTCCACCGTGATCCAAATGTAACACTCCATATCCCACAGTACAAACCACAATGTACCTTTAGGCATCTATACTCCATCTTACCAAAAGACATACACACACGCGTTGACAAACCCACTATGCATGCAAACACATTACACCAAGTAATAAGATCACTCCAAATCATGCCAATGCACATATCAAACACATTGAAATGCAACATATAGCCATGCAGCGGAAATGAGCAATCACACACATGCAGAAAGGATTACACACAGATGCAAATGCAGTAACTAGGGTAATACTCAATAAGGCTCACTAGGGTCATCACTCGACCCTAAAACTAGATTCGTCTCGCCTCTCATCTTACCCTTCTTCTTGGGACAATCCCTAATGAAGTGTCCGGACTTGTCCCAACTCTTGCTCTTCTTCTTACCACCATCGTTACTCGAGTCACTACTCGAATAACCACTATCTTGAGCTCTACCCAAACTCATCTGCTTAAACTTCATTCTACTTCTCATCATATGCAACTCACTATTTCTCTTATCTTCTTTTTTAGCCTTAATCTCCATTTCCTTACTCCTAAGGAAATCTACGACAATTTCAGGGGTTAAGGTGTTCCTACCATACTTGATAGCATTTTTAACTTCATGATAAGTATCAGGTATAACATTCAGTAAAATAATAGCCTTGTAGGTTTTAGACACCTACTCTCCACAGTTAACAATGTCTTGAACCAACTTGTTAAAAACATTCAAATTGTCATCAAGATCCTTTGAATGATCCATTTTAAAGCTAAAAAATCTTTCAAGTAAGTACAACTTATTAGGAGTGGATTTAAGATCCATTTTAAAGTTCTTTGGTAGAATCAAGTTTTCCAACTTTTCTCAAAACAGTGTCGACAGGTGTATTATAATTGAAGTGTATGCAAGTTTATCATATTCTTCTTTTTGTGCTTCTCTAAAATTTTCCGGAAATTTGCCGTCAATAGCCTTTGAAACTTTTTGTTGAACCAAAATACCCTTCATCTTTTGTTTGCCAGATTGAAAAATCCCCCTTCCCATTGGAAATTCCAACTTCGAAACGTGGAGACATTTTGAAAAAACAGAACAACAAAAAATGCACAAATAGGTCACATAGAATAATCATAAGGCAACAATATACACCGTTCTAGATTCCCAGGGTTTCGTAAGATTCATGATCTTAGATCAAGGGAATGCTCGAACGGGTCAAGTCAAGGTGTTCTAACCGAATAATCAATGCAACACGAAAGTATGTCAACACAATTCAAATTTTCACGCAAAACAATCTCACACAGAGACAAAAAACCAACAGTTACAGCACAAAAATAATTACCAACTTGCACTCAAAATTCAAGACTTCAAATAGAGCAACAAATTCCTAAAATTCTAGCACAAGCAATGGTTACCCCTTCACGATAACCCCAATCCTAATGTCACCCCACATGATGCGCTAATGCTGAAATTTAAATGGGATAAGCCAATTTACCAGAGTGGACCTATCAAAGTCCGTAAATTACGAGAAATATAATTTTAACACTTTAGGGCCACCACTATTCGCCCTAAAGTCTCCAGCACCTGTGGCAATCAACCGAGCGACAATTGAACTACGAATGTAGGGGCAAAATCGTCCAACTTTTTCTTCGCAACCTGAAACACTAAACTAAAAATATCAGTACGTTCACAAAATCAAATATAACAAACTGCCTGAAGAAGTCGAAGCCAGAAAACGGCCCACGAGCCCTCACGCGCGGCGCCGGAGTCCCCACTCGCCGGCGTCGGCGGCGGCCGTCACCACCACGCGCCGGTGACCCAGAAACTCCTCGACCTGCACGTTCCACCATTGGTCACCGTTTCTCCAAATTCTTTTTGGTTTGGCCGAAAATCGAGTTTGAAGGTTCGGTTTTTGTGCAAAAAGGGGACAGATTTTTTGCTTCTCTTCCTGCTCGATTTCTAAGCTGTTTTTGATCGATTTTTGGCCTGAAAATCACCACCTAAAGCTTCGATACCATATGTTGGGGAATTATTGAGAGCAATTACCCAAGGTCCAAGCCCACTCCACCAGGCCCAAGTGAGGCTCCATCCCAAAACCAATTGGTTATGGGTGGAGTAGCCCGCTTGGATTATATGGTAGATTTCTTTTCTTCTCCCAACCGATGTAGGACTTGTTTGCTCCCAACAATCCTCCCTCAGACAAGGCTCACGAGGTAAATCACCACTCATCGAGATAATTCATCGTAGCCTGCACCCACTACGTTACCATGGATCTACCATTTCATGAGAATTTTCCACCACCTCGATTTATCTAGCCACACAACCTGGGCTCTGATACCACTGTTAGAGAATTATTAGGAGCAATTACCTAAGGTCCAAGTCCACACTACCAGGACCAAGTGAGGTTTCATCCTAAAACCAATTGGCAATGAGTGGAGTAGCCCACTTAGGTTATATGGTGGATTTATTTTCTTCCCATAACCGATGTGTTGGGTTTTTGATACCCAATAAATCTCGGGCTATGATGTTAAATCGATTTTCTAGTTGGATTAGATTTCACAGGCCTCGGCCGATGATTGAAATGATGTGTTGATGCCCCAATCGAACCAATCGAATTATGTAACCCACTTGGGCCATTTGAAGTAGCCTAATTGTATTAGTGCTGCTCATGGCCCGACCCGAACGATTTGGATGGCTTTAAGGTGTTAGCCCACTTATCCCTTTGTTATTGGGCTCTGTTTGTTTGACCTAAAAGCCTTAACTGATTCTTTAACCTATTTAAGTTAGTTGCTAATTACAATTAGTGTGTGAGAATTATTCATAACATTTATTTGAGAGAAAAAACGGCAGTCTTGGCTTTGTGCTTACCGCCTCTTCGAAGTGGCTGTGTGCTACTGTTTATTTTTCTTCTCTTTGCCTTTGTGGCTATTGTCTTGGCTATAATTTTCTCCCCATCAGTCCTTTGTGGGCTGATTAATTAGAGCAACCAGTTAGGTTTTGGAGAAGTGTTTGATTTGTGATTGTTGGCTTCGATTGTGGTGTTGTTTTGGTGATTAACTGAGCCTGGATCTTGGAACAATTGAATGAATAAATCAACATATGGTATCAGAGCCCAGGTTGTGTGGCTAGATAAATCGAGGTGGTGGAAAATTCTCATGAGATGGTAGATCCATGGTAACGTAGTAGGTGCAGGTTACGATGGATTATCTCGATGAGTAGTGATTTACCTCGTGAGCCTTGTTTGAGGGAGGATTGTTGGGAGCAACCAAATCCCACATCGGTTGGGAGAAGAAAAGAAATCCATCATATAACCCAAGTGGGCTACTCTACCCATAACTAATTGGTTTTGGGATGGAACCTCACTTGGGCCGGGTGGAGTGGGCTTGGGCCTTGAATAATTGCTCTCAATCCCACATCGGTTGGGAGAAGAAAAGAAATCCACCATATAACCCAAGTGGGCTACTCCACCCATTACCAATTGGTTTTGGGTTGGAACCTCACTTGAGTTTGGTGGTGTGGGCTTGGGCTCAGTCAATTTATTCATGATTTTCCCTTGCTCTCAATAATTCCCTAACATATATGAGATTGATTATTGTGTACACTATCTCCTGTTTTATGACTTCATAAATTTTGTGTAGGTACAAAAATGAGTTGACAAAGGAGGACAAAACTAATCTCAACACTCTAGTAGAAAGGCAAAGACATAAATTAGTAAGTCCATTAGCCGAATTGCGGTTACCTACTGTTTCAGTTTGACGGGTACTTGTATATTGTGATCTTAAAAATTGGAATTTCTTTTTTCAAATGCAGGTTACTCCTGAAATATTAAGGGAATTAAATAACAGCCGCAACCGTGGGGAGAAGGACGACCTTATGTCGATATATATCCTTTTCTTTGATATGCAAGTTTTATGTTTTTTTATTGTTTTGCTTGATCTTTCAAGTTCCCCTCTCTCTTGTTCACTCTGATTTGCACTTTTCTTGTTACTTGGATATGCATAACGTACCTGACAATCAACTTCCATGAATGTTTTATATGATATTCTGTTCTTTCACCTCTATGCATGCACATCAAGGGAGAACTCAAACTGCAATGTAGTCAAATGCACGATTGTGATAGATAACGTGCATGTTTGTCAATGCTTAAATTATAACTTAAGCTGGTCAAACATTGTATCCACACATTTTGCAGGACTCTCAACTATTACCGGCTTGTTACCCATTAATCACTTCAATTTAAATTCATGCACTCCCAAACATGCTAGATAACAATTCTCTTGGTGCATGTCCAATTTCACCTATCATTAGTACTGTGTTGAATGAGGACTCATATAAACACAAATCAAGTTCTCAGCAGGGAGATGTTCGCCTTATTTCACATTCATCTCCAACTTTGTTTTGTTTAAGATTCTAGTTACATTTCTCGCCCTTTAAACTTATGTTTCCTTGACTCCCTATTACCGACTCCAATTTCCGTGGTTAACAAAACAATACAAGAAGATAGGTTTGATATCCCGGATGTACCTATGGAGGAAGACTAAATACATGTTGCAGCAGCTATTTGCATGGTAAAATGCTTTCCCCTTCAAGTTAAACCCTGTCCACTGGAAAAATCACTTCGGCTTAAATATTGTCTGTTGCACTGCACATAATATCAGCGCACAACGGCAACTGTTTTTCCATAGCTTATTCTTGGCATTTGAGTTCCCGATGCAGGTTTTACGCAGTACTTTGGCGACAGGGACTTATTGGTGTCCTAGATACATTTAACTTTGAGCGAATGTAATTGCTGGAAGATGACCCTGTGCTCGGGTTAGTGTGATTATTCATGCATTGATGGAGCTACCTGGTATTGTTATCGGTCGAGGATTTTGAGATTTTGGTTGGAGCATTCTTTAATGTTGAATTCTTTGAAGATACAAAGAATTTTCAGTGCAAGTATTTTGAAGTCGGTTTTATTTATTTCATTTTCAAAATTTTGTAATGGAAGCGAGTTTAATGATTTATATTTCATTTATTTTGAACCCATTATATGCCAAAATATCAATACTATTTTTATTTGACATTTGTTTTTTTCGAAATTTAATGTATTGAAATTATATTGTTTGATCATAGTAATTCCACCAATAATCATTAAGTCACTTATTTAGATGGTACTCTTTTATTATTATCAAAATAATAAAAAATTTCTTTTTAATAATACAAAGGAGACGTCTTGATCGAGAATGACTGCTTATAAAAAACACAAATAAGTTGTTTATAAATAAAAAAAATAATTTTTTATATACATATTTCGAGGAATTCATAAGGATTATTCTCTTATTTTTATTTATTTATAATTTAAATTGTTTATAAGCACTTTTTAAACATGTTAAATGGCATCTGCTTGCTCGGTATCACGTCAATGAATATCTATTAAATGAAATTGAACTTTATCCCTCTTCTATTAAAAGAGGAATCCTCCAATTACTGTTCATTCTGGAAGTATTTCTCTCTTTCCATTCTATCCCTCAATAGTCAATAATTGCGGCTTCCCTCTTCTGTTAAAAGGTCAATTATTGCCGCTTGTGAAAACCAATGTTGTTAGTCAATAATTTACCTCTACCACTAATATTGAATTCCACAATCAGAGAACCAATGTTATTAGTAACAATTATTGTTGTAATTTTTATTGTTTCACTCAAACTAAAAAAAGAAATAATCAACAAAAATAATTAGCTCTTGAATTTCACAATAAAAATAAAAACATCACGACCCTGCAAATGTAGTGGTACATAATTTGTTGTGTCAAATCGAAGTATGTGAAGTAAATTAAAGTAAATGAAGAATAATAAAAACTTCTACATGTGAATGATTAAAGAATCCATAAATTTAGCGTGCGATGATCACAAATAATCAAGAATCTATAACCTCGTAGGGGTTTGGGAGCAACGCCCTAGACGGGGATCGACTTGTCGACGGGGCAGCGCCCCTTGAAGAGTTTATCTGTTGGAAATAATTTTGTTTTAACAAATATTAAAGACGATGGAAGTAGGAAAAAAATAATATTTTTAATGACCTTGTTTTACAAAAAAAAAAAAACTTGTTCCGTGCTGTGCGGAGCAAAGCTCCGTCGTGTGCGGGGCATTTGATTATTTTTTTCTTTTGTTTGTAAAGTTAAATTTCTACTAATTAAATAACAACAATAAATAAATAAAAATTATCCCTTCATTTATTTATATTAAAGTAAAAAAAATTGTAAGCTTGCAAAATTTATATATAAAAAAAATACTGCTCCGTACTGTGCGGAGCATTTGCTCCACACACCACAGAGAGCAATTGCTCCATGCTGTGCGGATCGGACACCATAGAGCAAGAATTTTTTTTTTTAACATGTCCATTAAAAATATTATTTTCCCCTACTTTCATCATCTTTGATATTTTGCTAAAAAAAAAAAATTTATTCCCAAAAGACACTCTTTAACACATACACAAAAAATAGAATTCCTTTTGGGGGCAACATTTAAATTTTTTGCTTCATTCAATGCATACATAAAATCAAAATTCCTTCCGTGTCTCCTCACCCGTGCCTTTTTTATTTCATTTTTTTTTTTACCAAAAACTCTACTTATTTACATTTTACACAAATTATAAATACAATTTCATTTATTAATAATTTAACTCAGAAAAATTAGAAAATATTTAATGTCATACATACACAAAAATCAAATTTTCTTGCCTCCGAGCCCCCACGAGGGGCTGCCCTCTTGACCTGGGTGCGAGTTGTTTTTAAGGTCAAAATTCGCTGTTCGCTTCCAAATTGTCAAATTAACTTATTTTCTTCTTTTTACCGCAAGATTTCGTGAGCTACATTTTTTTATAGCTTGTTTACATTATCAAAATACATAAAATAGTAATCAAGTTGACAGTCACATTCAGAGACACAATATTAAATTAAACAACACCAAACCTTTCTTGACTCAACAACATAACTTTCACCTACAAATAAAATTTATTTTACATTAATTGCAAATTTACTGAGACAATTTAAATTGTTCATATCTAACATTCAAAATGTAATTCACGATAATTTAACATATTTAATACACTAATGTTACCTTCAAAACAGCACGGGCAAATTACTAGTTAATTAAAAAAATTACAAACCAAATTTGAATAGAAGATGTTAAAAAAAATCATTAATTTGGGTGCAAAATGTTGAAAAAGTTAGTTGGCAAAATGGTGAGTCATGAGGATAGACGCATCAAAATTCAAACCTAAATAAAATCAAGAGAAAAATAATAAATGCAACGAAAATACGGTTCTCTTTGGTTTCATCGTCACCTTCTATTTTTTTCCCCTCTGAATCTCCGCCCCCTCCATTTTCAATTTTTTCTCAATACCTTCCCTATTTAATCTCTCTCAGCTGAGCCCTTCATTTTTCTTATTCTCTCTCTCTCTTTTACGTACGGACATTCTATAGAGAGGGGTGTTTTTGTATTGTATAAACATGGCTGCCATGCTGCAAGCGATCGGAGTAGCATCACCTTCAGTTGCCTTCTCGGATCACTACAATAAATCCTCTGTTTCGTCTATTCGATCTTTCCCAGGTTTCAGTTTTTATTTGTTTTTTTCTTTATTTTTTGGTTTGTGTTCGTTTGTTTTGGATGTATTGTCTTATGTTACTGTAAAGATCCAAGAATTGTGGAAACAACGAAAAGATTGGATTTTTGGTTTATGGGTTAGGAAAATGATGTTTTATTGAGCTTAGTTTTACAACCCGAATTAGATTATTAAAAGATCCTAAATTATATTGAAGGAACAAACTTTTTCAAATTTGATTTATTTCTCTGTTTAATTTTTTGTGTTGTTTTTGTCAGTCATCAGATCTGGTTTGAGGTCCATTTCGGGTTCTGGTCATGGAAGCTTCAAGCCAGGAAAGGTTATTACCAAAGCAACTGCGGTCAGTGTCTTCTTTTTACCCTCTTAATGTTTTTCTTTTTTTATTTTTCTTATGTCTAAAATACTCTGTTCTATTGTGATACATGTGGAATTCATCAGACACAGACCGAGAAATCTGCTTCCACAACTTCAAAACCTGGGTAAGATTCTTATTGTATAATATGCTTACTTCAGTGTATTTCCATCTGTTTGTTTTTGCTGGTAGGCTTGACATTTTGATTGTGGCATGCAAATTTAAAAAGTTGAATTGGCTAGGATATGAAGAAATACTAATAGACAAAATTAAACTGTACTACAATTTCAAACTTGATATTATAGTGAATCCTACCGCACCATTTGTCGAAGCCTAAAAAACTTTTGCCTTGCGGTTTGAAGATACTACTTTTCCATCTATATTGTATTTAAATTAGCACAGCTCAAGACTATTTTGTGATGGATGTGTTGGCACATTAATCAAATGCATTCCAAACATCAAAATAGTATGTACCTTTGTAATGCTCAAATCTCTATGAACCTGTAATGTATTGCACTAACACTTTAGGTGGTGTGTACGTCTAATGGTGATACTGTTAAGTGCAAGAACCTGAACACATGATTCTTGAACAAAATTTCATATCCTGCTCAGTAGAGTTATTTATTTAAGGTACGACATACTGGTACAGTCAGAGTCACCAATGTGACACAGGAAGAGCCAGTAACATAGGAAATCCTGAAAGTAGGATGTTAGAGATGGATATAATGCGGTGATGAGGATTTTTTGTTGTTAGGTAAAAAGCGTAGAGAAAAACTAAAAATGCACTATATTTATGATAATGTAAGCATATGCCTATATCTGTGAGCATTAATGATTGGTATTCGCTTATGTTATGAAGATGAAGTCTTGGACATTGATGTTCTAGTGTGGAGGAGTATGGTTGTGTGTAACAACCATTTTTTGGATACATTAGGAGGCTTCAAGAGGAAGCCTTCTGATTTTCACATTTCTAACTTCTGAATTCACAAGAACACTTAACCTACCTTTCCCAAATATGTTTTGGCATATTACTAAAGGATTAGTACTCAATAATTTCCTCCCCCAAATCTTACGATCTACCGATATCTTATTTAATGCAATGTTCCATAAGGATTACAATGGTGGTCAAGATATTTTTGTTAATAAATTCTAGAAAGGAGGCTCTGCAGAATCTTGCAAACTCAGGAGTATCAAAGACTGCCATGTAGAATTTTTTATTGTTGAAATTTCCAATAGCCATTTTCAAAAGGCTGGTGCTTTTTAAGTCTAACTCGCTCTAGAATGGTGAAATTTGTCCCATCAAAAAGATTTCTAGACTGTAATAAGTCAGACAGCGTGCACTCGTAACACTAAAAGAGGTCCCAACTGGGTGGATAGGGGGTGGCAGCAGTGCTGACTGCTGAAGTGTTCTGTTTCTAATTATATTGTGATCTGTGTAGTGGTATAATCTCCATGTGTTATTTTATATGCTATATTGAAACCATGGCACACATAAGAAACGAGCTTTACTAAGCTGACGTGCAAAATCACGTTTATATGGTCTTTGGATATTGTTTTCTAAAACCTGCAATACCACTCATGTTTTTTAACGTTTCTTAAGTCTGAATAATTGAATTCTTGGAAAAGTCTTAGATAATTATTTTACATGTGTAGGCACGAGCTCTTGCTGTTTGAAGCCCTTAGAGAAGGGCTAGAGGAAGAAATGGATAGAGATCCCAGGGTCTGTGTCTTTGGTGAAGATGTTGGCCATTATGGAGGTTCATACAAGGTTACCAAGGGACTTGCTGAGAAATATGGAGATCTCAGAGTGCTCGATACACCAATTGCTGAAAATTCTTTTACAGGCATGGGTGTAGGGGCAGCTATGACTGGTCTAAGACCAGTTATTGAGGGCATGAACATGGGATTTCTTCTATTGGCTTTCAACCAAATATCTGATAACTGTGGCATGTTACACTATACCTCAGGTGGGCAGTTCACTATTCCAACAGTTATTCGAGGACCAGGAGGGGTTGGACGCCAACTTGGGGCAGAACATTCACAGAGGCTCGAGTCTTATTTTCAGTCAATTCCCGGGATCCAGCTAGTCGCCTGTTCAACTGTTTACAATGCAAAGGGTTTGATGAAGGCTGCCATCCGTAGTGAGAATCCTGTTGTCCTTTTCGAACATGTGCTTCTTTACAACCTTAAGGAGAGAATTCCTGATGAAGAATATGTATTGTCACTGGAAGAGGCAGAAATGGTGAGGCCTGGGGAACACATTACAATCTTAACATACTCCCGGATGAGGTACCATGTCATGCAAGCTGCCAAGACTCTTGTCAACAAAGGTTATGATCCTGAGGTCATTGATATTAGGTCTTTGAAACCATTTGATCTCTACACAATTGGAAATTCTGTGAAGAAAACTCACCGGGTGCTTATAGTTGAAGAGTGCATGCGGACAGGCGGCATTGGGGCCAGTCTTACAGCAGCAATAAATGAGAATTTCCATGATTATTTGGATGCACCAATTGTTTGCCTCTCCTCACAGGATGTGCCAACTCCTTATGCTGGGACATTGGAGGAATGGACTGTGGTTCAACCAGCACAGATTGTTGCTGCTGTCGAGCAGCTCTGTCAGTAACTTCTGCAGGAGTAGTAATGAGATCTAGTTGAAGACTCGTTTCTGTCTGCCATAATTTTTGGCAACGTTTCAGCCTTGTTCACTTTGTATGAGAATCTTCTTGTATTTTTGTTGCTATTTCATTTTTTTGCTGGAGCCAATGTTTCAGCACGAAACTTTGTTTGTTAAGTTATTTATTTTTCAATCTGAAACTAAAACATGAAGACTCGTTACATTCCATTGTGTCAGTGACTCATAAAAGTGCCATTAAAGTTCTGGCTACTTTGAAGATGCAAGGCCAGAGGCCTTTCTCACGTTTCTACGTTTACATAAGAGTTAGCAGCATCTGGAGAAGGCTGTTGTTATTCTATCCAACATGTGATGTCCATATATGTCTTGAAGATCATTATTTCTCTCTCTGATACTTCCAATGACTTTTCAGTGAATGCGTTACAGCTGCTTAATTATGCGTCTTTTTAGCCTTACCATAACAGTGAACAGAAAGGAATGGCGAAAAGATTTTGTAGCCAACCTCAAATTTGTTCGGAACAAGGCTTGGTTTGATGTTTGTAAGAAGCCAGATAGGCGTTAATGGTGTTCTCAACAGGGGATGGGCAATAATGCTTCCATCAATTGAATTTGAACCCCTCTTTTCGGATTTCATGTCCCATAAATTTCTGTTGGTATTTTTGTAATTTTTCAAATCCACTGCCTGCTTAAACTTGAAATTATTTCTTCCTTGACTCTGAATGTAGATTATAAAAAAATTGACAAAGTTTTTGTTAAAACTAGAAACTTTTATCATCTGTCATATACATGGAACATTCATTGTTCCATCAATCTCTAATGACTCAAATGTTTAATGTCTAATGTAATGAAAGTAAAATGCTTCCTTCGGGTGCCCTTTTTTAATTTTTTTGTCCATTTGGACTGAATATTTTGGTTTTCTGACATACATCACAGTGGAATAAATTCCCATTACGATGCCTTAGGAATGGCTTCAACAATCCCGTCTCCACTGGATATGTTCCCGAGAGTATCCTCAAAATGGGAAATTTTCCTCTCTCTCCTCCAGCAATTTCATTTCGGGTTAAGATATGAAAGTGCATTTATCTCTGTAAGAACGATGCATTCTGAGATGTGAAGCGGGAGAGAAAAACGTCATAATTGAGGTTTTGAATTAGACGACCTTTTGGTTTTACATTTTTTCGTTGAAAAAGGAATAAGAATGAGAGGGTTAAGCTTTTACATCTTGGCTTCGAGCTATTTTTCCGTACGACCTCCCCTACTGTATCGTCATTGCAGTACAGTTTAACCACTAAATTCAGGATGGATTGGCGTGGTTCCTCTACGCCTTTCATCTCTGGTCGGTTTGTTTCTCTACTTGTGGATGAAGTTTTCATTTTGCATAGCAATTTACTTGCCTTAGTCCCATTCTGTTTATTCTTACATGCTTCATAAGAATTAGTACCGGATAATTGGCAGTTCATAGGTTTATTTAGGCTAATTATCATTTTTCTCCATTAATTGAAGCCCATATCAGTAGGTATAGACTATGCGTTAGACATGTTTATATGCATTTGCCAAAGCTATACTAGTAACTGGTCATCAAAATATCATTTTCGTTCCTATACGGCTATACTCCTTATTTGGTTTCACATTGCTGGTTGGAGATGTTGCTCATTTTCATGCAGTCAAGTTTCCTTTGCATTTCCAGTGGATTCCTTTCAATTATCAATTGTGATGTGATGACGAATTTTGCAAGGCTGGCCGATACACTTCCTGATATTCTGTTCGCATGACGTTGATATTGAACTTTTAGCTGGAGAAACGCGTGTCATGTTTTCTGGTTCGTCTTCTTTCTGATATACTGAACTGATTGTTCAATATTATCAAATTCCGAATCATTTCTGGTTCCTGATGTTCCATGTCGAATTTGAACTATTTTGCATGCTTAATTGAACATATTGTTTGAGTTGTTACACACGTGGACGTGCATTGCACCAGGAGAGCAATCTTGCTTTAGCTTCAACATTTTTATATCTTTGTTAGTTAAGCTGTAATGTAAGATAGGTGATGAAAGAAATCTTTATTACTGTTTAAATGCTTACTGGATTTTGAATGGTAGCAGTCATGTCATGTGGGTGACTCATGCAATGATGTCAAGCATCAGTTCATCAAGAATCAGCATATTTGACATGAACTTACCTAATAAATCCTCTTTTTCCATCATCATCCTTTTCAAATTTATGGTTTGTTCATCTTCTGTTGTTCTAGGTTCAACTTGTTGGTGACCCAACTCAAGATAAACTCGGACCCGTTCTGAAATAGGATTAGGAGTAGCTTCACAATGCAAACCCTAAAACATAATGTGAGGTCGGGCGAGAAGCTAGCCCACCAAATAGCCATTCTTGAAGGGGCAAGTATCACCTTTAACGTCAGTGCCTCATCTTTCACCAATAGGAAAGAGTAATGATTATGACAGCAAATAATTATGACCTAGGCAACAGCTACATCCTAGGTGATATGATGACCTGACCCGCAGACCTCAGCGACCAATGAAAACTCTTCAATCGAGGCGGCAACATACATATCGAGGTTAGAATTGTAGCTTGATGTGATCGAGGGTGGCCAACTCTTGGTTAAGGGCCAATAAATAGGGATATTGGTACCCCACTTATGGCCTAACTCAATAAATTCCTAGTGATACACTTCAAACTCTCTTCAATAGAAATTAATCTTTTCTTTTACAAAATTTCAGCAATTACTCTACTAAAGTCATCTTAAGTTAATTTAAATTTGCCATGTCATTTTTAGTCATCAACACGACTAAACAACTCCATTTAGCAACTCCATTTAACAACTCTAATACTATATTTAGTAACAGATGATCTTTTTCTCGTCCTTTCAAGTTTCTTAAAGGCCATGCAGATGCTGATGCTAATGCTACCCATCTCGTTTAAAATTAATTTCAAATTTAAGTTTTTTATTAAACAAAAATAATAGATTTATCATATTT
This sequence comes from Fraxinus americana, assembly GCA_035079005.1. Classification (NCBI taxonomy): domain Eukaryota; kingdom Viridiplantae; phylum Streptophyta; class Magnoliopsida; order Lamiales; family Oleaceae; genus Fraxinus; species Fraxinus americana. Next base: position 20,084 of record JAVHZT010000039.1, read on the forward strand.
TTAAAGAGAACATAAGTTGTTTCTAATAAATTTTTAAAAAAAAAATAATATTTAAGAAGTAAAGACTTAAAAAAATAATAAATAAAATAAATAAAAAGAAAAAATAAATGTAGCCTCGCCTCTACCCTATCACGCCACGTCCCGCTTTAAACGGGTATGAGGATGAGATAAGGTAAAAAAAATTCCCGATGGGACGGGGATGTTAATGGTCGAACCGTCTCATATCCGCCTCGTTGTCATCCCTAGTATCACTTTGGGATCACGTGCTCTCCGGACTATAATATTCGATTTCAATCGAAAAATGCAATCTCTTAAGATACTAGTGCAACACTTACATGTATCTATTGTAAGATGAATAATTCAGTTATTATACATCAATAAAATAGGTATAAATAAATTATGTTTTGAGAGTTTTGATAAGACAATATCCCTCAATAGAAGCCATTGTGATTGATCATACTCCATGAGTTAAGGAAAGAGGCGTGGAATGTGCTCTCTCCCCTTTTACTTTTTTTTGGTATCATTACACATAAGATAATTAGAAAGATGATGCTAATTGACTTGGCACATGCAGTGTAAGATGAACATCTGTCCACTTTATGACCATAAATAGTAAAGAGGTTAGAGTGGTTGGGACCCACCTTATAATTTATGATGTTATTATTCTTATAATAAGTTGTTGTAAATAATGAGAAAATTGTGATGGTTGAAGTACCTCTCTAATGGCTAATTATTGATTCTTTGAAAAGTGAAAAGATAGTAAGTTGAGTATGACGATAATGAAATATCTTTAGTCATTTAAACGTTACTGTACAACATAATGTCTAGAAAGTTGTGTCAAAATCGAAAACGCTAAAATCAGAGTCGGAATAATTTTTTTTTTTTTAATACCCAGGTGTCCACTTTCGACGATTAATCCTGGAGTCTACGCCTTGGCTCCTCAAGACGCAGACCATGTTAATCTTAGGATGTGCCCCAAACTGGTCAGAGTTCAAGAGCTCCCTTCACTGATCTGTCAAAGTGTTGAACGAGTCAACACATGTTGCACCTTACCTTCCAGGAGAACTCCTGCCTTCCAAGATGCTGAGTCGGAATAATCTTGCTACAGCAAGAGGGAATTGAGATACAGGACAGTGAAGCTTTCTTACTCCTACCACTCCGGAGACCTCGTCCCGAAATCTTGGGTGCTTGCAGTCATATTTAGCTAGTCCCTTAAGTTTTTGAAGTCGATATGAAAAGTAAACTCTGAAAAATTTAAATATATTCAAAAGTAACTTTTAATTTAACCAATTAGAATAAAGATTTAAATACTTTGTTGGAATGAAGAGGACCGTTAATATATAAACCTCACCTAACACTCAACTGTCAATTATAAAAAATAAGAAAGAAAGAAAAAATAATTAATTATTTAGGTAGATTAAACAAATTCACCATTAATATAATGAATATTATGATAAATCAAAGTGATGCTAATTTTTTAGTTTTTACATTAATTATTTTTTCCCTTGTGTCCCCTTAATGGAGTCCATTTTCCCTTTAGATGGACTATAAAAAAAAATCAATAATTAATTATAATTTTGTAAGGATATCGACGGTTTTTTCTTTATAATTATAGGAAACTTAGGAGTATTTGTCACTTTTTTGCAGTAAAATATGGATCGTCCATTCTTGCCTAGATTCTTTAAATTCAGGACAGAGAAATTTCTTTTCGTACTAGCTAACAAGTAAAAGGATACGAAAATAACGTCGTTTTAATTTTCTTTATTATCTTGGAATATTTTTAATATGATAAAATACAATATGCACAAAAACAAGCATGATGTTGATATGTTGAGTGGTCATGTTACTCAACTCACATGGTTTTGCATTTATTGGATATGCATAGCCATGAGCAGTAGTAAATGAATTTAAAAAAATACAAAGTAGTCAACAGGTGGGGACATACTACTAACAACTCAAAATTACATTTTGCACCCTTATCTTTGTTTATTTCCCAATAATTACCACAAATATTTACTTTATTCCAATAATGTATAACAAAGTGCTTTGAATTGAATACAATGAAGCACTTGGTGTCAAAAATATTGCATTAGAAAGTGGGCATCTAAAGTATGGTTGACTCTAATCATGCAAATAAATTATTACTTATTTCTTATTATCAAAGTCAAAATGGAATAATTGATTGTAGATATCTCGTTCTCTTTAACCAAAGTCAAACTAGGAACAGTTTTTTTCAAAATTCATCCATTTCAAAAATAGAGAAGAACAACTCAAGCATTTTGGACTATGCAACCGAATTTTTTTTTACCTAATTTCATACTGACTACTCACAATAGGGGGGGGGGGGGGTATGGACCACATCTTGAGATTTTTTATTCACGCGAGGCCCGCGTGCATGTGAGAGGGGATAAACAATTTGGTAAATTTTTTTATGTACAAATATCTTTATCCAAGCATTTTAGGGTGCAAACCAAGGTTAAAAAAACAAAAAAAAAATTAAAAAATCTCCATCAAAGTATTATCGATTTTTAGTCTATCCATCTTAAGTATTGACGTAGTACGACGCCGTAAATAATAATAAAAGGATATTGTTCATAACACATAAATAAATATTGCTCGAATTTCACTCGAACAGACACGAGAAATACTGAAATTCATCGAAGAAAGAAAAACTGAAATATTATTAATCAAAAAACAGTTGCAGGGTTTTCAAACCCGTAACACATATCTAAAGAGTAAAAACAAAACCCTATTTTAATAGACAAATCGGAATAGAACTAAAAAACTTGCAAAAAAATGATGAAAATACCCTTAAACTGACTCCAAACATAAAACATTAAAACGGACTCCTAAACAATGAAATTGGGTCCCCGAAAGTTTGATGATGATAGTGGAAAGAAAAAACTCGACAAAACTATAGAAAAAAAAAACGCTTATGAATTGTTCTTGTTCGTGTAAAATCTGACACTCAATTTAAAAGTTACAAGCATTTTCATAGGTCTTTCTTATTTCTCCTCTTTTTCAACTGGTCCATAATCTTTTCTTCTAACTATTCCGTATCAAGTATATAGTAAAAAGAAATGAATATGTATAAAAACTACAAATCGAGAATGTTATCTATATATTTTAATTAAGTGGGCTCGACTAATCTTTACATTTTTAACGTTCGTAGTACGATAGAAAAATTATTCTTGCAACTTGCAAGACATCATTTAGTTATGTTTCCTTTAAATTCTATGTGTAAAAATAGCATGCAACATAAATAACATGGGTACAACTTTGGAGCAATAACTCTAAAAAGGTACCATACATTGGTGTAGATCAAACAAGATTAAAGGAAAAAGATATAAAATATTCCTTCAACGTCTAATAGAATATACAATGGTATACATATACATACAATATTATCATTGGTTAGAGGACTTCATTTATAATCCACATCCACCCCTAATATTCTATTATTGAAAAAAAACCTTGGACCAATCCCTATAGCTCCACGTATGTGACTTTTCATCAATATTATTGCATTTTATATTTCCTCAAGAACAACATGATTGATAAAAATAACATAAATTCCATTCGAAAATGGTCAATCACTTAAAAATAAATAAATAATCATAAAATCGACCTCTTTTCAAAATGCGATCACTTCATTTAAAAGTTTGATATGATTAACAAACATTTTAAATTTCGCTCGTAGGTGTTGTTTTGTGTCAATTTCTTTACAGTCGAATCCAAGAAACTTCGATTGATGTATCAATTTGGGATTGGCTAGTTAAGAAATCCAGTATGGGGAAATAGCCAATGAAAGGGTGACACCAAATATTGCTGATTTGCATGAGAATTGACTATAAGAAATTTAAAATTTGATAATCTTCCATCACAATTATTGGAGGTGGTCTCATTTCTCCAATTTTGGACAGTCATTATCATAGTGATTCATTATTTTTTTTATTTTTATTTTTCATTATTAACTATCACAAACCTTAGAAAAGGACTTGGCCTGAATCCCATAACTGCAGCATGACACTCTTACCTTAGCATCAGAAACTCATTGGCTCATTTATAATGACCCTATGTCCTATAAGATCCAAAAGTGAAATTTCACGGTCGAGATTATTAGACGAACCAACTTATCTAAAAGTTTAACATAAAAGTTCTCAACTCAACCAACTTTTTATGCCATTGCATACGTACAAGAAAAAGATCCGTTGGCTCATTTATAATGACCATTGGTCCAACAAGATCCAAAGTGAAATTTCAAGGTCGAGATTATTAGACTAACCAACTTATCAAAAAGTTTAAACATAAAATTTCTTGACCCGACAAACTCTTTATGCCATTTTATATGTACAAGAAACAGAGGAAAAACAGAGGAGAAACAGAGTAAAAACAGAGGACCTGTAAATATATGCCTTCTGATTCATACAATACGTGAAAGAATAAGCAAAAACCAGCTGAGCTTCCATTTTTATCTATATCCTAAAGCTACAAGCTGGTTCACTAAAACCTCTCACATAAAATCGTAAAGGGTAAAAAATTTATAGCCACCTAAATCCATATGGAAGAGTGTTGTTCTAGAACAGGAAGGAGATACCGGGGTTGTATCGCAAACCATCCCTCTGGTAAATCTTCCCTGTGAAAATTAAAAGAAAGGATCTTGAAACGCGATGGATTAGGCTTGATTTGCTAGGTCGTTAGCGCTTATGAATGTGCCATGGAAACCATAAGGAACTCTTGATGGAAGCTTGACTATGGCCTCTAATTTCATAGTCATGGCATTAACAATTTGTAGCTCTGATTTCCATGTTTCTTCGTCGTGCACGAAGGCTAGAATATATCCGTCATCTTCTGCTTCACAATGAGGATCTCTCGGGACGAAAAATGGCTCGCCGCCATATTTTTCATCACCATAAAAGTACTTGTTCACTTCACCTGTGAAAATATCAACTTTAGCAAAACCAGAAACTTTAGGCCATGGCTCTGCAATGGCAAGATACGCGTAGCGGGTTTTTCTCCCGAGCTTGTTTCTGTTCACCATTCCTGCCTCTAAATTCACTTGATCCCTCTCAGACATGATAGGCCTCCTAGAAGATTTTCCAGTCTTTAAATTTAGTCGAATTTCGGATAAAACACTCTTCAATCCTTCGTCACATTCGTTGAAAATCGAGTCGGGTGGAGTCATACATGAACCAATGACTACAATTTCATCAGTTTCTGGTTCTTCCCATGCATTCCAGAGGTGAAAGCAAAAGCAATCAGGCACTTCAACCCACTTCATACTCGAAGCATCTTTCGCGTACTTATCCAATACTCCGAACCTCGATACTTTTTCCTTGTCATACACGACGGGCGAGCCACCACTTATCATTTCCGACATCTTGAACACCACTTGCTGATCAGGCACAATCACAAAATTCTCTGTAATAGCAAAATCATGCATCATTGTTGGTTCCGAAACTGGGATTTCGACATCCTCAGACTTGTGTCCATTTCTTGAAAATCTGAAGTACTTCAGATAAGGCTTCTGTATCACATTGTAGCTTAAGGCAAAGAGTTCACCGGAAATTGGGTCGATCTTCGGGTGAGCAATCATGGTGGATTTTAGCTGCTCGTCGAAATTGTATCGTTCAACAGTTTCAAGATCACCAGATGAAGTCACACGAACATGGTAAGGCAAGTCATCTTCAGACATGGCTAATAACCGCTTGTTGAAATAGGCCAAACCCGCGTTGGCCACACCGGTGCCTCGACTATGATCGACAAGGCCAAACATTCCTCTGGCGTAGAAAAGCATCAATCTAGCTATACCAGTGTGGCCATGTAGTTCGCCAATGGCTTTGGGAAAAACCGGGCGCCCCAAGGACCGTTCTTGAACCAACCTCTGAGTTTCAGTGAATCTACAAGCGTAACTCGCAGAGCCATCCTTGAATTGCACAGTGTGGATCATTCCATCTCCATCAAAGAAATGATGACCCGCAATTGGCTCGAATAGTGGATTAGCACCGTTTCTCACATACACCCCTTGAATAGATTCCGGGATTTTGCCTGTCACCGGAAGTCTATCCCTGACGGGCTGTTCTGGCACGGGAGAGAAATTCCCGGCAATCTGAACTCTCGGGTCTGCTGTTTTTGGCAAAGGGTGCTCAAGTTCGTGCACAGTCAATGCATTCTCCACTGCATCCAAGGCCAGTGAAGCTGCTTTTTGAATAAAATTCCATTGCATATTTGAATTTTTCTCCTTTTTGACAGTAGAAGGAACTGTAAAAGAAGGTGGCTTTGGTTTCTGAATGGTAGATTGCTTTGGATAATGGATAGTTTGTAGAGAGCAATTTGTTTGATGAGTGATTTTGTGCCTAACCCAAGAACTAGTTGAAGGTGTTACAGCAGCAGCCATGGCTTCCCAATTTTGTACAAGTGAAAGTGAGATTGCGTGTTTTCAGTGTGTGTATAAGCTGTGCTGTTTTTGAGTTTGGATAGAGAGAGTATTTTGGTTGATGAATGAGGAAGGAAGAGAGTGTGGAGTATATATAGAGGGAAATGCAGAGAAGGAAGTCCACTTCTAACGTGTTGAAGAAGACCACGTGTTGGATAAACGATGAGGTGGACTGGACCGGACTGAACCGGATCAGACTTTTTTTTTTTTTTTTTCCAAATTGATTTTGGTTACAAAGAGGAATAGTTGTCTTTAGTTAGTGCTCGTTCGAGGTGACTTTTGTTTCTGTTTTCGCTTTTTGGAGAAAATTATCATAATTTTTTTTAAAATTAATTTTTAAAAGCGATTTTCATTTTGAAAGTACTTTCAGAGGAAGTTACATTAGATTAGTTTCCTCTAAAAATTCTTCTAACTATTAAAATCACTTTCACAAAATTAATCTAACGGGGTTCAAAAATAACTTTTGAGGCTCAAAAACTCCTTTTGAATTTTTGAAAACTATGTCAAACGAGCCCTTACTATTGATAGGTATTGGAATATTTAGATTGATTGTAGTCCTTTATTTATTTCGCACTACGATTTGTGTTAAATATCTAATGATCTTTAAAAATAAATTTGACTTCAAGAAAATTTTTGAAACTTTAGTTATCCTCATATTCTCGTTCTAGGAAATTAAATGATGTATTTGTGTTTAAGCCTCTGTTTGGTACACATTATTTTTTTCATTCTCATTCTTCCACTCATTTTCAACCACACATTCTTCAATAAAATAATATTTTCCATCACATCAATAACTTTTCCTTCATTTTTAACCACATATTTTCCATCAATCTACTATTCAATAATACATTCTTTTAAAAGAATGTGTCCCAAACACACAAGTGACTAAAAGTTCATTGTTATGGATTAACATCGAACTCACAACATATATATCAAATCTTCATAGCAAATTCTCTTATCCCATTCGATCGAAAATTGCATTAAGGACCCAATTTGTAGAACTTTGAAAAATTAAAAGTTGTTTTTTAACATGTTATGTTAATTTTCTAAAAGTACCTTGTTTCACTTGAGAAGTTTTTGAAGAAAACTAACTTACGATATCTGATTGAAAACGTTCTTATACAAGAAGTAGAAACTCTACTAAATGGACTCTAATAACATTATAAACATATTCACATTTACCGAAAGAATTATTTTCAACTTATTCACAATAACGCAAAACTTTAGGCAACAAAGGAAGAATTTTAGACAATAATGCTACTCGTACAGTTTTTTTCTTTACATTGAAGATGACATCCTCTTTGTTTTCAAAAATTGTGGACGAAAAAAGTGTTTTTTTATTTTAAATTATTCAATTGTGTGTTGTCACGTAGCACAATATAAACAACAATATAAAAAATAATGTACATGTAGCATGATTGCTATCTGAACCCGCGTTTTGGCCTCTAAAGAGTGATTCTCTCAACACGTGGCAGTCAAATTAGGGATCTTAACCTAAATGTAGGTGACAACACGCTTGTCCCTACAGACACTAAACTTTTTTATCCGGTTCCCATTTGAAAACAATGCCACTTCATGTCCCATATGTTAATTTTTAATTAGGTTTTAGTTAGACTATACTTTAATTTAAATTTTTTATTTGAAATTTTGAATATCCAACAAACTTGTCCCTACTCGTCTTTATGAATTGTTGGATAATTTGTACGTTTTTCGAGTTTACGAGGAAATTATTACGAGGGTTTCGTCGTCATTTTTTTTTTATGAAAAGTTTGATCGTGCACATGACGAGTGTACTGAAAACGATATATATATAACAGCGATATTATAGTAAATAAAGATTCTGAACAAGTCTCGTCTTCATCTATTTAGATAAAAAAAAATAAGTATATAACGCGTAACCTCCTTCTATGTGGGATTTTTGAGCTACTACCACTAACTCTAGAGGTTTTTTTTAATCCCTTTCTTGGCGATTGCCAAGTGCGCCAAGATTAATCACCCATTAAAAAAAGTAATTAATCTACCAAAAAAGGCTGATTCATAACTTCAACACATTCGATTAAACAATTTTCTTAATATTTTTTAATTATTATATAATTAAGAAGCAACAATGTTGAATGGCACTCTAATCTGTTAATGTTCCCATTGTCATATTTAAACAATAATTTTCAGTGAAAATAATAAAAATTCCTTATTTTTAAACCACTCGTTTTCCATGAAAATACTATTCCAAAATGCATTTTAAACAAAAATAAAAATAAAAATGGAGCTCAAACATGCTCTACATTTAGGGAACTAGGGTTCTATATAAAAAGATTAATCCTTTAAGTGGAGTGATCTGTGTTATAGTAAGCCAATTATCTAATTCATGTCTAACTTATGTAAGAGTTCACACATTTTCAACAATTCTCCTTCTAACAAAGTATCTTGTTCCTCCTTCAAGGAACATTTTATCTATTTCTCTTAAAAGCAGGAACAATTACATGATCTGTAATAAGGTCTAACTCTTCTGATACGTTAGGAGTTACAGCTTCCCATGGATACAACCATTTTAAGAGTCAAATATGAATTTTTTCGATCATCACGATCCAACTTATGGAGCCCACCACCTTCGTTTGGCCGCAACTGAAATCAATCGTGTGTGTTCACATAGCTGAGTTCGGGACCTACCTATGATACATCTTGTACGGAACCAAACTCCCATTGCAAAATGTTAACTTCGATTGACACAATCATTTACAAGCTCATCATCTATTCCATGTCTAATCGATGCAAGACTTTATTCACATTTATTAAATACAGTATTAAAAATCATTCGTCTTTTTCTGCATCGACATTTATTAGATTATACTTCAAAACATAGGCTAACAACCATATCTTGACTCCTATTGTGTTTATAAAGAATGGTTTAATGTTGATCTGTGGTATTCTTAGTGTCATGGATGACTCTAACAAATAGAAAACGGATTATATAATAATATTTGGTAGAGCATAGAAAAAATATAATTAGTCAATGAAGGGCTGATCTTTTTCATATCTGCTGCCTGCCATATCTAACCTTTTATATTAAAATTCGACATTCATAAGCCATATGCGTACGTGTTCACTTATGACAAGGTTTTGTTTGGTTGTCATTCTCCATTAAACATTTCTTAATAATTTTCTAATGAAAATAATAAAAATTACATCTCGTTTATAACCAATCCTAATAATTGTCCTTTTTTTAATAATAATTAATCACTATTGGACGTATAGTTGATGATTACATAGTTGATTAAATAAATAAATAAATGTCGAGTGCAATTTTTATTTACAGTGTTTAATTGACTATGAATTACTCTATCGATGTCGATAGGCATATGAAGTGGGCTAGCCTAAATACGCAAGCAAGAAAGAAAAGAAAATGGCACGAGATAAAAGTATTATAAATACTTGTACGTGTTAGTTATTCAATACGAACAATTGATTCTCAAGCAGGGAATTCGTTGAAAATAACCTATCTGTCGTTTTAATTGACTATGAATTACTCTATCGATGTCGATAGGCATATGAAGTGGGGTAGCCTAAATACGCAAGCAAGAAAGAAAAGATAATGGCACGAGATAAAAGTATTATAAATACTTGTACGTGTTAGTTATTTAATACGAACAATTGATTTTCAAGCAGGGAATTCGTTAATAATAACCTATCTGTCGTTTTTAGATGACGTACTCTCATGGGACATAATTGAACATGAAAATTAACGAAATTTTATTACATACTTATCTAATAAAACAACATCTTGACATGATTAAATTTTTAAGGTTCTTAGTTTTCAAGTTAATTATTCATGTTGTAGGGTTTTGAAATTCTTCTCTAATTTGTTGAGAATATTCTTTATATTCAATAGAGGATTATATTAAAAATAATTAATTCAATTTAAATTAGGAGATTGAACCATCTAAAGTCTAATCAAAGTCACTAATGATTATCCTAATCCCTAATTAATGCATCTTGACCTTGGGATGCATGCCAAATCATGTGTTTCTGTTGAAGTCACACTAATCATGCATCAACCATTTGAATAAGCAAATACCTTAAAATCCACACGACAAGGTTAAGGAAAAACGTGACTCTTTTGAGTACATCAATATTGAAAGTTGGGTATTCGTTGAAATTAATGATCTCTAATATTATATGAAAACTTAATGTTAAACAAATAGTTGTGATGTTCCCGTACACCTACTGAATTCGAGCATCAGCCCTTTAAATAAAAATAAAATAAAATTGATCGTATTAAATTTTAAAAGGTCAATTTTATGAAGACCGAGACATTTTTTTTTCTAATGATTTTTTTTCTTTGAATGAATCAACCCAGTGTAAAAAAAATTTTTTGTCTTCGTGACTTCGTCCCTGATTAAGACAAGTACTTCCAACACTTATATATTTTATTCGATACGAGATTCTATACCTTAACAAGGTTTTTAACAAAAAATAAAATTGAATACGACTTTCACGTGACCACCCTCCAATAATGACAATTCTATTCAAACGTTATCTAGGTCATACACTAGAGATATGGACAATTCCATGGCCCATATGGTAAGAGGGATAATCTGAGAAGGCACATGTATGGGAGCAAAAACAACAGGAAGCAGAATGTGAGTTGGATATTCGAGCATCAGGGGGTGGGGTCCTTCTTCAAACAGTTGAAATGAAGACAATGGCAAAAACAAAATCCTTACAAGAAGATCATATTATGTGTTGTTCGGTAGTATCATGTTGAACTACTCGTTTCGATATATAATTTTCTAATATATTTGATAATTTTCACAAGAAAATATTATAAAATAGTCGACAATATAACGTGTTAAGAAAGTTAATGAATTCGAGGATAAAGGTAAGAAAATAAAGGGTTTGTTTTGCCTTAAAGGCTCGGGGTTCAGAGATGAATCTCCTATGTCCTCGTTGAGCTTCCATCGGTGAGAAAACACTCACAAAACTACCACCAATTGTTTGTACCACATGCGGGTATATATCTGTCTATATTGAATTGTCGATTCTTCTGCTGAGTTATATCCCTTCCCTGCCTCCATCGAGAAATAATAAGAGATTCATCAAACCTCAAAATCACTCAAGATTTGATCTCTAGAAACCCTAGTTCCTCATAATATTACAAATCTATATATATTTCCTTTAAAAATCTTTGAATTCATTGTCCAAAACTTTTATGAATATCAACCAACAATAGACACGTCGATGCACTTAGTTCATAGCTAGCTATTATGAATGGCATTATCTTTTGGACTATAATTGGACAATTTGACACCAATAAAACCCATCATATGAATGCCACGTAATGTCAAAGAATGTGACAAATAATGCAAAAAAACAAAATAATTGGAGTGTTGAAAAAAAAAAAAAAAAAAAAAAAACATGTTTCTTTCATAAGGTGGGACTTTTTTTTTTGGGGAAATTATTGCCAATTTGGTCATGTCATGGCAAGTTCACATTATGACATGTTACCAAGATGCCACTTGGAGTTCCAACATTATTGCTACTTGCACCCCCACTTACATCGTTTTAGCTTTTAAATCGCAAATAAGAGAGCCAATTGTCATGTCACAAAAGTGCCCTTTTTTCTCCTGCCGTCACGAAATTGAAAAAATCAATCATTCACAATTGCGCTTAAGTCTTTAAGAAATTAAAGATCGAAATTATTTTCATAGATCAAACGATTTTGATCTTATTATGTTAGGTAACGTTAATATATTTTACAAGAGCATAAAATTTTATACGAGTCGTAACACTATGTACAAATAATTCATCTAGCCATTTGCTACACAAATACTAAAATAACACGGTAAAGATAATTTCTTTAATACGTACAATATATTATAATAGAATCACCCTAATTAATAAGTATATGCCTCTATAAGTGAAAATGAGAAAAATAAAATAAAATAAAAATCAATTTTCTATCCAACCAATGACAAGTTAGGTGAAAAATAAAAGTACTTTAAAGCAAGTTCGGTTTAAGAAGTTGAGGTTTTGAGAGATCAAAGTCTACTCAAGTGGTGAAAGCAAAAATTATTGATCGTTCATCTAGGTTCAAGTCTTCTATAGATCAAAATATTTTAAACAGCGTAAAGCGTAGAAGCCAAGTTTCGGCCTAAGCAAGCATATACGTTAAAAACGTAAAAAAGAGTTTTCTTATTTTAATATTAATTAAAATTTTTAAATCAATTTCAAAATTATGTAATAATTAAAGGCCAAAAAATGTAAAAAAAAATAAAATAAAATTGAAAGGCGTAAAAAAAGCGCACGCTAAACAAAAAAAATGAAAAGCACAAGTCATTTTGCTCTCGCTTCACGCCTATTTTTAAAACACTGCTACAGACTAAAAGAAGGTATTGGTAAAATTCAAAAAAAAAAAAAAAAAAAAGTGAACGTTTCGAAAGGGGTAATATATATACCCTACAATTATTATTATTATTATTTTTATTTTTATTTTTAACTGGATCACATTTAATTGTATTAAAGTTCCTCAAGTTTTGCTCATTTTGCACTAATTCTTCAAATTTTTCCATCACATTTTATCTTTAACCTTCAATCAATTAATAAAATCTTGTCTTTTATCACGATTTTTGGTCCAAATATCATGTTAACATGGTAAAAGTATTTTACTGAACGTATATATTTGTTATTTATCTTATTTAAAAATACGAAGAGCAACTAAGTCTATTTCACTCCATCCTAATGATTTTTTTGGCCATCATCAGGAACATGATATGATAAATAAATTAAAGTTGAGAATAAAAGAGAATAAAAAAAGTTGGGATATATGCATAAAAGAGAATAAAAATTAAGGACCTTAATTGTAATTATAACTTGAGGAGGAGAAGGCTAAATCAAACTTCTTTCTGCCCAAATTGGGCCCAGGGACAAGTCTTCAGTTTTGTCGGTTAATTTGCCCGGGAGCCCACTTACTTTATTTGACCCGCATTTGTCGGGTTGGAGCTGACTGTGGTCAAACAGAATTGGATTACAGGTGGCTGCATTCTATTATTTGACACTTTGCCTACATAGGAAAAATAAATAATTAAATCTACAACCGAATAAGCCAAACTTGGTTCATTTTTATTATTTTGAAAAAAGAAAAGAAATTACTCTTATTAGAATCGAGTCAAAATTCAATATGTTTGGATAGGAGGCTACGTCAAACACTACATTTATCTTTGAGATAAGTAAATCTAAAAACCCGTATCTCAATTGAACGTCTTTTATTAAAAAGAAGAAGAAAAATGAGTCGAGGCAGATTGAAATATAAGTATTATTTCTTCAAAAGGCCGTACTACATTTTTATTTTTGGTTTCTTGATAATATTGAAGTGACTTTAGTTTAAGAAAAGATAACAAGCGTCTCACATCAAAGAGGGCACCAATAAGTCGGTTTTGTTACTTTTTTTTTTTCCTTGTTACCCTTTTTGACTCTTTAATTTGCAAAATTAAAGGGACTTTTTGAAATTTAGGCTACAATTAAGGAACAAGGGAGTTTTAGTTATATTATTAAAGATATGAAAAGATTGGAGCTAAAGCTTATCCTATTATTCAATTTTAATCAAGAGAAAAAAAAGGCAAGGACACTTGTTAGTAACTCCTAGTTTGCTTTTTATGGGACATGATGTCCCAATTTAAGTTAAGCACAAGTCAAAAGATGTTTTCTCATAACATGTTTCTAGTGTTTGTTGTATGAATGACTTGATATTGACCATTTTTACTTTAGTGGAGATATACATTAATCAATTATATGTTTTTATACGAAACAACGTTTTATCGAATCTTATTGTATATAATCGAGTCAATAAAAGATATTTGTACTTGCTTAAAAAATACAACACAGATAATGGTACGAGCTTAATTGCCAGAGTTGATAATAGTGGTTGATTCTACGATATAGTTTAATTTAATTACTATAGACAAAATCAATTTTCGATAGAGGATGAGAATAAAAGGTAGAAGTATATAGACGAAAAGATGGGCATTTGCTATATATATATATATATATATATATATATATATATATATATATATATATATATCAGAAATGATCTAATGAAGACCTGCTCATCTTATGCTAAGCACCAATGAGTTGGCACATTAAATCATTTGTGGATTGGAACTCACAAAATCTTTATCCACCAATGAATTAATGTGCCAACTCATCGGTGCTTAGGATAAGATGAGCACCGGTGCTCATTAGATCATTTCTGTATATATATATATATATATATATATATATATATATATATATATATATTAATTTGGTAAGACAAATTTAAAAGGAAAATACTTGCCCAAAGTTGTTATAGAATAGCATTAAGCAATCACTTCAACAAGTACAATTAAATAATGCCATATTTAGCTAATAAAGATAAGATTTATAACTGGTCGGGTCGGGTCGGGTCGGGTCATAATTTCCAACAACATAATAGAGTGTACTTTTCCAAGACAAACACATCATCAACGTCATTATCGTCGAAGACCAAATTTAAACAAATAAATTGGTATTTTTTTTCTTAAGTTTGAACTTTTAAGTGAAGCCGTCTAACATGGTATCAGAGTTTTGGGATCTTGAGTTTGAATATCGATATATCTATTTTAACCGCTATTGAATATTTACTAAAACAAAAAAGATTAGGAGGCAAGTTAAATAATATTTCCCGGTATTATGCCAGCGTAGACATATGATCGTGTATAAATAAAGCATTTTCAAAAGAAAATATTGAATGTGAGATACTCTTAACGATTTATGATCGTTCAAATTATAAAGAATTGAATTTTTTAAATTTTTTTTATCTTTCTTCATAAAATCCAATTTTTCGACAGAGACATTAAAGAATGATCCAAAGAACAAACCCTAATTTGTCTTATTGTACTATGTTTTTTTTATAGAATCACATGATCCAACGGTTCAACGGCTAAAAACTGCCCAAATTTTAATCAGCCCTTAAATTATTTGCCACGTAAAAGAATTACAAACTTTTGAATCTTCCAATTAAACGACATCCCCACTTGAATAATACGTCCTCAAAATTGACATTTAAACCGTTACTTAAAGGACACGTAACACGGCAGCGTTTACAAAGGCAACGGTCCTTTTATAAAATAAATTAATAACAACGAACCGACCGCATTAAATTTGACATATCACGTTTAAAAAAAGATTATGGAATTTGTGTCAGCACTAGTTGAAGCTTCTAAGTAATGACAATAAGAAGAAAGTGATTTTGTAAGACTATATATGTTTAATAACTATGTACAATGTTTCTCCATAGTTGAGATATTTTGACTTTGACCGATCTAAAAAACGAGAATGAATTCGAAATATATTGAGAATCGACTTTGATTTATTGATTTTCAGCGTGTCTTTGTTGAGTTTAAATCTAAGTATGTAAAGATGGTCTGTGTAATAGAGTTGGTTTTTGTGCCCAGTAGATGCTTAGGACATGTTTGACATGACTTATGAAAAAGTCAAAATTGTTTTTCAGATCAAAAATTATTTTCGAGTCTGTTTTAATGATATTCTAAGAGTGTTATGCATGATTAGAAGAGCTTTTAGAATCTTTTACAATAAGAAGTGGAATTTATTCCAAACAAACCCTTAAAGAGAATGTTTGATACGATATTAGACCTATACTATCTGGCATGTCATTAAATTTACACGCAAATATTTCTAGTAATTCAAAGAAAGAGTACACACCTACACTATGCAGGAAGTCTACCGGTTATGATATTCTAGTATTGGCTTAGAGTTCTAACATATTGACGAAATGAAAGAAATGAGAAGAATGTTAGGTAGGTATTTTAGGTATAAGCCATAGTCAGCCATGAAATTTTGAGAAGAAGAAGCAAAACCCTTGTGTTTTGAATTGGCATTAAGAAAACTTTGATGTTCATGCACGGAAAAAATGAACTAGTACGGTTCAATTCTCGATATAGTATTTGGTTCGAACCTAACCTGCACGACAAGTGATTTAAAAGTACAAATTTATAATCTGACATGTATAAAATGAAAATTTTACCTTGGTTATATGAGAATTTAGTAAGATTAAGTAACATATATAGTCTGTAGTATCGATTTGATTAGGGAAGTTGGAATCAAGTAAGTAAAGTTTGTTTTTAAATTTTTTGATCTCTCTTCTAAGTAGATACATCTTTTTAACACAGATTGATCCGAGCTATCAAATCGCGTTTGGTTAATGTATACAATTTGACCGATCAAATTGCATACATCTACGAAGATTTTTATATTTCTTCAATATATTTGACCATCTAATCGGTCGAGTTAACACCCAATGTGACCTTATTTCAATTTATATTTTCATGCTTTTATTCGTTTAAGAATACAACATTAATCATCCCATGTCATAATTATCATAAAACTACTAATAAATGTTACACAAAGTTGGCTTAAAACAACATTATTAAAAAAGGATGAGTCGCATTCTTGACGGCCCCCACTTACTATTGGCTTTGGTGAAAGAGGTAAATCGCAGGTTATGCCTCCAAGAGTATATGGTGGAAGATTGCTTGTACACTTGTACTTACCCAGGGTCAAATCCATATTTCAGGATTTGAACCCTTGGCGTGGCAGCGTCAAGCAAAACTGAAGTTTTTCCATTTTCTCGTAAATCGCATGTTATGCCTCCAAGGGTACAGGGTGGAAGACTGCTTGTACACTTGCACTTACTCAATGGCCAAATCCATATTTCAGGATTCGAACCCTTGACGCGGCAGCCTCAAGAAAAGTTGGAGTTTTTTCACCTTCCCCTTTTATCACTTGAAGATGTGTCATGGGGGCTAAAACCACATTATATATCCAATGGAGAATGACTTTTCCTTATTTAACCAACAAAGTATGTAAGGTTTATCTGACGTGAAGACATAATCTTACAAACAACATGCAACAAGAGTTACTGCAACATATTCCTCATCCTGAGAAGGCATTGGTTACACCAATTGTTGTTTGGTTTTGAGGTGGCTTGTACATGGTCACTCTTAACCCCCAAATGGCTTGGTTTTACACATCCCTTTTATGTAGTTAGGCCTGTAAAGTCTAAGGACCGTACAACTTTTTATTTATCATTTTGCGATAAAAAAAAAATGTCGGTCCTTATATTTGAGCCCAATGAGACCGGGCTATAGGGATAGGACAAGACATGACATCAAGTTTCGCCGCGGGTGCTCAATAGGACGAGTCTAGTTGTTCAATTTGCTTATCTTCGGTCTCAGCTTGGCTCGCCCCACGAGCTCTGCGAGCCACTCGCGTCTCGTCTATTTTTTTAATCGAAAATAATATTTTGTAACTAAAATGTGAGTTGTTCGTCCCAATTAACACCCATAGGTGCAACTGTGCCAAAAGCGTGTCGAACAACTCAATCTTGAGTGATCCGACATATTTTAACATAGGTATGGCACCCATGTTAGTCACACACTATACACACAATGATGGCCATTTGATCTAATAACATTGAGTCCTAAAATATTGGTTAGTAAAACTTAGCTAAAGTGATGAGAATGAAATCTTATCAAGTTATTTTTGGTCCGAATCTCACGGGGTGTAAGGGTGAAATTCAATGTTCAGCCTAATTTTTTCTTTCTGTCTTAACTAGAAAATTCGGAGGCCCAAGTTTTAAATATGGGCTTTTGACTCTTCATCCTCCATTTGAATGGATTATTATGGGCTAGATTTATATTAAAAAGAGAATATGGAGGCCCACTTTTTTATCATGGGCTTTTAATTCACAATTCTCTATGGGGTACTTACAAAAATACCCTTAAAATTAGGGGTGTTTTGAAAAATCATGTGAAAGATTTTTAGGAAGTAAAAAATACTGTGTAAAATGAAAAAGTGACACAATGTCACTTTTTTATAAAAATTGTCACTTGTTTAAAAAAGTGACAAACTTAAAAAAAGTAACAAACACAATAAAAAAATGACACAAATTCAAATACCAAAATAGACTCATCCATTGCATGCTGATTATGTATTCAAAAAAAGTGACAAATACACTCAAAAAGTGACATAAAACAAAGCTCAAAAAAAGTGACAAACACACTCAAAAAGTGACACAAATTCAAAAAAAGTGACAAAGCTCAAAAGAAGTGACAAACACACTCAAAAAGTGACAAAGCTAAAAAAAGTGACAAACACACTCAAAAAGTGACACAAACTCAAATACCAAAATAGACTCATCCATTGCATGCTGATTATGCATTCAAAAAAAGTGACAAACACGCTCAAAAAGTGACAAAACAAAACTCAAAAAAAAAAAGTGACAAACACATGCAAAAAGTGACACAAATTCAAAAAAAGTGACATAAATTATTTGGCATTTTAGCCTCCAGTTCGAAATAAATTTATATCTTATCATGTTAAGTGCTATTTGTATCAATTTCCCCATAGTATAAGTTAATGGGCTGTATTACGCAGAATATATTGAGCTGGAAGGCCCATTACTCTATGGACTATGGAGTTGTGGACGTGGAAAAATCACATCGGGGTACTTACAAAAATACCTTTAAAATTAAAGATGTTTTGAAAAATCATATGAAAAATTTTTAGGAAGTAAAAAATACTGTGTAAAATGAAAAAGTGACATAATGTCACTTTTTTTATAAAAATTGTCACTTTTTTACTTTTTTAAAAAAAGTGACATAAATTCAAAAAAAATTGATAAAGTCACAAAACAAAAAAAAAAATACACTCTTAAAAAGTGATACAAACACAAAAAAGTGAAACAAACTCAAAAAAAATGACAAATATCAAAATAGCACCAATCCACGTGCTAATTAAAAAGTGACGTTTGTTAATAAAAAAGTGACAAATTTGTAAAAAGTGATAGGAAAAAAGTGATAAACAATAAAAAAATGTGATAGAAAAAAGTGACAAAACATTAAAAAGTGACATGAATTTAAAAAAAGTGACAAAAGTTTTAAAAAAAAAAAATTGCAAACATTCGAAAAAGTGACAAAACACCAATCGAAAAAGTGACAAACCATTCATTCACACCTCTTCTTCTCATCTAACCCCCAGTTCTCTCTCTAATTTCCAACCAAAATTCAATCAAAATTGCTAGAAAACAAAAATAAGTACTTCTCTCTTCAAAAATCTTGATAACCAAAATCATTCTACAAATATTGATTTATTAGAAATCACAATGTATAAATGCTCATATTCTAAAATAAACAATGCATCAAATCCATTCAATTTATTTAGTTAGCGTACAATAACTTTACAACTGATAAACTATTATGATACTACAAGAAGATTACTTATTGAAAACATATATATGCAAGCACCTCATACAAGATTAGTTGGATGATAACTACAAATTGCATTTCACTTTCACAATCCTTATACATTTAAAGCATAAATACAGAAATATTTCTTTGAATTTTGTGGTGATATCCATGTCTTCCCCCTTGATTTTAGTTTTTGCAATAGAATTAAGATTTGTATTTTTTGGGTTTCTTTGTTGCGATTTTGTTTTAGAGGACCTGTTCTACAAATCAAATCGGAGTACCTAAACTTCAATTTTTATTCGGGACCTAATATGCAATTAAGCCACAAGGGATCAAACTTCACCATCTTCAATATTGAAGGACCCGCACTGCAAATTAACCAAAATTAGAAAAGAGGAGAAGAGGAGGACGTATGCGCCGTGACGGTGGGCGCACTGGCATTGTGCCTTCAAAGACTAGTATCTGCAACATTGCCAATGAGATCCTTAATCTCAACTTGTATGGATCTCACCCTTTCTGCATGGACGTTCGGCCCCCTCGTGGGACCAATCATGGAGTTTTATTGCTCAACAGCAAAGGGATGAATACTGTGTACATAGGGTTTAATGGATTGAATGAATAGGAAGTGAAAGGCAGGTTTAATGGTGGTTGTAAATGATATATTCATTTGAAAGTATATTTTACTGTTAGTTAAAAAGATTAATGAAATTTATCTTTTAAGTGTATTATTCAATTTTAGTGATTTTGGGCCGTATAGGGCCTAATTTCCTCATTCTCTATGGGGATTATCATATTTTTAGGTGTTTTTTGAGTAAAATAAACCTTGGTCCCTAGAAGAATTCAAAATTTAAGTTAAACTCAACAATTAATTCAGTATCATATTTTATGGAAATCACGAATTTTTAACCACAAAATCTATCTATTTTATTAAAATATACTAAAAATATAATTTTATCTAAATCAAATTGGGACATATTAATCAAGTTTTAGATTAAATTGATAAATACTTTGCTAATTTAGATCTCAATTTGTTTGTACTGAAGATCAGTTTTAAATGATTTGACAGTTTCTTCATCTAGTTGTGAGCCCTATGGAAGTCTCGTGCAATTTTAACTTCTACATTGACGGTTTTGGTTCACTAGAGAACCTAAATTTATCAATTTAAATCTCACTTTAATTTTGAGGACCTATAAACACATTATGTAAAACATTGAGGATCTCAATTCTAATTTATTTCAAGCTTCAGAACATCCCACCTTCTTTTACTATAGTCACAGCTCATTCCGAGACCTACATTTCATCTAAAATTATGAGCCGTCGATCAATAAGTTCATAAGAATTGGACGTCCGGATTTGACTTTGACACAGTAATGGACAATGACCCCCGTCACCCTCCCACCAGCTCGAAGAATACAGAGAACGCAGACACTTCCTATCTCTCTTCTTTCTCTCTCTAAACTGTTTCCAACAAGACAACACTAACCAAGACTTTTGTGTAAAGCTGCATCATTAAATAAACGGTTCTGAAGCTAATATATGCTAAATTCACAGCCTCCCAGATTAAGAAAAGTATTTGGGGTATGTTCTAAGTCTTTTTGTTTTGTTTTACTTTCATCAGTAGGTGCATTTTTTTCTCTCCTTTTGATTTCTTGAATTTGATGGTTTTTTTTTCTGGTATTTATGTTTCGTCAGTTGCTATTGGAATATATTTTATTGGGATTTCTGTTTTCTTGCTTGAATTGTTTAGTGACTGGTATTGATTGATTTATGGGGTTCTGTATTTCTGTAAAATGTTTTGTAGGGTTTGATTAAGCTCAAGTTTAAATTGAAATAACGTTAATTAAGAGATTTTTTTTCTCGAAATTATCGGATCTCTTCAAGTATTTAATACTTCTATGTTTCTTTATTTGCTTCAGTGGGTGAACTGAAATTTCTATGATCATGGTGTGATAATCTTTGGGGTATGAGTTGCTAGAAAGCAGTGGCGGAACGGCGGTGGGGGCATGACCCACCATTTTTTTGACCTTTTTTTTAATTATTAAAAAATCACCTGAAATAAACCCTGCCTCGCCATTTTCCCCCAAATTGAAAAATTTCCAGTCTTCCTCCACCACTCCAGCAGCCTGCCTCGAGATTTCAGTTATCTGTCTCGCCCGTCGGCTTCTACTGCCCGTCCGCCTCTGCTCTGCGGTCTCCCTCACCCTCACCGACACCAGCACCGGTCTCCCTCTCCGGTCTGTCTCTCTGTTAGTGGAAGGGAAGGGAAGGGCAGGGAAGGGAAGGGGGTTGTTGAACTTCCTCTGTTTAGTTTAAGTTTGAACTTGTTTAGCTTCTTTGTAACATTTGTTTTTGTTGCTTCTGTGCGCGGGTTCTATTGGGAGTTTACAGTGTGGAACTCTTGGCAATTTGGAGTTTCCTCTGGCCAATTGTTCGCTAACCAGATGTGGGTTGTTAACGGTTGACTGCAGTGCTCCGCAAAATCCAAGAATTCGCACGAGTTTACAGTGTGGAACTCTTGGCAATTTGGAGTTTCCTCTGGCCAATTGTTCGCTACCCAGATGTGGGTTGTTAACGGTTGACTGCAGTGCTCCGCAAAATCCAAGAATTCGCACCATCCTATGATATTCTGGTCAAGTTTTCTACCAATCTAGTATTGATTTGAAATCAATTTCTTCAAGGTTATTTAGATAATAATTATGAGGAATATGCCATTTATTTCTTAATTTCTTTATGCCAGACTCTCCTTCTATTTCCATTTCATTCTTCCCCAATATAACAATGTTCAAATGCACCAAATGTATGAACTACGACAATGAGATACCTAATTTCCTGTAAAATTGTAGAATGTATAAGGTTTGTAGTTTCTGATGAAATGCGAATTTCCTTTTGAGGTAAAGTTAGAATTCATAGTAGAACCTTATGAGATATATAGGGAGAAAGTCGTTGACAGAAAGATCTGTTTGGCAAATATTATCTCATATGATTAAGTCTTAATATAGTCTAAATCCAACACTTTTTACTATTATAATAATTAGTTTAAATTATTTCTGGTATAATCTGCCCTTCCGAAAGAAAAGAGCAATGTGTGGTCACATCTGTTGGATCAACCTGCTACTTGAAATTAATCAATAAAATTCCATCTTTTTTTGTGTTTTTTCTTTTATTTGTCCACTACTTATTATATTAGTTTATATCATTATACGAAATAGTTGGTGAGCATTTTAATTGTGTTTTTGATTGCAAACAGCTATTGTTATATTACAACCATTACTTTCTCAATTAATTCGTTCAAATGTCTTATCAAATACGGGTTAACTGACTAATATGACATTACACGATCTCATGAATTCTTGGGGTTTTCACATGCCATAAAGTTGCTGTTCTATGCTGTGAAATTTGAACTTTGCTTGAAGAAACTGACATTGTCCAATTTTTGAGTGTTAGGTTATCCCCTTTAGGTGCTTTGACCGAGTCTTTAATAGGTGTATTGGTAACATGTGTTTGATCAAATTGGTTCTATCTCCCATCGAATGACGTTTGACTCCTTAATCAATAATATTAATTGATTGAAGGTTTACCGTGAATCTGTGTCAAATATCCTACTACTCACTTCATGGACATTGTTAGCTTTTCAATCTCATTCTTTGTCTAGAAAGGTGTACACTGCTTTCCTTGATTGAGATTTGGAAATCAGAAGTAGAATTTCCGTTTCAGTGCTTCTTGGTTTGTAATTGAGGTTTTTGCTTCTGAAGATAATGGATGGGCAATGAATTAGATGTCGCACCAATGCTTGGTTACCATCTTGAGACATTAATAGTAAGAAGGCCAACCGGTTTGCATCATATTTTTTTGTATGTTCTTTGTTTACTTCATAGTTTAGTTTCATTTTGCTCGATTGCTAGTAAAAGCTCAAGTTTGGGAGTGTTTGATAAGTGTAAATTATACACTTATCTCGGCTTTGCTACGAGGCTTTTGTTAGTGTTTAGAGTAGATTTATGTTGAATTTTGGTACTTTTTTCATTTCTTTAGGACGAACCCCAGGCTTTGATGATGTTGGCGAAATTGATGAAAAGAAACAGAAAAAACTTGCTTAGATGGTATTGGAATGAAGTGGAAAAAGAAAGAAGCAAAGAGAATAGCTAAATATGTGTAGCACATTGGGGAAATTAGAGCACCAAGTTTGATACATAGTTCTTCACAAGACATGATATACTATTGTAAGTATTATCGAGTTAGGAAAATAACACATATACGGATCTCAATTCGATGTTTTCAAGACAAAGTTATGCGTGTTTTGGAGTTGCAAGGCTGAGCAGGCACTGGTGCTCAAGTTGAAAATTTATTGCTTGCAACTTTTTCACAAATTTTTTGGATATTTAATTTTGCTCCTCTAACTCAAAATGTCTACGTCCGCCACTGCTAGAAAGTTTATCTTAACCAAAGTATAGAAATTTATCACAATCTAAACAATTTTATCCATTATTTACACCTACGTGCAAGTTTCTTTGTTACTAATTGTTGTTGATCAATCATTCGTTACTTTTGCGGTGGAAACTATAGAATATTAAAATTATAGACATTTGGCAATAAGCTTGAGCTTGCCGTCCAGATCAGCAATCCAGGGTATGTAGAAAAAGGAAGAATTAGGATTTTAGCGTGGATTTTTTGTTAAACTTTTCCGACTTTGTATATTGCTGGGCTATGTCGTGTAGTTGGTCCACTGGGATAGTTGTTGACAAGTTTACTTTAAAACTTATTCTCACTGTATCAGTCGTTTTCCAGTATCAATCCTTTTATGGTGAGCATTGATAAATTTACTTTATATTCATTTCTACAAGTATGTAGACAAAGCAAGAGTTAGGGTTTTAGCAGGGATTTAGTTAAATTTTCTGACTTTGTATATTGCTAATCTATTTCGAGTAGTTATTTAGCTGGAATACTTGTTTACAAGTTTATTTTAGAACTTATTCTCACCTTATCTGTCTTTTTCTAGTATTAACCAATGTATGGCAAGCATTGATAAATTGCTCTATATTGATTTCTACAAGTATGTACCCGAAGGAAGAACTAGGGTTTTTGCTTAAAATTTTCTGACTTTGTATGCTCATCCATTTGGAGTTGTTATAAAATTAGCTTATCACTATTTCTTGTATCAATGCTTATATGGTGAGCATTGATAAAGGTATTCTGTATTCGTTGCTACAGGTATGTAGGCAAAGGAAGAATTAGCGCTAAGGTCATTCATTTAGCATGGAGGCCTGCAATTGTATTGAGCCACAATGGCCAGCTGATGAATTGTTGATGAAGTATCAGTATATCTCGGATTTCTTCATTGCGTTGGCTTATTTTTCTATCCCATTGGAGTTGATCTACTTTGTTAAAAAATCTGCAGTATTTCCATATAGATGGGTTTTGGTGCAGTTTGGGGCATTTATTGTTCTCTGTGGAGCAACACACCTGATCAATTTATGGACGTTCACCATGCACTCAAGAACGGTGGCAGTTGTCATGACCACTGCAAAAATTATGACTGCTGTTGTGTCGTGTGCTACTGCCCTTATGCTAGTACATATCATCCCTGATTTATTAAGTGTCAAAACAAGGGAGCTATTTTTGAAAAATAAGGCTGCTGCACTAGATCGAGAAATGGGATTGATCCGTACGCAGGAAGAAACTGGTAGACATGTTAGAATGCTAACTCATGAAATCAGAAGCACTCTTGACAGACATACCATACTGAAAACCACACTTGTTGAGCTGGGAAGAACGTTGTCCTTGGAAGAGTGTGCGTTATGGATGCCAACGCGTACAGGACTAGAGCTTCAACTTTCTTACACTCTACATCACCAAAACCCAGTTGGATTTACTGTACCTATAAACCTTCCAATGATCAACCAAGTGTTCAGTACAAATCGTGCAGTGAAAATCTCACCAAGTTCTCCTGTGGCTAGACTTCGACCTTCTGGAAAGTACATGCCTGGAGAAGTGGTTGCTGTGCGTGTCCCACTCCTGCATCTTTCCAATTTCCAGATTAATGCTTGGCCTGAACTTTCAACCAAACGCTATGCTTTGATGGTTTTGATGCTTCCTTCGGATAGTGCTAGGCAATGGCATGTCCATGAGTTGGAGCTTGTTGAAGTGGTGGCAGATCAGGTTTGATTCCAAAACGTCTCTTTTCTTGTTACAAGTGATTTGATTGGAAAATTTATTGTTTATTCTTCAATGTTTCTAGCATTTTCTACTTAAATGTATATGATTGTGTAGAATTTTTGGGAGTGATTTTGTCAATCTATACAACACTGCTTAAGACTATAATAGCTAATCTAAATAAAATGAGATACAGTAGGAGTAGAGCAATCTCCTTTCCTTTTTCTTTACTGTTGGCAATGGGTCATATATTTATGCAAGAGTAGTAATCTTAGCTTTCCTTTCCAAAGCTGATATGCTCCATTAAAACAAAAGTGATGATTGTTTGGAAAAGTTCTAGTATTTTGACAAGGGTTTTACTTATTGGATTCATTCTATCTATTTCTCCTTAACGCATAAGCAGGAAAATAATAAAAATTGCGATTAGGAGGAGAACCTAAGACATGAGGTTGTATGTGTCTATTATATAAAAACATTAATGGTTGAGAATTCTGAGGCAAGGTGTATCTTCTTATTTGTACTGCATTCTGCTTTCAATCCACACGAAATTGGATATGAAGTTCGTTAATGTACAGTTTTTTATTTGATATATTTGTTGTTGAATCAGGTGGCTGTTGCTCTTTCACATGCTGCAATTCTGGAAGAGTCTATGAGGGCAAGAGATCTTCTTATGCAGCAGAATGTTGCTCTTGATCTCGCAAGAAGAGAAGCAGAGACGGCTGTTCGTGCTCGTAATGATTTCTTAGCTGTTATGAATCATGAAATGAGGACTCCCATGCATGCCATCATTGCACTTTCATCTTTATTACAAGAAACTGAGTTGACACCTGAGCAACGTCTGATGGTTGAAACAATCCTCAAGAGCAGTAACCTTTTGGCTGCACTTATCAATGATGTATTAGATCTTTCGAAGCTTGAAGATGGTAGCCTTCAACTTGATATGGGACCTTTTAACCTTCATGCACTCCTTACGGAGGTAGGATTGTACGATATTTGTTGGTAACTTTTGTTTTAGATCAGTCTTTGAAAATGAAACAAATCATAGTGTACTTTGGCTGTCCTGCTTGATGTATCTGTCTAACTGAGATGTCTGCTTCTTTTTGCAGGCCCTCAACTTGATAAAGCCTATAGCATGTGTGAAGAAGTTGTCCATTACGTTGAGCTTGTCTTCAGATTTGCCAGAGTATGCCATTGGTGATGAGAAGCGGCTAATGCAAGTTCTTTTAAATGTAGTAGGGAATGCTGTGAAGTTCTCAAAAGAGGGCAGCATCTCCATATCTGCTTTTGTTGCAAAATCGGAGTATCTTAGAGATCCTCAAGCCCCCGATTTTTTCCCCGTACCAAGCGATAACCATTTCTATTTGCGCGTACAGGTTTGTGTCTTCATGCCTAATTAATGTACTTTGCTAAAAAATGATTATACTTCTTTTTGGGTTGATTATGATTACACTCTCTGTTACGTAGGTAAAAGATACAGGATTAGGAATTAACCCCCAAGATATTCCTAAGCTATTCACAAAATTTGCTCAAAATCAACCTCTGGCTACCAAAAACTCTAGCGGTAGTGGGCTTGGTCTTGCAATTTGTAAGCGGTAATGTCTTCACGGCTTCTTCTCCTGCAATATTGTCTTTCTTCTGAGCCATACAACCTTAAAATTGGAGTTTCTGCATTTTTGGTAGTTTTCTACTTTTTGGTGTTAACCACTACCCCTGGCGTGACCAGGTTTGTAAATCTCATGGAAGGACAAATTTGGATTGAAAGTGAAGGTCTAGGCAAGGGAACTACTGCTATCTTTATCGTGAAACTTGGATTTCCTGGACACTCAAATGATTCAAGGCTCCCATTTGTGCCCAGAGTTCCAGGAAATCATATGCTGACAAACTTTTCAGGGCTCAAAGTTGTTGTGATGGATGATAATAGGTGTGCTCCTTTTACCCCTTGCATTTTAGCCTCTGTTTGGATAAATTATAAATGATTTCTAAATGGTCAAAATTCCTCTTTAAGTGCACTTTTCAATGGACCCACCACTTTTTAACCACATGCTCCATTTAAAGATCATTTATAATTTATCCAAACGGAGGCTTAGATTTTATCCTTGTTAGTTTTGATACAAATTTCTATTTGGCTGGTGTGATGACTGAACATGCACAAGTTTCTACAATAGAACCAGAGTAAAAGATGAGATGGGCTGGAAGTATCTTGTAGACTAGAAAGGCATTTTTTGTGTGTACTGGGGGGATACACCTTCTCTATGCCCTCAATATTTGGCACCCTATATCAGGAGAACAACAGAAGTGGTCAATGATCCTTGCCTTAAATATTGCCGCTCTAGCAGGAATTAGAATAGGCAAAAGCTCATCCTGCAAGTCTTTATTTTTCATTTGAATCTATGCTCCCTGTGTTTCCTCCTTGCTTTTTTATTTTTATACAAAAGAATGGGTTTCACATCATATTGTTGTCCTTGATATGGAATGTTGCATCAGAGCACCCTTTTACCTCCCTTAATCTTCTTTACTCGAAAAAGGGGAGGAACAAATGGAAAAAGGTTCAAGGAAATGTTGGTATATTGCTGCTATGGGAGCCTTTTGTTTTCTTTCGCCAGATTCACACATTATTCATGTTCAGGGGAGGTTGCCTAAGTTACGGCACTTGAAAAGAATGGAGCATCTTAGGGTATCATACCTGTCTATCGATCAAAATTTGGTGCGCATAAGTTCGGTTAGATTTAAAAACATGATGTCTGATAAAACACTGAGTTTTTCTAAATTTTACGCATGCGATGAAGTTTTTCAGTTCAAAATTCAGTGAAATTAGTCTCATAACTAGTCTAATTTATTCTTTTTCCCCTAAAGTGAGTGCTATATTTTACTGTTTACATGAAAGTTTGTATCTTTTCATTAGCATTTTCTTTGTTTTTGATGCAGCGTTGGCCTGATGGTAACCAAGGGACTCCTTATGCACCTAGGATGTGACGTATTGGCTGTTGGTTCAGCAGACGAGTGCGTGAGAGTTGTTACGCCTGAACACAAGGTGGTTTTTCTTGATACTAGCATGCCAGGTTCGGACACCTACAAAGTTGCTGTACGTTTGCACGAGAAATTTTCGAAACGACTCGATAGGCCTTTTATTGTAGCGCTAACGGGGAATACCGATAGGATGGTAAAAGAGAATTGCTCGAGGGTTGGAATGGATGGAGTCGTCCTGAAACCTATATCGGTTGATAAAATGAGAAGTGTTTTATCAGAGCTCATAGAGCATGGATTTCTGGTCGAATAAGCAGAAAGGCGAGTACTAAGTACCTATACTTGAAAGTGAATAACTGTGTAAGAATGCAGCAACCGGGTGACAGCTTATTTGTCATCATGGAGTTCACTATATGACATGGTGGCATTGCAGTGTACGTCCCAGGGGGCACGGTGGTTCAAATTATTGAGTATGTCCACCTTTTTTTTTTTTTTTTTTTTTGGTGTGTATCTGTGATTTCAGATCGATTATCACAAGAAATTATGCTGATTTCGTTAGAAACTCTATAAAAACTTGTAGAGATGACTTGTTTTCTTACGTTAAGTTATAAGAATGCTCTGAGTAGAGTTGAAGCTTGTTTCAGTTTTGGATTTTGTGCATGAACTGAAATTGAGCAGTGTTTCCTAATCATTTTCTCAACAAAAGTTTAGATTATGATAAGAGGAATTTGTTTGAATTATTCGGCTAATATGATTCCTTTCTTTCTATATTTTTGGGTTTAAGATCTTGAAATTGTGACGTAAGCGGTACGTGTGGTTAAATATCCAAATTGCTACTTATTTTTTTATTTTTTTTTATTTTTTAACTTTAAAATCTTTCTGAGTTGCAGCTAAACCTTTTCGAACATTCCCTAGTTGCCGTTGATTCGGAATTAAACAATTTCAACAAAAGTAGGAAAAAGTTCGGAATCTATATACTAATTATTTTATTTAAAAATGTGTGATTGAATGTGTTCGGAAAAAAAATAACGATCAGAAAATGACATCGAGGACATAATAACAAACGCAAAGTATTCTCAGTTTATACTTACTAATAAAAATTCAAACTAAAATTGAAATCTTTTCTCACAATAAGCTCCTATTTTGCTAAAATCAGTTTAATTATAATCGTGTTTGAAAAGTTGATAGTTGCGAGTCGCATAAAATATTTAAAATAAATATGAGAAAAATAAATAAATAAACGGTGCTCGAAATTAATAAAAATATATTTTCAATATAATACACTAAAAATGAAATTATTTTTTGTCGAAAATAATTGACTGTATATTTCATTAATTTTTTGCTTTTCCCCGTAAACCTCAACTGCTTATTAAATGAAGATGATGCCAATCCATTTATCTTATCGAAGTAACAAACATAACAAAAACCATAATTGAATCATCTTACGTTTGATCCTCTTCCCTCACTTCGATACACTCTCTCTCTATATATACATACATACACGTTGTCTTTATATACATACAAATGAACAAAAACAAACTGTATAAGAAAAATAAAAAGAAAAGGAAATGCCAAACGAGAGGACTTTCATAAATCACGACCAAGAAGCCATTTACACTTGTAATCAAGAATTGTTATGAAAATCCCTGATTTTTTTTTTTTCAGTCTTTTTTATTCCTTTCTCATCATCAAATGTGGTTATGGTTACGGACTTCAATACACCCACAAATATGGAATATCTGTTTAGATTAATCACCAAAATCTGAAATTTGAGAAAAAAAAAAAACCCATTACTGATTGATCTATATATTTATATAGAGGTGCAAAAACTGTGTTTCTGCATTAGCTTTTATATATTTGAGGCACAATTCTTGTGTCTCATTCTCGATAAAGTTGAGTTTTTTATCTTTTAATTTTTTAAATTTGGAATATTTGTTTGTGGGTTTTAGTGATTTTCCATGGCTGCTGGTGCAGAGGTGTCTAGTGAGACAGTAGCGGTGGAAATGGTGCCTTCATCCCCAAAAAACACTGATACTGCTTGTGAAAATGTCAGTGAAAATGTTAATGAAAAGAATGCTAATTTTAAGATTCAAGATTTAGGAGAGAAGGATGTAGATTATATTGTTAAGGACTCTGATTCGAAATCGGAAATGAAAATGAAGGAAATTGTTGATATGTTGAAGCAACTCAAGTTGAATCCTCTGGCCAAGGAGTTTTTTCCTTCCTCCTATAATAGCAGTCAAATGGGAGACAACAATTTTGTTGCCACCAAGATTTCGGGGAATGACGGTTTTGCGAATAACCGAAGGGTATAAATTTAGTTCTCCCTTTGATTGATTTTGCCATGTTCATTGTTAAATTGATTCATGACAGTTTGAGATTGTATGGTGCTTCGTTATTTATCCGCTTTATGTTCTATCTTGGCTTGCTTATTTGATTCAGAGGTCAATTCTTTAGGTTTGTTCATATTACATTGGTTTTCATAATTGATACTTGCCAAATAAGAAAATATTTCTTGATTTTGGATTTATAAAAAATCGGCTTGATAAAATTTTTGGTGGATTCTGTCCATTATGATCAAGGTTTCATGTAGTCACTTATTTGTTCAAAAATTTGGAATTTGGACAATATGTTTGCATTGCAATAGTTAGTTTGTTAGTTAGGAAGGATTGCTATTTTTTGATAACATAAATGAAATGTGATTGTACTAAACAAAGAACAAAGTAGAGCTGTTTCATCTAACAGAAAATGTTATATCCGAATTCACTTTGTTGGTACTGACTTGTCAAGAGGATTTTGGGCATGAATGATCTAAAATTAAGTGATCAGTTTATTGGTTGTAGTAGCTGCAATTGCTTGTAAATTCTCCTTTTTGTAAGTATCACTTGAGGCGGGTAGGACTTAATCTGGAACTAAGTCGTGCTTTTATTATTTGAAGTATCAGTTTATTGGCCCCATAGTTGCTGTAGTTAATCCATGCTTGAGGGTAAGAATGCATAAATCATTTCACCAGTCACCTTCCTATTCCATTTGCTTGCATTAAGTTAATTATATTATGTGTAAATTGTTTTAGTTGTTACTATCATTTGAGACAGATTTGACTGAAACTGGAAATTAACATGTGTTCATGTTGCTTGAAAATTTTTCGTCAAAAATGGATTTTTGACTTTTGTTTAATAAAATGGATTGCAGTACTTCATTTGTTAGAGATGGATTTTGCACATCAGTTCATTAGGTTGATCATTGACCTCTGTTTATCATTCGTAAAACTCATAAGATTTAAGTTTGTGTTTTCCCAGAGAAAAAATAACAACAATCAAGGCAGGAGGAGAATGGGAGGTAGAACTTTTAGAGCTCAAAGAGAAGATAATATTAGACGAACAGTCTATGTTTCTGACATTGATCAAAATGTAAGTAAAGACCAATTGGCTTGTTTAACTCTTATCAATCTTTTATGATCCATATTGATACAGTTTACTTGCCTCTTCATTTAAGATAACTGAAGAACAACTGGCTGGTTTATTCAGCAGCTATGGACAAGTAAGTTCCTCATTCTGATTGTTGTTTGATTAGTCTATGCACAGTACAGATGTCGAATCTCACTAAAGATATGATAGAGGTGGACAGAAGGTGTTGTTCGATTGAGCTGTAATTTATCCTCTTGATCTGGGTTGTGGTCGTTACTGCTCTCTGATGCCGAATTTGTATATCCTCTCGTGGACAGACTATCTGTGTAAGACATGGTTTGGAGATGAATATGCTCTCATATTACTCTGGTCATATTGCTAAGTTTGGTGGACCATACTTCAACGTCTATTTAAATTGGTATGGAGTTTAGGAAGAGTTGAATAGGTGGGAATATTATGCATCTTTACATTTTATTCAAAATTAATGTTACGAATCATTGCCAGTTTCACCATGTACTTTCAGTAAGGATACCGCAGAACGTAATTAACTCTTTTAGGGGAGAGCATTATTTGTGGCCATCCCGAAAGGAAAATAGGAGCGTTCAGACATGGTTTCAATGATAGGTGAAAAATAAGTAGGTTGGTCATTGGTGGCACCTATAATGCCATCTGTTTGAACCCCATAAGCTATTCTCTCTCTCTCTTTTTTTTTTTCCCTCAATCGCCGGTTTTGTAATGGGTTACTGATTGGGACTACAAACCCTCGTGGCATATCATAATGATATCTCTGACTATTTTTTCTCTTTCTGTCTCTGCTTTGCAGGTTGTTGATTGCCGAGTTTGTGGCGATCCACACTCTCGTCTTCACTTTGCTTTTGTAGAATTTGCTGATGAGTGTAAGTCAGTTTTTTTATTTTTTATTTCTTCTTGCATTGCTGAACTTTTCTGACTTTCTCCCTGTGGATTTAATTTTGACAGATTCTGCTAGAGCAGCTCTTAGCTTTTGTGGGACGCTGTTGGGTTTCTCTCCTGTTAAGGTCTTGCCTTCGAAGACTGCCATTCTTCCCGTGAATCCTACATTCCTTCCCAGGGTACAAATATATCTCAAATGCTGCTAATATTGTCGAAAAGTACTATAGTTTTTTTCCTCAATCTGATTTCATTATCTATATCAACTTTTTATCTATAGTCGGAGGATGAACGTAAGATGTGTGCAAGGACAGTCTACTGTACAAACATTGATAAGAAGGTATGCTTACGCTATCTTGCTTCAGTGTGGTATCCTAAAGTTTTTTTTTTTTTGCTATATTTTCATGAATGTTAATTATTCAAATTTATGATGTGTAATGCATGAGTGCTACTCGCTAGTATGTATGGACTCAAAATAATCCGCTTCTTCTGCTTGTGTATAATGTTTTAAACCTGATCACGTGATATGTTTTATGTTGAGTAGATTTCTCAAGCCGAAGTCAAAAGCTTCTTTGAAACAAGATGTGGTGAGGTAAGCCTAAAGTTTCGAACACGAGGATGGTTTTATGAAGAGCATGTTTGGAAAAGCTTAAATTATAATTTAAGCTGTGTTAAACATAATTCTTATCCTCACTTTTTGTAGGATCCACAACGCACTACTCACTTATTAGCCACACTTTTCGTAGGGCCCACATATTTTAATCACCACTAAACAAGCACGAAGGGTTGTCTTTGAAGTGTTGAATGACTGGATATTTCTTAATTGTAGGTTTCCCGCCTGAGGCTCTTGGGGGATGATCACATGCACTCGATGCGAATTGCTTTTGTTGAATTTTCCGTGGTACGTTTATTTGAATACATTGTACTTGTGCATGGTGGCAACCATGCTTTGTTTAGTTCTTTAAGTTCGAGTGCAAATTTAGTGGCCAATGCTTGATATGCATGCTATACATGCATACACATGGACATATATATAGACTAGTTGAATGAAGATTGGCACCATTTTTGAAGTACCGTGAAAATTTTTACTCTGCCTTCTTTCTTTTAGATGTCACAAGATGATGGTACACACGTAAATTCTTCAGAATTTGTTTAATTGTTAGACATATCAGGCACAACGATGAAACGAACAAGAGCTTTCATTTGAATACCAATAGAATAATTTTACTTACCCATGTTTTGATAACAAATTTTACAAAACTCTTTTTTTTTTTCTCAAACTCATTTTCAACCATACATTATTACAATAAAATATTCTGCAGGTAAACCCCAGAAATTCCTATTTCAAAACTCATTTTTCCCAAAAAAAAAAAAAAAAAAAAACACTCTTTTTAATGGTTTACAAACAGAGGTATTTTACATGCATCAAATGTGAAAGAACTTAAGGTAGCTTATATTTTATCACAATGTGTAGGCTGAGAGTGCACTTCTGGCTCTCGACTGTTGTGGCGAAGTTTTGGGATCTGAACGCATCAGGTACGAATCATTGAGTTGTAGATAAATTTTTGTGAAGTCTAGTTTCCTGTTTACTCTTAATGAGTCTGATGGTATTGTAGGGTAAGTCCTTCCAAGACACCTGTGAGGCCCCGAGTTCCTTACCCAGGAATGCAGTAAAACCGACGACAACCAAATTTCGAAGGAAATTGAATTGAATCCTCTTGGAAGATAATCAATTCAAGATGAAGGGATGTTAAAACCTCAACTCTTTTACTTATTTTCTTTTTCTTGGAAACAGTAACTTTTTCTTGCAACTGAACTCAACTCTTTGACCTGTCAAAGATTTACTAAGATGTACCTATCCTAGGTACTTTTTTACTATAATTAATCATGAATGCTATCTTCATGACATGAGACATTAGGTTCTGTGCAATTTTGGGTGAATGGTTACACAGTGTGACAAAAGTGAGGTTTTTACTAATGTAGCTTGATCAATTAGCGTCAAAAGTGGGTAACAAAATGTGTGACTTCGTTTTATTATAACAAATGGGATCCCCCTTCTCAAGATTTGCTCCATTCCCTCCTTTTATAAATTAATCCTAAGATATGAATATTTCTGTTAGATTAAATACGATATTTTTCTAGACTTCTAATATTCAAAGTATTTGAATATTGAAAACGAGCTTCTTCCAGAATTGACATTTACATTCTCCCAAAATATTGTTATAATTATTATTATGCTTTTTTTTATGAACGTTATGTTGGTATTGGTCATAATGTCTATTTGAAAGAGTTGGTGCTCATCTGATTTCTTTCGTGTCCTCTGTGAATTTTTTACATAGAACTTTTTACACGATACAATTTACATATTTACGATTGCTACTCTATCCCTACTACTACTCGAACTATCATTTTTGTTTTGCGATATTTCAAGGTGATGACATTTAATATTTCGATAATAGTGGTGTATGCTACAAATATATCGGTGGGTTTGACAATTCTCCCCTTCTGCCAAATACATACCTCTTTTAGTGTGAGTACAGTAACATGTCGTGATATGATTCGACACAAAAATCGAGATGTTATACGTTGGAGCTATGCTATAATAGTATTAAGTAGATGATAATACAGTGGAATAAAGCAAATAATTTTATTTTGTTTAAAAAA
This sequence comes from Fraxinus americana, assembly GCA_035079005.1. NCBI lineage: Eukaryota > Viridiplantae > Streptophyta > Magnoliopsida > Lamiales > Oleaceae > Fraxinus > Fraxinus americana. The sequence goes on from JAVHZT010000039.1 coordinate 55,894, forward strand.
TAATCATTTGCATTACCAATCGTATAACATAATGTATAATTTAAAAGTGGGTTTCGGCCGTATAAGAAAAAAACATAGTAAATGACACTCTTTTGAATGAAAAATCGAAAAAATAATATCCAAATTATTCTACCGAGTAATATTTATTCTTAATTTTATACTGAATTTCTTACTTGGTCGAATCAGTACTCGAACAGCAACCTAAATTTGTGTTTGGCACATGATTATCATTTGTCACCATGTAATAGTCACAATGGACCACGTAAAATAATTTCAGATACGAATGACATGTTTGATATATCGTTCGAACAAAATAGAACCTATCTAATATAAAGTAAAACACGTAAAGGTCCCATTTAAATCATTTCATGTTAGTTTAATAGAATAAAATCACATAATTTTATCATTTTTATTTTTACTTTTCATAATTATAATTGCATGCTTTGTTGTCAGAGTAACATTTTGAATAGCAATATACGGAAACGGAAGGGGAAATTTTTTCGGAAATGGCTTCGTTTTGCATGGAGAGAAAATGGCAGCATACGTTTCTCTTTCTAGACTAGAAAATCTCGAATCCCACTCCACAGCCAATCCCATTATAAGAATGAAGATTGAAACTGTAACTAACGGAGAGTCGAATATGGCGGGGAGAGAGAGAATTTGCCGCTGAAAGATGTGTATCAGGTACGTATTCAACTGCATAAGATACGTAGATTTGTTGGGAATTTAATTTTTTTTTTTCGCTAGGTTTTATAATTTGATTTACCGGCAATGTACAATTTTATGGCTTGATTTATTGAATCCGTTCGTGTTGTGCATGATTGCATGGTGGAAATTGGTTCAATTTCTGGGTTTAATTGGAATTACGAGTCTGTCGTTAAAGATCTGCTGCTTTGGAAATTTGCTGTCTATAATTGGTATATCTATTTGCTATTGCATGAAATTGAAATTTATTTTGATTAATCGAGTTGGTTTGGTTTTGACTCCACATATAATGATGCAGTTCTGTGTAAATATGTAAAAATTTGCAATGGTTGAGTATTGAGAACTTGAAATTCTGATATGAAGGACATACTTTGGAATTAATTCTCACATCACATCACATCACATCAATATGCTATCCTTCCTCGACCCTATCACGACAATAATCGGCAGTTAGCACGAGCTTATCTGATAAATTTGTTTGTACTACAACTTGGTGAACAAATCGACGATAAAATTGGACACTTTTTTGTGAAAAGCGTGCTCGCTTCAGAAAATAGGAATACGATGTCTTTGTGATGGTGAGCCTATCTCGTTAATTAAGGTTCTTTATCAGATTCTCCATAGTTGAAATGAGTTCGATGGTGCAATCTGTGATTTTAATCACCCTTGTAGGATAAAAAAAAATTGACTTTTGACTAGACGAACTCTACTTAAATGTTATTAATCATATTCCATAATATGATGTTTACAGTAATGGATAGGGTGAGACCAGTGCATGTGAGGCAGAAGAGTTTGTCCAATACAAACAGTGGTTCTTCATCATCAATGACATCCCCAATGCATCGCCATTCGCGCACAGCTTCAACTGGCATTGCAAATATGAAGAGACCGCAGAATACAAAAGCTGCTGCTCAGAGGCTAGCTCAGGTTATGGCTCATCAATCAGCTAATGATGATGAAGAGGAGGAGGATGACCTTATGTACGACTACAGCCCTAGAATTCCGTCTGCTGGAGTAGGACTTGCAGGTGGAAGGCCAACTGGACACCGTTCAACAATGGTAAGAAGCTTGTCACGCATGTCTGCGTACACATCCTCTTATCACATCCGTTCATCACTTTATCTGCATTGCACCTGCTCTTGCATTTTTATGAGAAGTCCTGATGTCAAGGGGATATTGACACTTGTATACGCCCATAATTTGGAGATATCTGTTTCTCCATTAATCTGCCATTTTTGCTAAATTATGACTTCTGTTTATATGGTGTTGGTTAATCATTATCGCAGACCCTTGTTTGAAACTTAGATTACCCTAATTTTTTTCCATGTTAGTATAGATTTTGGTTGTTACGACGAAATGTTAGAGCATGGGTGTGGTATCGCCTTCCCTTCATCACAGAAGTTGGAAAAAATTATAATTGGCAGCATTGATATTTGAATAGTTTTTGTGTTCTTGGGAATGAGTGAAAATTTACCATATGATTGTTTACATGTTTACTCCACTCTGTATCTTATAGGATTAGTTTCCATCACTTTTGTTTCCTTTTTCAGTACTGATTTTGAAGTTGTTTTGTTATTTTTAGTCAGTTCGTACTGCAGTAGTACAACCACCATCTTCTCGTTTAACAATAGGTGCAAGAACATCTGTACCTATGAACTCTGTGGAACAGCAGCCTTCATCAGTTCGTACCTCTGTAGACCCACCACCATCTGCTCATTCAATATCAGGTGCAAGAACATCTGCGACTATCAACTCTGTTGAACAGAAACTGTCATCAGCTCGTTCAACTTCCTCACTTCTTGGATCATCTCAAAACAAGTCTGCAGAACAACTTTCATCTGCCTACTCTTCTGGGGCTGGTCGTTCATCTGATCCCACAGACTCAGTTGAAGAAGCACAACCGCCATCTGCTTGCTCTAATATTGGAAAATCAGCTTCTTCTGTCAACCTTGCGGAACAACCTCCATCTGCTCGATCTGTGGCCAGTGTCCGTCCAAATTTAGGAGGCAAGACTGCCTTCATGGTACCTCCAAGTGTACCTCTGTCAGTCAAGCCAGCAGTATCTGGAATTCCAGCCGAGACTCAACCTGATAAAATTAGAGACAAAAGGTACCTTGAAGCTTTAGACTCTATTGTACTGTCTCAAGGATCTTATTTAGTTCACACGTGTAATCTGTTATAAGTATTCTCTTTTGCATAAACCTTGAAAAAGTTTGATATGGATTGTCTTTCCATTCATCCATCTTACAATATCAAAATCCTTTCTTATTTGAACTTCTGCAAGAGCACATGGTAATACCTTTGTTTTTTGTTCAGGTGATTGACAATTGAAAATATAAAAACTTTTATGTATTCTGTCAATTACAGGTTATCTTTAGATTTTGGAACTTTTAAATATAAAGAACCTGGTGATCAGCAGCTATCTTCTTCTGCTCTACAAGATGAGGTAGGATTGTTAATCAAACTCATTTTCTCCTACTCCATTTTCTGTTCCTCTTTCTAATATAAAAACTAATTTTTTTGAGTGTGTATTTCACTATTCTTGTATACTTTACATCAACACATATTTCTATAAATTATTTTGTAAAGATGTGTACAATTATGCAAGCATAGAGAATTTTGCTCCCCAACTTATAGTCGGAGATATTGTTGTATATCACATATATTTTCCATTTCAGCAACAATAGCAAGTAGCAAGAAATGTTTTCACCTCATTTTATAATTATATTACTCACACAAGGTCCTCAAAATTACAGCTTGACATGCTTCAAGAAGAAAATGATAGTCTACTGGAAAAGGTGATTCCATTTAGCTGCTTACTTACGAAAGAATTATGTGTTTATTCTGTATTACAACTTTTGTTTCATTGAAAAGATGATATGTTTTGATATTCAAAGTGCTACACTGGTTAGCATCTCAAGATACACATGCTTTCAGCTTCGAATTGCTGAAGAAAGATGTGAGGAGGCAGAAGCAAGGACTCTGCAACTCGAGAAACAGGTTGGAATGCTAAATTCTTACACTTCCCAGATTTTAATAGGCGTGAGACCTTAAAGTTTCTTCTTTTTCTGTAACAAAAGAAATCAGTCTCTCAAACTATGTGGTATCTATAATTTTTTGTTTCCATTTAGACATGTTCTTATTGGCTACATTTTTTTGAGAATGATTTATCAAATGTTTCTTGGTCTTATTCTGTTAGATTGCAAGTCTAGGAGATGGTGGATCTTTAGAAGCTCGGCTTTTGAGCAGGTAAGTAACGAATTTTGAAATGATTTCGCTAAATATAGTAGATTCTCTAGCTAATTGATTTTCATTTATCTTTAATTTTTTTTTATGTTGTAAACTCTGCAGGAAAGAAGCAGAGCTTCAGAAAAGAGAGGTATGTATTAGAAGGAATGCTATTATTTTCCATTGATTCAGATTTTGTATGCGCACACGTTGAGAATTATTTTGCCACTAGGTGAAGGTTAATATTGTCTCAAGGCAATCTCAATTTTCTTTTACAATTCTAGGAGTTGAAAGCTGGACATTTTTTATGAGCTTCAGTCATGTTATTTATTTTTTTATCTGAGCATGTTATTGTTTCACATATTTTTGTATTGACAAGTCAGATTGTGTGTTTTTGTTCTATTTGGCAATACACAACTTGTCTTTGTTAATCTGAAAGAATGCAGTTTAAATCTGTAACTGGGACACATTTGACATGGCAGGCTGCTCTGAAAGTTGCAACAGAAACCTATGGTGGAGCAGGCGAGGAGCTTGCAGCTCTTCGAATGGAAGCCGAGGTACTTACAAACTCTACCTAGTGTGTTTATTGTTACACGTCATAAAGTCTTCTTTGGTCACTTTCATGTCACTTGTTTTTTGTTAGAACTTTTTGTAAGTTTTGAGATTCATAATCAATAACGAAATACAGGTTCACTGTAATTTATTTATTGTAATTTTAATCAGACTGCCAGGGATGAAGCTACGACAGCTTTGGAGCTGCTCCATGATGTCGAATGTGAAGTTAAATCACTTCGGACTGTGACTAAAAGAGTAATATTGACTAATGAAGAGATGGTATGTACCAATTATAATATCACACAGCTTCTACTCCCTGCGTTCTAGATGTCACACTTATGTGATTCACAGTTTATAAACTTAGGAAGAGGTGGTTCTCAAGAGGTGTTGGCTTGCTCGGTACTGGAGTTTATGTGTTCGCTATGGTAATTTTTCTAAACTCGATAAATTTAGAACACAAATTATCAGAATTGATGTCCATTTGGTCATTTTGGGATTCTTCCTTGAGGTGTGTAATGAGTTATGAGAGTGACAATTTTATAATGGAGCACAAGATCACGCTAACATGAGAGAGATATGACTATCGATAAAAATGAGGACAGGAAACTGTAGATTCTACACAAGTTATCTAGAGGGAAGAGCTGAATAGATAACAAAATTTGAAATTTCTTGCTGGTTTTAAGCCTGTTCAAATGCACCTTTTCATTTGATAATAAAAATCTAGTTCTAATGGCTTCTATATTTATTTTAAAGAGAATATTAAGATTAAGCACAAGCACTAGCTATTTTATGAAGTGAGGGAAGATGGAGAAGGGGAAACTCTAGTAATGGGTTGGTTGGTTAGTATAAACATCTAATCTCTAATACCAAAAGTCATCCCTTAAGTATCTCAGCAATTTCTACCACAGAACAGGAGAAGCAACAGCGCTTTTACTTGAAGGGTTTTTGTGGTATTGTTTTCTCCTTTTCAAATATCATATTTTTAAATTACCTAAATACCTTGCTGATGGAGATTATAAACCCAAGACTGACAGCAATATTACTCAAAAGAGAAGCAGTGTTACAACTTTTTTTTACTCTTTTCTGAAAGGTGCGTATATCAGTATGTAAGTTATATAATATTATTATTCCTACATACAAATTAATACAAGTATATCATAGTCCTGTCTACCTCGATAATTCATGCACCTTATAAATTCCATAGAATTTATTTGTCTTATGAAGATAATCTGTCTTATCATTCCTCATATTTCTAAATTAAATTTTCTGTCACTATCATCTCTCATATTCAATAGTGTTTCATAAATTTATGCAATCTCTCACATCTCAGTGTAAAAACTACTTTTAACTTCCATGCTTGATCATAGAGTAACGTGTCATCCAAGTGGCCGAAATTATTAGACGAGTATTTACGGTGGGGTTTTATTAAATGACATGGCAAGACAGTTTTGTTATCTGTAATACCCCTAACATGGAGATAAAATGTAACAACCCAACCTAGCGCCGGAATCGTTATCTTACGTACTGTCCGCTCTGGGGTGGGCTTCTGCCCACTTATCCCCTCATGGCTTTCTGACGCGTCCCCCAAGATTCGAAACCAAGATTAAACTTAAGTCTCCCATATGATGGAGGTCTTGGGTTCGAATCCTGGGGGACGCGTCAGAAAGCCGTAAGGGGATAAGTGAGCAGAAGCTCACCCCAGAGCGGATAGTATGTAAGATAACGATTCCGACATGAGGTCGGGTCGTTACAAAAAAACGCGCGTTTTTTTGTAATGACCCGGCCTCTCATCGGAGCCGTTATCTTATGTACTGTCCACTTTGGGGTGAGCTTCTGCCCTTGCCTAATTGGTACTAGGATTCAACTTAAGTCTCTCATATGATGGAGGTCTTGGATTCGAATCCTGGGGGACGAGTCAAAAATTAGTAAGGGGCAAGATGGGCATAGACTCTTCCAAAGCGGATAATACGTAAGATATGATGACGGCTCCGGCGCGAGGTCGGGTCGTTACAAAAACGCGCATTTTTTTGTAACGTCCCGACCTCGCGCCGGAGCCGTTATCTTACGTACTGTCCGCTACGGGAGAGTTTAGGCCCATTTTACCGCTCACGGCTTTCGACGCGTCTTCCAAGATTCGAACCTAAGACCTCCATCATATGGGAGACTTAAGTTGAATCCTGGTACCAATTGGGCAAGCCGTGAGGGGTAAAATGGGCCTAAGCTCTCTCGAAGCGGACAGTACGTAAGATAACGGCTCCAGCGCGAGGTCGGGTCGTTACATAAAACCTTCATGAGAGTTGTAACGCTTCTTAACAGAACCACCTCTTGGTATCTTGACCAACAAAATTGTCAAATCCAGCTCTTTTATGCTGTAAATGTTTGCAATTTGAGGACCACGCTTCCAAGTAGTTTTCTCTTTATTTTTTCCCCTCTGATCTACTTCTGTTTTTTCTCTTTTCATTTCCTTGGGCTCTGGCCTAGGGTGGCTGTAGTAGCAAAAATACAGGAAGAGGCACCTTGACTTTCATTTGGAGTTTTTACCAATTTCAATTTGCAATACATTGCAGGTGTTCATGCAGAGATATCTGGTGCAAAATATGAATACTGGTCATCTTTTTGTCCCCTTCCTGCTGAAGTGATATTGAATGCAGGTCAGAAAGCAAAAGACGAAAACTCAATGGGTAAGAGGCTGTCTGCTCTGTTTTGCCTGGATAGTAATTCAGCGAATTTAATGAGATTTTAACAAGAATTGGAAAACTTAACTGGAAACTCCAAATAGTAAAGTTTATAATTTTCTTCAGAAATAATTTAGAATGAGATTTACAGAAATTTTTCCATGTACGTCCTTACCAGTGCTATGGTTTACCTTTGTTAACTTTTACATGGTCGATCCCTAAATTTATGGACTTAGTTATGAACTCAGTAAATATGTTAATTGCGTCCTAAGAGAAACTCAAGGCTTCTGTCAAAGAGTCCAAGCTCAGACAGTCTCTTCTTCTGCTGAAAATATCCTTCCCTGGACTTTTTCCTCGCTTGCCCATTTTAACTGCATATAAGCATAAATCTTGTAGCTGAACACAAAAAATAGATTTGTGATTGCTGTTGTACCTTTTCCTGTGATTTTATTAGTCGGATAATGTTTGTCTTTGTTTGGTAGTTAACAATGATGCCCAAAAAAGGGAGAAAGGTCCACGAGATATAAATGACAATGCAGGAGATGCCAGCATTGAGAGCATGCTTTTAGTTGAGCAAGGTCTTAGAGAACTGACATCCCTCAAGGTTCTATTCAAAATTCATGTTTTTACTACAAATTCTTTGATGATATAAGTACAAGAATTTCCATTATTTTTCAAGGAGTAAGTTGGACTAAAACTTAGATATTTTTTATCTGCGTTTTTGCTTCATTAGCATTATATTAGGTAAAGGAAGATAACTACATGCTGTAAAATCGAAATTTTTCATATATCAGTGGCATTATCTGTCAGGAGATTGCACTATAATCTATTTGTCACTTCAATTTTGTCTTCATCCATACTACATCTAGAACGCTTGATTTTGTCCCCCGTTCTTTTGAAATCAATAATGTGACTCAATTTTTATCCATCTATAGTTGCTTGATTTGTCATATGCAATGTTCCGAACAGGAAACTTAAACTTTTTTTTATTGCTGACCACCTTGAAAAGGTTCCGAACAGGAAACTTAAACTTTTTTTTATTGCTGACCACCTTTTCCTTTTCAAGGTAGAGGAGGCAATAGCCATATCAATGGCCCAACAGAGACGCCCAAGTGCAGTAAAATCTAATGGTATGAAATAGAAATGCTCAATTTTTGAATGTTTTTTCCTACTGGAAAAGATAATAACACTTGTCACCTAAGTTACATAAAAATTGCTATTTTAGTCGGCACTGGACCATTATCTTTCTGGTTATCCACCTTGATTTTTTGAGATTGCAATGACATGAAGTAACAGTAAAGTTTTCTTAGGCATTGCAATGTATGTTTTCAATTTCTGAGTGCACATTTTGAAGAAGTTGTATGATACAACTAGATGGACTTGTCTGCACTGCAGCGATAACTAAGGTAGTGAATGCTTTTAAGCGGGGCCACTTGCAGATACATTATATTATATTATCCTGTAATATCATTACTCGACCACTTGTTCCTACACCAAAAAATACATAAGAAACATTAACCTACAGATAATCAAGCCTATCACTTAGAATCCTACAGAAACCTTCTCCTATCATTCAAGTAACATTGGTCTTCTTATAATCTATAATGTTGGAGATGGAAAATTATATCAGCCTCAAATAACTGCTTGTTACAATGGACTATTCATAACTTAGAAGTATATAAATTTTACCAGTACTAATCTAACCTTCTAGTGCAGTTTGTAGGATTTCACAAAAAGTTACAGTTACTTCTTAATGTATAGTTTAAATAAGTTTAAGCAGTAGTAATATGAAAATAAAATGTAAACCTAGGCATAGACTCATGTACTTGTACAAATATATAATAATATTATTAGAAAATTTCCTTTATAACTAATATTATAAGGAAGTTCTTCAAAAACATTACTAATAATTAAAGTATAAATTATCAGAAGTAATTAGTTCTTCTAAATCTTGTTTTAACTATAGTAGATTATTAGTTTATAAAAATTAACTAAATGAGAGGGTCAACTTTATGATTTCAATTGCCAATTTGATCTTTAGTGATGTCCCTTCTTTCAATGGCTGTAGATGAATTAAAGATACCAACTGAAGGACAGGATTTTTCAGAAGCATTTGGTAAGTTTTTCTTATATTGAGATAGATTGTTAGTATCAGACAATTTTTTCCAAATGAGTTACTGGATACAATAAGACCATTCTAAATGAAACTGTTTCCTGTCTTTCAGTAGACTGCTATCTTCTTTCTTCTGTGACCTTTTTTCGGAAATCTCAAGAGCCCTAACAGTGTAATTTTATCAGATTACTTGAACACAAAACCTTCGGTTTTCCAGAAACTAGTTTAGTGCTCTGCCTCCAATATATTTGCTGTATTGTTTTTTATATTTTTTCAGATCAATGCAAAGCTCCTAAACTTTTACATATCTTTTATGAAGGAGTGGTTTTTCATTGTGTCCTGCTATGTATACTATAGTTTTGATGCCAAATTATAAACAGAAGCATACTTGTTTCAGAGTTGAGCAAAGAGGAGTCTGAAGATGTTTTCATCAAGCGGGTATGTTGGCAACTAGAACTATTGCTTTCTTAAATAGGAGATGTCATTGCTTGATCCAATTTCAGTTCTCTGTCTTCAAAATTATCTTGGGAATGTTTAAAGCGCCGTATATTCTACTTTTAAAGCGCTGTATATTCTACTTTTAACTGTATTTTCTTTGTTTGCTATTCAATGTTCTCGTTGGTCGCTTTGGCTCCATATGATGATTGTGAGATTCATTCAGCTTCTAGTTAATGCTTAACGTTTTATTTTTTACTTTTCATCTCAAGAACTAATGAACCTAATGGCTATTATGGTCTCATTAGATTTTATTTTACAAGGAAAATCAGTAGAAGTCCTTGAAATCAATCAGAGTAAATCCCGTGAAAAATGACACGTTTCAAAGAGCAGAAGTGAGATCACATGGCTCATGTTGAATCGTCCGACATTGTTGTTATTATTGTACAATGAATGTTTTTTCAAAAACTTGAGCACTCTAATCAATCACCTTGAATCTACTGTTAAACCACTTTTTACTCATTAGTTACAAGTCTAATGCACTATAAATGTATTTGGTGGGTTTGATGAAATTTTATTGTTGATTAATACTCGACCTTGTTGACATTTGTTATAAGGTAGTTGAATATAGATTTTTGATCAATGGTTAAGAAAATTTAGAAAACTGCCTATAAGGCATTATCAGATAATAAATAGAAAATGCCGAAAACGGATCTACGTTCAAATTCAGTGATTTTTTACCTTACAATTTAACTGCCTTCCTTGAAAAACTGAAGTGATGCCAATTTTTTGAGCTCTGTTAGGCGTGGTTGACATATTTTTGGAGAAGAGCGAAAAATCATGGCTTGGAACCGGACATAGCAGAGGAACGTGTACAGTTCTGGATCAACCAGGGCAGTAGGGCACTTACTTCACATGATGCGATCGATGGTACTCTCTCCCTCCCTCCCTCCGCTGTTCTGCATGTTCTTGCAACATTACATTTTGTACAATTTGTTTTGTAAATTCTAAAGAATCATTGTATTTTTATTTCAGAAGCATTAACTTGTGATGAATATCTACAGCTTCTACTTGCTTTCTTCTTTTCAGAAGATTTCTGATGAAAATTTTGGTGCATTGGATTTCTTCTTCCTTTTTTCGTTTCTCATTTTTGCGGAGTTCAATCTTTCTTTTTCACCTCATTCACTTTTGGAGGGGCGTGTGTGTGTAAGCGAGCGAGCAAGAGAAAGAGAGAGAGATCCAATTACTTGGGGAATTCAAATAAGCTGAATAGCATGTTAGTACTTTAAAAATAATGTTAAAAGAGTAATTAGACTAGAGATGTTGCAAGTATAACTCCGAGTAACCCTGTGTCTTTTACATCTTTTTGCTTGCATGTTACAGTCGAACGTGGTCTAATGGAGCTTCGAAAGTTAGCAATTGAGACACAATTGTGGGAAGAATCTCGTAGATTGATTGATCCAGACTCCAAGTGGAAAACACAACTAGACATTGATTTTTAATAATAACTTGTCTGAGCTTCTATTTGATTGCCTCTCCTGAACATTTACTTTCCTAAATCTCCATGTAAACCCTATTAATATGTTCATCTGCTTATTATTTCTGAGCTTATGTGACGATTATTTCGACATTTTGTTCGAAACTAGTAAGAATAGAGATTTCTTTTGAAGATCTGTATGTGTATCTGAAGTTGAATAAATATATGTTTTTGTTTCCCTTCCTTACTTAGATGTTATTTTCACCAAGATTTAATGATTGGTAATAAATTGTTTGTTTAGGGGTTTTAGATTTTTATTAATGGCAATTTCGCCTACATGAAAATTTTAAGTAGTGGATATTTTGAGACTTGAGTATAGTGGCTCAAGTCGTTGGCGTACTTTTGGAGTATTACATCTTGTGCAATTGTTAAGTCTCGAATTTGCAGAGTTGTTAATCAGGCTTGTTCGTCGGTCATTATGATTTGTTGTTTGTGAATGTTTTCTTTGTGTTGTGAAATTATGTACAATCTTGAAGTCGAATGGTTCAAGATTGTCATCTTGTGAATGGAGTATACAACGACACATCTTTCACCTATAAAGAAACAAATAAAAAAGGATGAAATAAAAGCTACTATATATGGTCGGATAAGATGATATAACAAACATTTTATGCCTCTTTCTTCCTTAGCCATTGTTCGGGCTCTTTTTAATGAGATTTTGGAGGGAAATTGTATTTTAGAATAGTAATTTTTTGAAGAATATATGGTTAAAAAAGAATGAAATTTTTTGAATTTTTGTATAATATTATTTTATTGAAAAATGTGTAATTAAAAAGAATAGAGAAAAAAATATAGTTTAGATATAATGAAGCCCAACAAGAGGCTTAATCTTGTCTAGATCAGTATTATAAACAAGTCATAAGTGTTTTAACTTGGTAAAAGATTAATAAATTTAGAATTCTAATATGGAGGAAATTTTGATTATAATTGAAAACTACAGTGTCAAAGAGTGCTACAAAGATTTAAATTTTACATATTTTGCTAGAGGAAAATGGTATTAATTTCTAGTGGCATATTTAATAAATAGACAGGATAAAAAAAACTTAAATCTCGTTCTTTTTAACTCATTTTACACACGAAACTTGTAGATATAAAATAACTCAAATCGCAATGTGACGATATTGAACGAAGAGACATGCTAAAATGAACCAATTGATATAAAATTAGAGTCTAAAGATCCAATTTCGAGGTACAATAACCGACCTCTAGTTCATGATTTCATGTCTTCACCAATGATCACAAATGATGATGTAAAAAGTGAAAAAAGCAAATACTTTACCCAAAATGACAATAATAGTGTTGGAGAATCTACTACAGACAACATAATTGGTGGGTAATCTGTCACATTTCAAAAAAGCCAATCTGTACACTCTTTTGGCGCCAACCCACCACCACCCGGCGGCCGATTCTTTCCGGCCCTGCCACTCCATCTCTTTGCTTCTTTCCATTGGTTTCTTGATTGTAAAGGCTTCTTTTTTTCTCACAAAAATTTCTGTCTGATATACTTGTGCATATGTATAATTAAAAATCTAAATGTTCAGACTTCATGTTTTTGCAGGATTTCATTTCAAGGTTAGTTTTCTTTTTTGGCCTTCACATTTTATCGAGTTTCTCTTATTTTTCTAAAATGTGAAGGTTTATAATTCATTGTTCATTGGGAATTCCAGTAATTATTGTTCTGGGACAGTGAAAGGAATTCTACTTTGCAGTGAAATCTTGGTTTTTATCCTTGAGAAAAGAAATAAATTTGAAAATTGGTGGTGTTGTTTTGATATGGGGAATAAATTGGGAATGAAGAGGCAAGTGGTGGATGATAAGTACACGAAGCCTCAAGGATTGTACCAACTCAAAGATGTGGACAAAAAGAAACTGAGGAAGCTTATTCTTGAGTCAAAGCTGGCACCTTGTTACCCTGGTGATGATGAATGTGGTTGCGACCTTGACGAATGTCCCATTTGCTTCTTGGTACGATTCTCTATCTTTGTCTTCATTGTCATTTTTTTTTCCATTTTCTATGATGTGATTGCATTTTCTTATTGCTAAAAGTGAAATTTGGTTCATAGGAAATGATTTTCTTGTATTTGTGTGTTTATATATTCACCTTTCTGGACTAATTTAGTGGTTATATGATTAATATTCTAGTATAGAAAAGGAAGTTGCATTGGCTTAAGATTAATTGAAGAGGTTTTCAATAATTGGTTTCGGCTACTAATCTTGCTCAAGGAGGGTTGGAGTTAAAATAATTTTCCAGAATCTGGTTTTTTATCATTGGACGGTTAATTCATAATTCTTTTGATTGACCAACAATTGATACTTGTATTGGTTCTTGTACTTTTCTGAGCTAGAGCAATATGTGGTAGGAATTAAGAATGCATGTTTAAGTTCACGATGTGCGACAAGTTACATCGTATTACATGTACGAAATATTTTCCTTTTTAATGTGATTTGCCATTCTTTTGATATATACTTTTGTTCTGGATGTTATCAGTACTATCCAAGTCTTAATCGATCAAGATGTTGCAAGAAAAGCATTTGTACAGGTAAATCATACATGATTCGCATTTATTTCCTAAATTTGGTCATCTTTGTAGTTCTATGTGGTTAAATTTCTAGAAGTTGACTCTTATAATTTTGATTTTTCCATGAATTAGAGTGTTTTTTGCAGATGAGGAGCCCTAATTCTACCCGACCTACACAGTATCCTTGATTTGTATTGATTGGAGTTATGTCTTTATGTATGTGCCTCTCAGCATTCATCAATGTTTTGTTCGCACTGTTATTATAAGTTGTTATTTTCTTAATGCCTACCCTAACCTTAAAAGGTGTCCTTTCTGTAAAAACTTAAACTATGCTGTGGAGTATCGAGGTGTTAGGACAAAGGAGGAGAAATGCTTGGAGCAAATTGTAAGACTCGTGTTATCTATGTTATCCTGAATTAGATCTCTCTCTCTCTCTCTCTGTCACTCTGTGGGTGTATCCAACAACATTCTATGCTACTGAACTTTACTTATGTTTAGGAAGAACAACGAGTTATTGAAGCCAAAATAAGGATTAGAAAGCAAGAACTTCAAAATGAAGAGGAGAGATTACTAAAACGAAGAGAAATTAGCTCTTCAAGCAGTAGAAGAAGACCAAGTGAGGTTGACTATTGTTCAACAGCAGGTATATGATATGAGCCTGATTTAGTGGCTGTAGGTTCACTTGCTCTGTCTTCACTTGTCTTCCTGTCTGTCTGCAGAGCCATCCATTGCTTCTTCTGTACACAAAGAGGAAATTGTTACCTGCGAGGAGTCGCATGTTGCTTTAGCAGTAACACAACCTTCACGTCCAAGGCAAAATAGGTATGCAACTATATGCATTATCAACTTAATTTTCGGCGTGTTCTAAGTTTTGACGTATTTCATCCTTAGTGGTCTTTGATCACGCATTCTGAAAATATATGGACGTTGACAAGTGGCTGCTTATATAGATCATAATTAGCTTAAGAAAAGAACTATTTTTGGAAAAATGTCCCTTCTTTATCTTATCAGTTTTAGTGGATGGATGTCAGCAGAAGCTTTCTAGCGATTTAGTTGCAGCAAGTTCCATATTGTCATTGTACATTTTGGTTTGGATGCATTTGGATATCTTCTATAGTATCTAAAGAAATAAATTGAGGAGAAAACGGGATTTCCACCATATGATGTTCTTCTATGAAATGAGTTAGTTTTTTCATGTTTATTTTGCTGCAAGTTACCCAATTTGATCTCAAATTAACCTGAAAGTTAATACTTTTAGCTGATCTTCATCTTCTAGTCGTGCGTCTATATCAATTTAAGCATCTGAGTTCTCAATTCAACTTCCGAATGGATTACTAGGAAGTTAGCTTGTTCATAGGATGAAGCTAACCTGAGGTTGAGTGTCCAATATATTAAGCTTATCTTTCGGCCTATAGTGCAAATCCTGTTTATGTGAATGGAGACTCCGGAGAATGTTCAGGAGCTTTTGATGCTCCTTTAGCATGGTGGCACAGTCCCATTTTATGTTGTACTTTGTGAGTTCAGAGGCTACACTAACATCCAATAGGCCCCACTGCTGAAGATAAGAAGCACGGATACGTGTGAACTTGTTGCATATTGTGTATGGATACGTATCCAAACTTGGATACATTTGGACACTCTCTAATACGTACAGGATACAAGTTTTTCAATTATTTTATATTCTTTATAATATTTAAATTTCACCTTACGAGTTGGACACATCAGTACACCTAAAAGAAGAAGATTTTATTTGTTTTAAACTCTTTAAAACTCATTATTATTGACAATAGGTGACAGTTTTATTACATAATAGATAACTATTATTATCATTAATAATTAATTGAAAATAAATAATATCTATTCGTTAGCAATTTCAAAGAAAGTAAACGACGTATTAAGATAGATAACTGCACAGTTACACTTAATATAGGTAATATATATAATAATAAATGATTGACAAATAGAGTTTTAAATTAATTGACAACTACAATTTTATTATTGAAAGTAGATAATAGTACTAAAAACTTTTAATACATGTAGAACTGTATTAATAGTTGACAACTGATTTTTAATGTTAATGAATAAACTGATGGTAGTGGTGATGTTGAAACAAATGAATTTGGGACTATTGAGATTTAAGATAAAATGCTTTAGCATTTTATTTTATTTTTATTATTACACTTTTGTTTTAATGTTTTTTTATAATAATGAAGTATGTTGAGTTTTATGATTTAGCTTATGTTAGATACTACACATACATACATACATACATACATACATACATATTGTTTCATATCCAAATTACGTATCCGAATTAATGCTTCTCAGGCGGAAAGGAACTGTTTGTTGATGTTGAAATATTAAACTGCAAGTTAGATCGGTTCAATTTTAGAAATTAGATACTATTTTCACCTTTCATCTCTCTTTTGAAGACAAACAAAAGACCTTGAAAATCTTTTCATGCTATTTGTTGACCCCGAAAAATGGCCTAAACACGTGGCCAACAGAGTTCTTCCACGTGAGCTCCTCCCTGAGCGTAGGAACACATCGTTAGTCGCTTGTGGCCTTTTCCAATGGGGGTGGAAGCGGCCGCGAGCACTCCACAGTCAAGTTAGTAAGTTGGTAGACAAAATATGGGACGTCTGACGGTGATGTTCACCGGAATGTGATTTTTAGTGGTGGTGTATGTAGGGATGGTGATAATATAAGACTTGTGTTTCTCCTCTCTTTTCAGGGACCAACCCCTTCTATAGTGTAAGTGTGGGTATTTATAGTGGGAAGGGAATAAGAGAAGAACCGTTGGATGTGGAACACGTGGCTCTTAATCAAGGGCAATCCCCTCATAGGCATCAATCCATAGGTGGGAAGTTCATTTAATATTTTTTGATATGGTAAAGTGTTGACGTAATATTTTGGAGCCTGCCATACGTCCCATCAATCAGTCCTAAAGATTTGATTTTTGAGATCTTTCCATAAAAGATCTTCTAGTACACAGTGTTGAAGTGGAGTGGTTGTGGTAGGAGTGATAATCCTGTTTTAGATGTCATCACTTCGGATTTAGTTTCGGTTGCGATGAAGTGATGCGGAGTGTGGGCCTTTGCATCCGCCGAGGTGGCAGATGAAATCAGTTCGTCCACCGAGTGGCGAGACGAAATCAGTTCGTCCCACGTGACGGAGGCGAAAATCAGTTTGTTCGCCATGTGGAGGATGAATCCAGTTCATCCGCTACATGGCGGTCGCATTCAGTTCGTCCCTTGACGTGGCGATGACGTGGGAGACGACTTGGGAAAAACCCTTAACACTATCCCTTCCTACCCATTCAAAAAACCTGATTTTAGATCTTCATCAATTGCAAATGCAGAACTGTTGCAATTCTTTGTTTTCAATACATTCCTTGTTAGTAAATAAAAAATAATTTTACGTTACATGAATATATGGATTAAAGATTTTGGAGTTGATTAATGAGTTAACGTTACTTTTCTATGATTATTATTAGATGATTTGCACGTCACGTCCATTCTCTGTTGCTCTCACTCTGACTTTAAATTCAGGGAGGATGTGTTTGACCTGGAGCTTGAGGACATAATGGTTATGGAAGCCATTTGGCGGTCTATTCAGGTAAATATTTGAACAATCGAGCTTACCTATCATGTTCAGTCTGAGAAAATATGCCGCCTTTCGCAAGGTGCACTTACTTGGAAATTATACGAGTTTTTTAACATTTGACGCGGTTAATCCTCAAGTAAAGTTTCATAATTGCATATTCATGTGCTATCTCTAATCTTTTAGCAAGCATATGGCATAATTTACACTGAGCATTACATTCTGTTCTTTCACATTGTTGCAAATCTGACCATTAATTTTGTATTCTTGACTTTTTTGGTGGCATAATGACCTATACTTTCTCCTTGTGCAATGTGATCGTAACAGGAGAAAGACAGGCAGCAGCATGATCCTCCGCCTGATAGTGATGCAGCTCTGTCACAAGAATGCATGGTGGAAGATCGTGTCTCATCATGGATGGCTCCAATAGTTGGATCGTCTTCATCTGGAGGTCTTGCTTGCGCAATTGCAGACCTTGCTGAACATCAACAGAAGGGCCGAGAGCCCTCAAATCAGTATGGGAAGAACATGTCTGTGTATAACATGCCGGCCTGTAGCAGGATTTCCAATTGTGAGGAACAAGAATCTGAACGTTATTTTCCTGTCGAGAGAGCCATTGTGGCGTCACCCAATAGCCAGTTGGCCAGTTATACAGATTGTGAAGAATTTGATAATAATGTTAGGTCTGCTATACGACCTGAACCAAATGAAAATGAATGCAGCTTTCGACCTGCTGTAAGGACTATTGTTCCTTGAGAGTTTTGAGGAGCAGATGGTGTTAACCATGGCTGTTTCTATCGAGGTTTGAGCCTCAACTAGTATACCGAGCATTGCATAACACTAGTTGTTCCTTGTGATTCTCTCCTTTATCTATTTTACACCTAAAAATAATGTCAACATGGAAAAACAGAATGATTGCATTGAATGAAGGTTGTTTGCTGATCATATTTTCAACACTTTTATGCACTGCAGAGTAACTAGCTTACTTTGAGTGTCTCTAAGAACGATTTTATTTTATTTTATTTTTCTTCATTCGTGCACCATCTCGAATTTATCATCGACATATCACATATAGGCAATAATCAAAATATTCAGAGATGAGAATCCTCGGAGATTTCTAAATCAATGTTTGGGAGTATGGATTTAAGGCATCACCAAAATGCACAGTTGAAATATACATTCGAAGTTGCTTCAAAATAAGTAACTTGCATATTCTTTACTGAAAAATAGTAGTAATTCTAAAATTTTGTTACAAGTAAATTTTATAAGCTTAGCCAATTATGAAGCATACCATTTTATATATATTTGACGAATCATGTGTGGGAGAGAATTTTCAAAAGAATACCATTAGGACATTGAAAGTCATATAGAAGATGGATAAACAAAATCTAAAAGCCACATATCGATAAACGTATTCGATGAGACATGGAAAAAACTAACCAAAATATTGGTAAACTGATAAAATGCTTTAATCAAATCATTTTCTCATATAAACCCTAAATAATACTCTATGTTGAAATCAGAGAAAATAACAAAAACACAAACATACATAGATCCATGGATATCTAATTATTTTTCTGGATGGGTTGTAATCTTCCAATTGATTGATGGTCTTCTCTTGATTTTCACTCTCTGTTGATGGGGATGCAGAGAATCTGAAGAACACTATCAAAATGGGAATCATAACCATATAAAATAATGATAACTGAATAATCATTATCTTTCAGTTGTTTCAAATTGACCCCTCATCAATTTAAAACAACATTCTGGTCTCTACACTATATTTCCATAAAACCTAATACTCATCAGTCAAAATACATCTTTAACAAATCACTTTAATTGACTAATATTCTTTAAATAATAGCACCACACATTTTAATATATTATGTGTGGCCCCATATATGTTAGAATTTTCCAACATAAACATGTGGTGCATGCTGGCGGACATGCGCCAACACACTCCATCAGGTAGTGCAAGAGCCACCAAAAATGTCTTTTCGACCCTTTTATGGTTTAGACCGTTAAAAGTTGGTTTTTCGGTTAGTTTTGAGTTGTTTTTTTAATCCCAAAGAGCACCTTATCAAATAGTCACGAACTTTGTGAAGAGATGTTAAAAAATCTATAAATATATAGATTCAACATTTTTTGGATTCAATGCATAGAAAAAGTGGAAATTCTCTTCGTGTCTTCCCTTGAAATTGTTCTGCATAATTTTCATTCATATTTCCAAAAGTTTGTCATCTGTATATACGAAATTACCTAATATAAACCCCTCGAGTTTGGCTTCTATTCTCCTACTGTTTAGATGCATCTATTATCCTAGATGCATCTTTACTTTCTCGTGTGCATCACTGATATAGTAGGGAAAGTATTGCTTTCAAGAAAGCACCATCACATGCCTTGGTGCCAAGTTTCTTCACCTTAAAGTTTAAACTTCATCTACTTTTTCACCCCACATTGAAGATAGATCCAACATCAAGGCAGTACCAAACAATGAAGCTATTTTGCCCATTAATTTTTTTTTTTTTTAAATGCAATTAGGAAAGCACAATTCGATATGAATTTAAAATGAAATAATTATAGTTTCACCTTACAAGAAAATGAGAAAAGATGTTGTGAAATTAAATTGACTCTTTCTAGGATGTATTGCATAATATTTAATTAAGTATATTGTATTGCATTTGAAGAATATCAAATTGCAATAAATTATACAAACCACTTCCTCAGTTTTATTTCCATGTTTTGGTGTCTTCTGAATCAATCAATTCTCATCTATTCATAATGAATTGATCGCAGTGACTGCTAAATGTTGAAGTGAATGATCAGTATAGTCGGGCCGAATTTAATACAAATAATTAATTGATTTTTGTGCATTCAAATCTGTCGTCCCACGTTCTTTGTTCCCTCGACTTTCTAGCGAGAAGTTAAAATTTTAATGGTGAGACAGTCGACAGTCGAGTCAAAACAACAAATTTGAATATACATTGACAATTACCACTGACATAATTGACAAGTTTGGTCGTACGTGTCAAAGTTAACAAAAAGGCTTCTAACAAAGTTTAAGATGATTTCTTTCCCTAAGGCTGACTCAACTAAGGCCGCAACTTGTAAAAGTTGGAAGTAAAATATATGCAACTGGATCATAATTCTCAAACGTTGAAACAAAATTTATTAAACAATCATGTCCTCTACACATGACTTTAAGGACATGACTTCAAGGCATGTGTGTTATAAAAGGGGAAAACCAAAAGAAAAGAGTAGGAAAAAATAAAATTAAAAATTAAAACAACAAAAGACCAATCATCTTCTTCCATCTCCTTTGACAACTGCTCCCATAGTTGGAGTTTGCGGCTCTCCAGGTGGTCCATCATCTGAGATCTTTAGGAAAGAGGATCAAGTTGACTATTGTGAAAATGTTGATGCATTATTTCTCTTCAACCTTTTAACGAATACGACAGAAGAAAGGGGAGAAAAATTCATGAACCGATACCAAGTTAAAAGGAAGAAGAATATTTATTTGTTTAATTATTATTCTTTTATCCTTTCTTTTCTGCCTATTGATTTTAAATTAACTTCCTTTCTTTTCTGCCTATTGATTTTAAATTAACTTTAAGAAATAAATGGACTAAAATAGCTTTATAAAACTGAGTTAGGTGGAATTGGTCTCCTGTCCACGGTGGACAGAATAAGAGTGTCCACCTGTTGATGTGGAAGGAGAACCCAACGTTGGGTTTTCTACGAGTGGGCATAATAAGACTTCCTACCGTGGACAAGAGAACAGGCCTGCTGAGTTAGGTGGCCAGCACATGACTAAAACTTATTTTTAAGGTTTCTATCCGAAAAAATTAAATTAAAAATTAAAACAACAACAGACCAATAATCTTCTTCCATCTCCACTGACATCTGCTCCCATAGTTGGAGTTTGTGGCTCTCCAGGCAGTCCATCATCTGAGACAAAATGTTTCTATCCAAAAAGACATACCTTGTGCTTGCAGCTTGCAACAAAAACTACAATTTGAGAATGTAAAAACTAAGAAAACAAGAACCTTGGAAGCACCTCCAACAAGAAAAGGTATAAATATGCTGAATTGAAAACTAAAGGAAAATGTGAAAGGACTACTACCTGGTACCACAATTTGTATTAGTAGACACTGAGGGAAAGGAGGAATTTGGAGCTGAAGATAACGACTGTGGGTTAGTGATATTGGTCCCCAAGGGCAGCGCCGCCACCATTGATGGTATCAAGATCAAGTCAAGCCCCTTCAAAGCATCTGATGAAGTCGGAAGCTTGAATTTGATACCAAAAATGGTGGTAGCGCAACCTTAGCATCTCGACCCCAAAGTGACCAGCAGACTATGATCATCGTCAATATTTGTTGAATCTTCCCAATGGTTTCTGTGGGCCATCGCAGCTGCGAGCTACTGATGGTGTACTCATGAGTCTAGTTCTTGCAATCCTCGCTTTATATAGAAGGCTGAAGCCTAATTTCCATTGCTTTGATAAAACTAATATAGCGGTTTTATAATTATCTACTAATTTGTATTACTAAAAACAATGCAAGTTGCATAGAACAGTACAACTATTTTTTATCTACACATTTCGAATACCTTCAAACACTACCAACTTATTCACCAAGAGTTTCCATCTATTTATAATTTAAACCATTTATAAGCATTTCAAAAACATGCTCTAGACTGGAGTGTGTATGTTGTTTTACTACAATCCAAGTGATCCTATCTTTCTATATATAAAAATTGCCTATTTAACGGAATTTGTTGGTTTGACGGAAAAACTAACGGAATTTGTTGTTTTAACGGATTATGTAACGGAATTTCTTGTTTTAAACAGGCAGCTGCACCTTCTTTCAGTGTTTTTATCATAACTTTGTATTCCGATATTCGATTGAGGCGATTCAAAATGAGTTGGAAAGCTAACACATCTAGCTACAACTTTGATTCAGACATTATTCTCCAATTCGATCACTTTCTATGCCAAAAATATGTCTCAATATAACAGACTATGTAACGGAATGTTTTGGGCAGCTGCACCTTCTTTTAGTGTTTTTATCATAACTTGTATTTCGATATCTAATTGAGGCGATTCAAAATGCGTTGGAAAGATAACTCATTTGGCTACAACTTTGATTCATATACCATTATCCAATTAGATCACTTTCTATGCCAAAAATAGGTCTCAATATAACGGAACATGTAACGAAATTTCTTGTTTTAAACAGGCAGCTGCACCTTCTTTCAATATTTTTATTATAACTTTGTATTCTGATGTCCGATTGAGGGGATTCAAAATGAGTTGGAAAGCTAACGCATCTGGATACAATTTTGATTCAGACATCATTCTCCAATTCGATCACTTTCTATGCCAAAAATATGTCTCAATATAACGGATTATGTAACAGAATTTCTTATTTTAAATAAGAAGCTGCACCTTCCTTCAGTGTTTTTATCATAACTTTGTATGCCGATATCTGATTGAGGCAATTCAAAATGCGTTGGAAATCTAACTCATTTGGTTACAACTTTGGTTCAGATATCATTCTCCAATTCGACTATTTTATATGCCAAAAATAGGTCTCAATATAACGGACTATATAACGGAATTTCTTGTTTTAAACAGGCAGTACACCTTCCTTCAGTGTTTTTATCATAACTTTGTATTCCGATATCCTATTGAGACGATACAAAATGCGTTGGAAAGCTAACATCTGGCTACAACTTTAATTCAGACATCATTCTCCAATTCGATCAATTCATATGCCAAAAATAGGTCTCAATATGAGACTAAAACACCTGAGCATAACTTTTCGGTTGGAAATTGATTTGTGATCATCTTTTGACTAAATTTGATCCCCTTGACATCTCCTTTATCCGATTGACTCCGAGCACTCTCAAATCTTCATCGTGAGATTCGACACAACTTTTAAGTATTTACATTTTAGCCCCTGAACTTTGGATCCCATACAATTTAGCCCTTCTCCAAATTTGTCTACTTTTGCTTATTTTCTTCAATCTCACCAACCTACATCACAATATCAAAATCACACATCTAATTATTTATCAATTACATAAACATTACATCATTAATTATTTATAGGGTGTTTGTTTCTGCTTTTCAGCAGAAATCAAGCCGTTGGCAACACAATTCATGCAGTTGGGAGCCGCAATTTTGGACCAATTCTCTCACTGTAGGGCTGTAGGTTTGAAAAAAAAAAGGTAACATAATCAATTTTTCTTCCTCCTTGCAACGCGCCCAGACACGCCCTTAATTAACAAAAAAAAAATTACATCTTTATTAATAACAAATTAATTATTAAACTAAAATATTAATTATAAACTAAGCAAACGTGCATTGCACGTTGCTTGCACCTAGTATATATATATATATATATATATATATATATATATATATATATATATATATATATATATATATATATATATATATATAGTTGTAAAGCAAACAAGATACCAGAATCGTTGTGATACCACTTGTTATGAAACAACAAAAATATCTCTTGTTATAAGAAATATTAACATGTTCGGATCGTTGTTAGCAATGTTGGAAATATAAGAATTATGTATTGTTTGAATACCATTTGATGAAACTAACCACCTGAATAAATTGTTGAAATTATCTGGTAAATAATGAAGTATTAAATCAAGTAAAAGAATAATAAAGACAAGAAAATATGGTAGAGAAATTAAGATATTTTATTGACTCAAAAATAATGGAAAAGAGAGAAAATTACATATAATTCAATAACATTTCAAACTGAATTTTTCTTGACGTGCACTTCAATTAGTTCAACAAACATGTATATATATAATTTGGATAGAAATTGCTCATTGAAATGCTCATTCTACCCTAGGCCAAATTAAAATTAAATTAGAAAAATGAAAAATAAAGAACTCAAGAAAATAAAATTTTGACAGATATAGTATAGTTTATTAAGATTATAAACTGGCCATACATCGTTTTTATTCAAATATTTTAACTTTTATTGACACATTTTATAGGATCCACTGTGTAATTTATAAATAGCTTTACTAAAGATACTCAGAATAATTACACATTGGCCAATCGTTAAGATCATATGCTTTAACTCTTTGGTAAAAAAATGAAAATAAATAAATAACTCTTTGGTAGGCTTCTCGGATATACTTTCTTCTCATTTCCTATGATACACAACGTGCAACCTAGGCAACTTTTTGAGATGTTCTCAACTTAGGTTTTAATGGATTTTAAAGTCTATATTAATTTAAGGGTTCCCAACTCAAATTTTAAAATATTTCATTAAATCTTTGATGTTCTCAATAACTTCTGAATTTCTATGAATTTCATTATTTGAAAGGATTTTAATAGGCTTTAGTGAATTTTGAGTCCATAAATACGAATACCAAGTTATTTGGGAATTCCGGTCTAACCCCTCATATTTTAGTGGATTTCGAGCTAACAAATATAAAGATAAACTATTTTATACTTTTGACAAAAATAAAAGAAATTAAATTAAGTAAGAAATAAAAATAAAAATAAAAATAAAATATTTTATTCTCAATTATCATTCCGAAATTCAAAGTGGGGGATAAAAGAAATGAGAATCGCTTGTTCGACCTCTCATTCTCGTTTATTCTTGATGTATAAATCTGATTGAGATCTATAGATGTTGAAGTTTCGATAAATCAAATATAAATTTGTCAAGCTTATCTTATCTTGTTACAAGGAGACAAATAATTTGACCTCGAGCCTAAGAAAAAACACTCTAAAAATATTTAAAATAATCTGTCTTTTACATATAATTTTCAATAACAATCGTTGGCCGTCCGTCTAAATCACCTTCTCCCTAATTGGCTGGGGGCACATCAGCTGGAATTGCAAAAGTGTCCCACTGAAACCCATGTTCCTAAATCCTAATCTCTCTTACACATGTGATACTATAGACTGTTTGAGAGTGATCAAGTAAGGACGTTAAGTAGGACGAGCCATTCATTGACTCGTTTCAGAGGTGAGTCATGGAGTGAGCAGAGCTGAATTTTCCCAGTGCGAGTCATTCACCTGCTTGTCCAAGAGCCGGGAAGAAAAAAAAGGATTTTCTATAGAAAAAAAAATGCGCGAGCCTTCATAGGCCCTACGATTGGTTGGTCTTGCCTAAGGATGTTAGAAAATATTAGGGTGTGTTTGATTGTATTTATTTACATGGAAAATATCAGTTTTCTATTCAAATTCTTACTTTGAAGTGTTTGATTGCTATTTTTTCCATGAAAAATATTTTCCTGCTTTTGAAAATACACCAAATTTTCCTTGTTTTTAAGGAAAATAATTTTTTTGGAGAGAGTAGGTTTTTATTTTCCTCAAAACTAGGTTTTTGTTTTCCTCAAAACAAGGTAAACATTTTCTTTTTTAGGATGTATTTTTCATGTCAATCAAACACACTCTTAAAGTATTATTTGGTGCGTCGCCATCAATTAACAGAGTGGACTAAACGAAATTAACTCACCAGGTTAATTAAAATAATTAATACGATAACTGTTGGAGAAATATTCTAAATCCATCTTTCATTCATCTAACACTTTAGTTCTAACTCTAACCTATCTTGCCCATATTTGATCGAAATGTTCTAAAATGACTGAGCATGCATCAAAATAATGCTCGTTTGGTTTATTTAATTGAATGACCTTTTTTTTTCTTTTGTAAATCTCAATGACTAATAATAGAATAAGAAAAATACTTTAATGACCAATTTGAAATTTCTTACAAACTTCAGTAACGATTGGTGAAATAACTATAGGTTTTTTTTTTTGGACAATTGCAATTTGGACCTTCTTGGCAGAGTGAAAATTAAAAAAATAAAGAAAAATTTAAAAAGGACCTACCTGCTTTAATAATTTGGATTATCAGCCTATGGAATTGGTGACTTTGGAACCCAAGGGCGGCTCCGCCACCATTGATGGTATCAAGATCGAGCCTAACCTCTTCAAAGACATCCGACCGGAGAAATTATCAAGACACCTCCACTACCATCTTTTGAAATTGGAAGCTAGATTCTAATACCATAAATGGTGGTAGCACCACCGATGTTCCTCCATGCCAAAGTTGCCAACAAACTATGATCACCGTCTATCTCTATCAAATTTTGTTATTACATGACCTAATCAATCGGATCACTTTTGGGTCGATTATGGGTGAGGAGGGATATGAAATTGATGAGACAACTTCATGGAATCCTTTCTTTATATAGAAGGTTGATTTGAAATCCTATTGGTTTTCCTCCATGGTAAATTGTAGTACTACAGCAAATTCATGTTCCATTCAACAGTACAATTCTTTTGCTTAGATTTTATAATAAAGAGTGGTTGGACTGTATGTAGATTGAGATTTTTGAACTTCGTATTACAAAACTAAAATAGCAGTACAAATTTTGAAATAACTGTAAAGGATTGGGGATTAATTATAAGAGGAAAGTTAGCTATAATAGACCAAATGGCCCAAATCAATGAGACAAAATGATAAGTTTTTATACATTAGTAAATAAATTATAATTTAAAAGCCACTTTCACTTTACATAGGCTTTCTTCATTTTTTATTGCCTTGTAAAGACTTTCTTGTCTAACATCAAGTGAATACGAAAATTTATGACTTCTTTTAGGAATAGACCATGTTTAGCTAAGTTCAAAAATACATAAAACTTTTGTTTTCTAAACATGGTAGAGGGCACTACACCAAAAAACACCTTTTGTAGTGGCCAAAACACGTTGCAGTGGACCTTTTCCAGCGTATTAGCGTGTGTTGCGGGGGTCGGTATTTCCGTTGAAGGAAGTTTTTTTGCAGCGTTTATTCATCGTTGCGAAACATTGTTTTGCAGCGTTTTTCAACCGTTGCAAAAGGTACATTTTTTCAACGTTGCGGTTGATATTTTTTGCAACGTTTCCCCAACGTTACGGTAGACCATTTTGCAACGTTTCTCCAACGTTGCGGTAGACCCTTCTGCAACGTTTTTTCAATGTCGCGGTAGACCCTTTTGAAACGTTTCCCCAACGTTGAGATAAACCCTTTTGCAACGTTTTTCCACCATTGTGAATTCTCATCCTTTGGTTTTGGCAAGTAAACATTGCCATTGGTGATTTTAATATTTTTTAAAATTAATTCGCATTTTTTATATATGCTTACTACGCTACCGAAAATCCTGTTCTTTGATCAAACAATTCGAATAATAAACTAACAATTCACATAATGAACTTGTAAAATGTTCTACACATTCAACCTAATTAAAGATGAGACAAAATTGCTATTTTAAGTATATGGTGCACCTTAAGTAAAATTGAAAAGGCAGACTATACATATTTTGCATTTTTTTACCATAAATAGAATATCTAATAAATACAGAGATGTGACAAGACATAAAAAAAATAAGAAATCATAATTAAAATGGGAAAATATGCTCTTGCATTGAAACTAATTAAACCATGCGAGTGCATATACATTGTGCAATGTTCAAAATAATTTCATTATACACGTTTCCAGTTTAAAATATCAACACAGCATCAAAAACATGTTTTCCATTATTCTGATGAGTACATAAGGAGCAATAATTCATACTAGATTTTTTTTCCAGTGCTCAACAAGTTTGGATTGATATTCTATAGCATCAAAAAAGGAGTTGCTGGTGCTAACATAAAATTAAGCCCATGTTTGAGCCACACGGGAGCCAGGTTCATCGCACAGCCACACCATCCACTCCATCCCCCGTTGAAGCATCATTCCAGCCACATAACTCTAGCAATTGATGTACTCCTGTTTATAGACTATAAATAATTAAAACAGGAGAATTTCAGGACTTACATGAAGAGACTAATGAATAATATTTACGTAAAAATTCATCTCAAATGGAACAAATTCATATATGGACAGGGGATCTAAATTTCTGTTCATGCAGGAATGTGATAAAAGCTACAATCAATGTGCCGTGGACACGGGAACTAAACTCTACTATACCCAACTGTACCAAAACTGGAGGATGAAACAGATTAATGCAATAATTCAGTCAAATGGTCATCCCTATATTTTAGCAGGAGGCATCAACTCTCTTGATGCATCAGATTACTCATCAGAGAGGTGGACTGACATTGTAAATGTAAGTCAATTTAATATCTCATCTTCAACTATCTGATTTTTTTAGGTACTTCAGTAAGTAAAAATTATAAATCTCTTGTGTTTTCATCCTAATAGTATCATGCGAATTTAGGAAAGCCAACGCCAAAAGTTGAAGTTATGAACTAATGTTTACAAATACGCTTTTGCTTTTTGGCCAAGCAACGGTACTTCCCATGGCTTCACTAAGAGTCCGGAATTCATCTGTAGGTCTATATATGGTCAAATTACCCATATATACTTTCTCAATCCAAACCTTCCAATAGTCTCAACCGAGTGGCAGGTGATGCACCTTTCACTTGGGTCTGTTGTTGCAATCTTCTTTTCTGCTACGACTTCTTCCTCCTCAAATGTGTATCAATGCAATAGTTGACATTTTGCATTTGTCATAGGTACACAATACTTCCTTGGTGTGACTACAAATTCATAGTAGACATAGTTTTTTTTTTTTTTTTTAAATTACAATGCTGCAAACTGAATATATATTGAATAAACATTTAATAATATATGACACAAAAACCTAAGGAATAATAGTTTAAGAGTAAGAGATCAGCCAAATATGCCGATTAGGCAAGAAAGCCAAGTGAAAAGGGTTAGGCCATGAAGAAATTTTTAGCAATAAATTTCTGAAAGGTGTATATATTTTATAAGTAAACTAAGTGTCATATCGTGAAGCGTGAAATCACGACGAATGTGGATTAAAAATTGTTGATTTCAAAGAAATACCGCAAATTGACTAAACAATACTTGTTGATTCAATGGAATACTGCGAATAGATTTAAATTTAAAATTTGAAAATTTGTTATACACGAATGTCCAAATATGAATAGTGATTTGAATTGTATAATAAAAGAAAATCTCAACAACTAATGTTCTGTTCAATAAAAAGCCAACCACCATAACTATATATACGGCTACTTTAAAACAAACAAAACCTATTCAGTAGCGAAAATGAAAATTTACCCCCCAATTTGAAGAGAAATACAAAAGA
The DNA here is from genome assembly GCA_035079005.1 of Fraxinus americana. Taxonomy (NCBI): domain Eukaryota; kingdom Viridiplantae; phylum Streptophyta; class Magnoliopsida; order Lamiales; family Oleaceae; genus Fraxinus; species Fraxinus americana. Next base: position 85,419 of record JAVHZT010000039.1, read on the forward strand.
AATAGGGCGGTTAAATTCACACTAGGAGTGAACACGATTCGATTTGAACGATTTGTAACAATTTTTCAAATTAAACCACTTAAAGTGGTTTGAATTTTTTTTTTTTTAAAACCAAATCAAACCACTTCAATTTTTAAACCATACCAATCCAAATTTTTTTTTTTTGGTTTGGTTTAGAACTACGGTTTAACAAAGAAAAAACAAAAATATACCAAATAAATTAAATTATAAATATTAGTCTAAAATTTCATGTTAGAACATAAATAGTATCAATAAAAATATTTCAAACCAAACTTCTATAATTCTAATTATTATAATGCAACAATATGATATAAACTATTTAATCTCTTATACAATACTAATTGACGTAACATCTACAATTATAACATATGATTCATTCCTTTTATAAAGATATGAATATTATACATGAATTCGTTGACTATAGTTAAATAATATAAAATAACTAACAAAAAAAATGAATAAAAAGATCAAATGCGATAACACTTTTTATAACTTTTTAGTGAATTATTCAATGCTTCTACTTCATCCAAAAATTGATGAATCACTATAGGTACTATGCAACCAATTTCTAGGGAAAATCACCACCTTAATTGCACTCAACGAGTTCATAAAGGAACCAAGAATCCGCCCACTAATAAGGAATGCAGACTCAGAAACAATTGTGTATTTTTGAATAGCTAATACATCTTTAGTAATTTGGGTGATAATCCTGTATTTATTTGCATTAAATTTTCACCAAAATAATATGTCGAAAGACTCATTGATCAAATTTTCAAAACGACCAATATTTAAGTATTCCACTAAATCAATCTAGCAATTATGAGTAAATCTAGAAACTAAGTTAAAATGTAAATAAATCAGAAAATTGAGATGCAAATAAACAAAAAATATAGTCCACTAAAAACTTAAGGAGCACAACACGAATTAGAACAAAACAATACAATTAGCAATAAAAATATAGCAATTAATTACTAAAAAAAAAAAAGAATTGGATACTACGACTTGATAATTTAGTCGAAATTCGAGAAAATTATTATTAAAAGAAAAGAAATGTGTGAATTTGAATTAAAATCTATATTTATAATTGTCTATTCAATTATAATGGACAGTCGATAAATATGGTTCAACAACAATTGTTTAGCACTTCACTCAATTTGAGAATTTTGTATTCACGGTATTTATGATTGATCTAATTAATCAATTGGAATGAATAATTGTCTATTTAGTTATTTAATTTAATTGGGTTATATCTAATATGAAAGTATCTTTTTAATTGGGATGTTTTTAGTTTTAATTAGGTTGGATAAAATTCAAATTAATTTATTTTTAGATTTTTGTTTAAACGGTTTAGCTGTTTGAAACGGTTTGCAAAGATTGAAACATAAACCAAACGACTTTGAAGTGGTTTGGTTCTATTCAAAGCTAAAACGTTGACGAATCCACGTGAACCCAAATAATAATGGCACACTTAATTCTAATTGGCTAGGCAATACCCAAAAATGAGTTCAGAATTCAAATATTTTAAATGAATGAAAGAAAATGAGATACATGTTTTGAAAAATAGTTATTTTAAAGTAATGAATATGCATATCATAAATATACATCATGTGCAGGAGATTTGCTAACTGGACGTTAGCTTCTTCTATGTTCTGATGATGAGAGATTCAAAATAACTATTTGGAGCGAGGCAAACTCAAGATTAAACTTACTTTGATTGTCTCAATTTATCTAGTGATTGCAAGTGCGTGCACATATAGTGGATGGCATAGTGTAAATAATAATGTTGGATTTTAGAAAATAAAACCTACTTTGAATGAAAATTACATTGGATTGTACAAATTTTGTGTCGAATAGTATTTTCCCTCTTGTTGGTAATACTAAGTCAAAAATAGAGTTGTTTCATGCCACACTTGGATATATGAGTTTTAACATGTTCATCTTCAGTTGCTAATAAAAAGCTCTTACATTATAACTCTTTCCATTTCACTTCCTTTAGTGCTCAAATTTTTTGTGTTTTTCAACACCTATTTATACTCTTCATTCATGTATAATTGATTGTCAAATAATGTAACGTCAAATACATCGTATCTCATCATATTCCTACATTTTAACACAAATCACACTACTTAACTATTTAATTTAAGATTAACAATCCACTTAAATACTTTTTTTCAAATGCTAAAAAAAAACCTCTTACATTGCACTTCTTTTCTGTCATCTCTTATAAAAACTCACCGTACCATCTTTAACTTATTTTATTTTGCAGGGAAACACAATTTACAAATTTTTAAGATACCTTACTACCACAGAAAGCATACCTAATAAAAATTATAGAGCCCAAGTTGGGAACATCCGACGGACAATCAATGCAAAAACTAACATGTTGAAATTACCAACACTTCCCAAGGGCTCGGCTACCATGGCTCACTTCAACACGGCTCGGCTTAGATGGTCAATGGGCTTATGAACAGTAACCAAAACACACTCTTTTGTATTTAGTTAGATATGATACTTTCTACAAATTACTAGTCTTGAGGAAAGTAACTAACATTTATTAAACTCATATTTTGGATTATTTATGAAGAAGTGTGTTTCTCAAATATGACTTGGAGACATTTTAATAATTATCCTTGCTACATAGATAGATTAACGAATGGCTCATGTTGACCTCAAAAAATGCACCAATAGAATCGTGGCCATTTCTTCTCCACGTAGACATCAACTACAAACTGAACACCCTATTAGAAGGCAAAGGTCACCGATCGAGAAAAGATTCAGCGATCGTTTGCACTCCGACGGTCAAACCAAAAGTCGAACGAATGATAATATGAGTGCAAGAGACGGGAGAGGGATTTGGTTAGGGTTAGAATGCATACTTTATTGTGAATAAAACTTACATATAACTATAAAAATGTAAATGCGCTAGTGGTTAATGGGCCGAACCCATGATGCAATTATTTAAGTAAAATTTGCAAAATCAATTGAATAGTCGATGCCACGTTCATATTAATAAGACCCCATCCGTCTGAGCATCCCACATAATTTATGGATATAACAATAATCCCCCAAATCTGAGTCGTACATTTTTGTGCGGGTTGGAATTTGAAATATAAGTTTTCAATTAGGCGAGGTGTTACTAATTGCCTCGGAAATATGAGCAGCTCCAATAAGTAAGAGCTTACAATCTGTCTCGAAAATATGCATAGATCCTAAATAGGTGAGGACTTATGAATTCTTTTGAGAATATTTGTGCGAGCATGAATAAGTGAGGGCTTACAGATTGCCCTAAAAGATAGATATTGGACTATCGGAATCCAGTGAATAGATCTCGAACTATCGGAGTCTGTAAATTGGACTCGGATAGACGAGGTTTTATAGTTAGGTTTCACGATATCGAAAGGCAAAGGATAAATATCTCTCGAAGCTAAGGAAATGCATTTGGCTATGGGGGAACAAACATCTTGCGAATAGCTCTCGAACTATCGAAGTCTTATAAACTGGCCTCGAAATGACGAGGTCTTACAGCCAGGTTCGACGATAATGAGAGGCGATGAATAAACATTTCACGAAGCCAAGGATAAGTATCTAACGTGGTGGGAAATAAACATCCCACGAATAGCTCTCAAACTATCAGAGTCTTATAAATTGGCCTCGAAATGACAACGTCGTACAATTAGGCTCGATGATAGTGAGAGGAGATGAATAAATATCTTGTGAAGTCAAGGATAAGCATCTGGCAAGGTGAAGAATAAACATCTTACGAATAGCTCTCGAACTATCGAGATTTTATAAGCGACATCTGATAGATGAGATCTTACAGCTAGGATCTACGATAGTAAGAGGTGGTGAATAAACATATCGTGAAGCCAATAATAAGCATCTCGTGAGATGGGGAATAAACATCCCGCGAATAACTCTCGAACAATCGGAGTCTTGTAAGTTGGCCTCGATATGACGAGATCTTACAGCTAGGCTTAGAGAAACTAAGAGGCAATGAATAAATATCTCACGAAGCCAGGAATAAGAATCGATGAAGTTGGAAATAAACATCATGTGAAGCTAGGGATAAACATTTGGCAATGCAGGAAATAAACATCCTGTGAATACCTCTCGAACTAACATAGTCTTATAACTAGCCTTGAAATGACGAGATCTTACAGTGAGACTCGTTGATAGTGATAGGTGAGGAATAAATATCTCGCGAAACTAGGGATAAGCATTTGGCGAGGCGGGGAATAAACATCTCGTGAATAGCTCTTGAACTATCGGAGTCCTAGAAGCGTCTTCGGATAGATAAGGTCTTACAGGTTGGCTCGAAGATAGTGAGAGACAGTCAGAGGTAAGCATCCGGTGAAGCGGGAAATAAAAAAATCGCAAATAGCTCTCAAACTATCGGAGTTTTAAAGTGGCCTCGAATAAATGAGGTCTTACCGTTTGGCTCGAAGATAGTAAGAGGGGAAAAATAAACATTTCGCAAAGCTAAGGATAAACATTTGGTGAGGCAAGAAATATACATCTCATGAATAGCTCTTGAACTATTGGATTCTTATAAGCTGATCTCGGATTGACGAGGTTTTATAGCTTAGCTCGACAATAGTGAGAAGCGAAGAACGAAATTAGGGATACCACTTGTTATGAAACAACAAAATATCTCTTGTTATAAGAAATATTAACATGTTCGAATCGTTGTTAGCAACGTTGGAAATACAAGAATTATGTATTGTTTGAATACCATTTGATGAAACTAACCACCTCATTGAATTGTTGAAGTTATATGGTAAATAATGAAGTATTAAATCAAGCAAAAGAATAATAAAAACAAGAAAATATGGTAGAGGAATTAAGAAATTTTATTGACTCAAAAATAATGGAAAAGAGAGAAAATTACATATAATTCTAGTAATATATTTTCTTACATTATAAAATTGTATAGAATAACCTAATATTTATAGGGAACATGTAGGAAATGTCCAAACCCTAATGATAGAGTTGTTGATGAAGTATGATACCAAAAAATCGAGTTTAAAACAAATTCCAACTTCCAATGGGTTTCCAAAATAGAACTTTATCTTGACATATGACTTCAATAACATTTCAAATTGAATTCTTGTTGACGTGCACTTCAATTAGTTCAACAACGAATTCGGGTTACACCCGAATTCTAACATGTACGTATGTGTGTGTGTATATATATATATATAATTTGGATAGAAATTGCTCATTGAAATGATCATTCTACCCTAGGCCAAATTAAATTAGAAAAATGAAAAATAAAGACTCCAGAAAATAAAATTTTGACAGATATAGTGTAGTTTATCAAGATTATAAACTGGCCATACATCGTTTTTATTCAAATATTTTAACTTTTATTGACACATTTTATAGGATCCACTGTGTAATTTATAAATAGCTTTACTAAAGATACTCAGAATAATTACACATTGGCCAATTGCTAAGATCATATGCTTTAACTCTTTGGTAAAAAAAAAAAAAAATAACTCTTTGGTAGGCTTCTCGGATATACTTTCTTCTCATTTCCTATGATACACAACGTGCAACCTAGGCAACTTTTTGAGATGTTCTCAACTTAGGTTTTAATGGATTTTAAAGTCTATATTAATTTAATGGTTCCCAACTCAAATTTTAAAATATTTCATTAAAACTTTGATGTTCTCAATAACTTCTGAATTTCTATGAATTTCATTATTTGAAAGGACTTTAATAGGTTTTAGTGAATTTTGAGTCCATAAATACGAATACCAAGTTCTTTAGGAATTCCGTTCTAACTCCTCATATTTTAGTGGATTTCGAGCTAACAAATATAAAGATAAACTATTTTATACTTTTGACAAAAATAAAAGAAATTAAATTAAGCAAGAAATAAAAAATAAAAATAAAAATAAAAAATTTTATTCTCAATTCTCATTCCGAAATTCAAAGTGGGGGATAAAAGAAAAGAGAATCGAGTTTCCATTCTTGATGGTATTGTTTGTTCGACCTATCATTCTCGTTTATTCTTGATGTATAAATCTGATTGAGATATATAGATGTTGAAGTTTCGATAAATCAAATATAAATTTGTCGAGCTTATCTTATCTTATCTTATTACAAGGAGACAAATAATTTGACCTAAAACATTCTAAAAATATCTAAAATAATCTGTCTTTTACATATGAAGACATTAGCGGCTCCATTAATATAATGTTCAATGACAATTGCAGACCGTCCGTCTAAATCACCTTCTCCCAAATTGGCTGGGTGCACATCAGCTGAAATTGCAAAAGTGTCCCACTGAAAACCATGTTCCTTAATCCTAATCTCTCTTACACACACGATACTATAGGCTGTTTGAGAGCGATCAACTAAGGATGTTAAGTAGGACGAGCCATTCATCGACTCATTTCAGAGGCGAGCGAGCTGAATTTTTCCAGTGCGAGTTGTTCACCTGTTTCTCCAAGAGCAGGGAAAGGAAAAAAAAAAAGATTTTCCATAGAAAAAATAAAATGCGCAAGCCTTCATAGGCCATATGATTGGTTGGTCTTGCCTAAGGATGTTAGAAAATATTAGGGTGTGTTTGATCGTATTTATTTTCCGTTAGTTTTCCATCCAAAATCTTACTTTGAAGTGCTATTTTTTTCCATGGAAATATTTTCCAACTTTTAAAAATACGCATAATTTTCCTTTTTTTTTAAGGAAAATATTTTCTTTGGAGAGAGTAGGATTTTATTTTCCTTAAAACAAGGTAAATATTTTCTTTTTTAGGATATATTTTTCATGTGTCGCCGTCAATTAACAGAGTGGACTAAACGAAATTAACTCACCAGGTTAATTAACATAATTAATACGATAATTGTTGGAGAAAAATTCTAAATCCATCTTTCATTCATCTAACACTTTAGTTCTAACTCTAACCTATCTTGCCCATATTTGATCGAAATGTTCTAAAATGACTGACCATGCATCAAAATAATGCTCGTTTGGTTTATTTAATTGAATGGCCTTTTTTTTCTTTTGTAAATTTCAATGACTAATAATAGAATAAGAAAAATACTTTAATGACCAATTTGAAATTTCTTACAAACTTCAGTAACGATTGGTGAAATAACTATAGTTTTTTTTTTGGACAATTGCAATTTGGACCTTCTTGGCAGAGTGAAAATTAAAAAAATAAAGAAAAATTTAAAAAGGACCTACCTGCTTTAATAATTTGGATTATCAGCCTAAGGAATTGGTGACTTTGGAACCCAAGGGCGGCTCCGCCACCATTGATGGTATCAAGATCGAGCCTGACCTCTTCAAAGACATCCGACTGGAGAAATTATCAAGACACCTCCACTACCATCTTTTGAAATTGGAAGCTCGATTCTAATACCATAAATGGTGGTAGAACCACCGATGTTCCTCCATGCCAAAGTTGCCAAAAAACTATGACCACCGTCTATCTCTGTCAAATTTTGTTATTACGTGACCTAATCAATTGGATCACTTTTGGGTCGATTATGGGTGAGGAGGGATATGAAATTGATGAGACTACTTCATGGAATCCTTTCTTTATATAGAAGGTTGATTTGAAATCCTATTGGTTTTCCTCCAAGGTAAATTGTAGTACTACAGCAAATTCATGTTCCATTCAACAGTACAATTCTTTTGCTTAGATTTTATAATAAAGAGTGGTTGGACTGTATGTAGATTGAGATTTTTGTACTTCGTACTACAAAACTAAAATAGCAGTACAAATTTTGAAATAACTGTAAAGGATTGGGGATTAATTATAAGAGGAAAGTTAGCTATAATGGACCAAATGGCCCAAATCAATGAGACAAAATGATAAGTTTTTATACATTAGTAAATAAATTATAATTTAAAAGCCACTTTCACTTTACATAGGCTTTCTTCATTTTTTATTGCCTTGTAAAGACTTTCTTGTCTAATATCTAGTGAATACGAAAATTTATGACTTCTTTTAGGAGTAGACCATGTTTAGCTAAGTTCAAAATACATAAAATTTTTGTTTTCTAAACATGGTAGAGGGCACTACACCAAAAAACACCTTTTGTAGTGGCCAAAACACGTTGCAGTGGACCTTTTCCAGTGTATTAGCGTGTGTTGAGGGGATCGGTATTTCCGTTGAAGGAAGTTTTTTTGCGGCGTTTATTCATCGTTGCGAAACATTCTTTTGCAGCGTTTTTCAACCGTTGCAAAAGGTACATTTTTTCAACGTTGCAGTTGATATTTTTTGCAACTTATCCCCAACATTACGGTAGACCATTTTGCAACGTTTCTCCAACGTTGCGGTAGACCCTTCTGCAACGTTTTTTCAACGTCGCTGTAGACCCTTTTGAAACGTTTCCCCAACGTTGAGATAAACCGTTTTACAACGTTTTTCCACCATTGTGAATTCTCATCCTTTGGTTTTGGCAAGTAAACATTGCCATTGGTGATTTTAATATTTTTTAAAATTAATTTGCATTTTTTATATATGCTTACTACGCTACCGAAAATCCTGTTCTTTGATCAAGCAATTCGAATAATAAACTAACAATTCGCATAATGAACTTGTAAAATGTTCTACACATTCAACCTAATTAAAGATGAGACAAAATTGCTATTTTAAGTATATGGTGCACCTTAAGTAAAATTGAAAAGGCAGACTATACATATTTTGCACTTTTTACCATAAATAGAATATCCAATAAATACAGAGATGTGACAAGACATCAAAAAAATAAGAAATCATAATTAAAATGGGAAAATATGCTCTTGCATTGAAACTAATTAAACCATGTGAGTGCATATACATTGTGCAATATTCAAAATAATTTCATTATACACGTTTCCAGTTTAAAATATCAACACAGCATCAAAAACATGTTTTCCATTATTCTGATGAGTACATAAGGTGCAATAATTCATACTAGATTTTTTTCCAGTGCTCAACAAGTTTGGATTGATATTCTATAGCATCAAAAAAGGAGTTGCTGGTGCTAACATGAAATGAAGCCCATGTTTGAGCCACATGGGAGCCAGGTACATCGCACAGCCACAACATCCACTCCATCCCCCGTTGAAGCATCATTCCAACCACATAACTCTAGCAATTGATGTACTCCTGTTTATAGACTATAAATAATTAAAACAGGAGAATTTCAGGACTTACATGAAGAGACTAATGAATAATATTTACATAAAAATTCATCTCAAATGGAATAAATTCATATATGGACAGGGGATCTAAATTTCTATTCATGCAGGAATGTGATAAAAGCTACAATCAATGTGCCGTGGACACGGGAACTAAACTCTACTGCACCCAACCGTACCAATTAGACGAAAACTGGAGGATGAAACATATTAATGCAATAAATCAGTCAAATGATCATCCCCATATTTTAGTTGGAGGCATCAACTCTCTTGATGCATCAGATTATTCATCAGAGAGGTGGACTGATGTTGTAAAGGTAAGTCATTTTAATTACTCATATTCAACTTTTTTATTTGTTTTTAGGTACTTCAGCAAGTAAAAATTATAAATCTCTTGTGTTTTCATCCTAATAGTATCACGCGAATTTAGGAAAGCCAATGCCAAAAGTTGAAGTTATGAACTAATGTTTACAAATACGCTTTTGCTGAACTCAGTCCATATATTCACCCTTATATGTAATAAATCCAGAAAACAAACCTTAATCAAAGAAGTCTAATACTGCTCTTTGGCCAAGCAACGGTACTTCCCATGGCTTCACTAAGAGTCCGGAATTCATCTGTAGGTCTGTATATGGTCAAATTACTCATATACACTTCCTCAACCCAAGCCTTCCAATAGTCGCAACCGAGTGGCAGGTGATGCACCTTTCACTTGGGTATGTTGTTGCAATCTTCCTTTCTGCTACGACTTCTTCCTCCTCAAATATGTATCAATGCAACAGTTGACATTTTGCATTTGTCATAGGTAAAGTACTTCCTTGGTGTGACTACAAATTCATAGTAGACAGAATTTTTATTTTTTAAAATTACAATACTACAAACTGAATATATATTGAATAAACATTTAATAATGTATGACACAAAAACCTAAGGAGTAATAGTTTAAGAGTAAGAGATCAGCCAAGTATGCCGATTAGGCAAGAAAGCCAAGTGAAAAGGGTTAGGCCATGAAGAAATTTTTAGCAATAAATTTCTGAAAGGTGTATATACTTTATAAGTAAACTAAGTGTCATATCGTGAAGCGTGAAATCACGACGAATATGGATTAAAAATTGTTGATTTCGAAGAAATACCGCAAATTGACTAAACAATACTTGTTGATTCAATGGAATACTGCGAATAGATTTAAATTTAAAATTTGAAAATTTGTTATACACGAATGTCCAAATATGAATAGTGATTTGAATTGTATAATAAAAGAAAAACTCAACAACTAATGTTCTGTTCAATAAAAAGCCAACCACCATAACTATATATACGGCTACTTTAAAACAAACAAAACGTATTCAGTAGCGAAAATGAAATTTTACCCCCCAATTTGAAGAGAAATACAAAAGAAATAGGGCGGTTAAATTCACACTAGGAGTGAACACGATTCGATTTGAACGATTTGTAACAATTTTTCAAATTAAACCACTTAAAGTGGTTTGAATTTTTTTTTTTTTTAAAAAAACCAAATCAAACCACTTCAATTTTTAAACCATACCAAGCCAAATCCTTTTTTTTTTTTTGGTTTGGTTTAGAACTACGGTTTAACAAAGAAAAAACTAAAATATATCAAATATATTAAATTATAAATATTAGTCTAAAATTTCACGTTAGAACATAAGTAATATCAATAAAAATATTTCAAACCAAACTTCTATAATTCTAATTATTATAATGCAACAATATGATATAAACTTTTTAATCTCTTATACAATACTAATTGATGTAAATATGCAATTATAACATATGATTCATTCCTTTTATAAAGATATGAATATTATACATGAATTCATTGACTATAGTTAAATAATATATAATAACTAACAAAAAAATAAATAAAAAGATCAAATGCGATAACACGTTTTATAACTTTTTAGTGAATTATTCAATGCTTCTACTTCATCCAAAAATTGATGAATCACTATAGGTACTATGCAACCAATTTCTACGGAAAATCACCACCTTAATTGCACTCAACGAATTCATAAAGGAACCAAGAATCTACCCACTAATAAGGAATACAGACTCAGAAACAATTGTGTATTTTTGAATAGCTAATCATCTTTAGTAATTTGGGTGATAATCTTGTATTTATTTGCATTAAATTTTCACCAAAATAATATGTCAAAAGACTCATTGATCAAATTTTCAAAACGACCAATATTTAAGGGCGTGTTTGATAGGCTATATTTTCCGGGAAAGTAGGAAAATATTTTCCACTTTCCACTTTTTTGACTGTTTGATAGGCGAAATTTTCCACAGAAAAATTTTTCCGGATTTTCCTCACACGTGTGCGTTTTCCCGATTTTTGATGAAAATGCTTTCCCGCCTTTTTGGTGGAAAAATATTTTCCCGGTTGGTTGGAAATTTTTTTTTTTTTTGGCAATGGAAACAAATGTCATAACCAATGGTAAAAAAAAATTTCATTTTAATGGACAATTTTCATGTAAAACAAAGTCAAACGAACACTAAACTTTGATAAAAAAAATGATTTTTTAGGAAACAATTTTTTCCCCCTTTTTTTTTTTTTACTTTTTGGCAATGGAAACAAATTTTATAACCAATTGTGAAAAAAATATCACTTTAATGGACAATTTTCATGTAAAATAAAGTCAAACAAATAGAAAATTTAAAAATTTTCTGGGTGAAAAATTATACCAATCAAACACATTTGAAATCATTTTCCCTACAAAATATTTTCTAGACAAATCTATTCCCTATAAAGTATTTTCTTTCCACCCTTACAATCAAACGACCCTAAGTATTCCACTAAATCAATCTAGCAATTATGAGTAAATCTAGAAACGAAGTTAAAATGTAAATAAATTAGAAAATTGAGATGCAAATAAACAAAAAACATTGTCCACTAAAAACTTAAGGGAGCACAACACAAATTAGAACAAAACAATACAATTACCAATAAAAATATAGCAATTAATTACCCAAAAAAAAAAAAAAAAGAATTGGGTACTACGACTTGATAATTTAGTTGAAATTCGAGAAAATTATTATTAAAAAGAAAAGAAATGTGTGAATTTGAATTAAAATCTATATTTATAATTGTCTGTTCAATTATAATGGACAGTCGATAAATATGGTTCAACAACAATTGTTTAGCACTTCAATCAATTTGAGAATTTTGTATTCACTGTATTTATGATTGATTTAATTAATCAATTGGAATGAATAATTGTCTGTTTAGTTATTTAATTTAATTGGGTTATATCTAATATGAATGTATCTTTTTATTTGGGATGTTTTTAGTTTTAATTAGGTTGGATAAAATTCAAATTAATTTATTTTTAGATTTTTAAAAACGGTTTAGCTGTTTGAAACGGTTTGGTTCTATTCAAAGCTAAAACGTTTACGAATCCACGTGAACCCAAACCAGCAGTTTCAAAAAAAGGGTTTTAGTTTGGTTTGACGATTTGGTTTTCAGCCTTAAATCACACCACATTTTTGAATGTTATACAATATTTTAGTTATATTGAAGGTCATTGACCTTTATTTATTATCACATTTATATTTTTAACTTTTTTATTTATTACACTCTTATTTTTAACATTTTATTAATAAAAAATATTATATTTAATCATTTTTTCGTCCAAAAATATTGTTAACACGCTTTAAAGCGAGATGTCAAATATTAAATTGCACTGTTTGTATTATTATTATTGTTGTTGTTGTTTATTTAAAAATATAATAGACAAATGAATCGTTTTACCCTATTTAAAGAAAATTTTGGAGGGAAACCTTAATCACGAATAATTTATGTTAATTTGAGAGTAAGAATGCGATGAAAAAAAGTTTGAGACATAAATGTAATAATGTATAAAAATTATCAACCTCTCATTCAATTAAAATGTAATCAAATTATGAAAAACTATGATGTGAATATATTTAGCAAAAAAACAACATAATTAACTAGATAAAATTGCCAAAACACCCTTAGATCGTTGGTACAAGAGGGGAGTGGAGCAACCGCCGAAGATTGGGGGACTAAAACTATTGTATCAGTTAGGGTGGGAGAGAGCTTCTTAGGCGGAGGGCGGTGATTCAGGATGGTAGGAGAGTGGTGGTGGTGGCTGTGTTGGAGAAGAGGATGGCCAGTTTTTCATTAGTGAAGGATGATAGCACTGAGAGAAGGTCTCCTTGTGGACCATGCGAATAGGTTCGAGTTTCAGTTACTTCATAGTGATTCTCTATGCATGGTGAAGTCTTTGAATTCAGATTTTCTGAGGTTCATACCCAAAAAATGGAGCCCTCAAATTAGTATGTAATCAATTTATTTATTTATTTTCTGTTTTTTTTTAGTTCATAAGGATTTCCTAGAAAGTGGGAAAATAAATGAAAATCATAGTTACCCATGAACATAAATATGAAATAATGGAATTATTTTTTTATTTTTATTTTTTTGGACTTTTTTGACAAATTTGTCTTGAGGTGTAGAGTTGTCTTCTTCAAACATTTTGCATAACTTTATTCACAAAATTATCGTCCATTCAATCAAGTTTTGAAATTAATGTTTTTTTTTATGACTCAAATGTCCGAGTTCGCCCGACTAATCTTGAGGAGTGGTGGCCTTCCCCCTGATTCGCCACTCAGGTAAATCTAGAAGTGGCCACAGCTTATACACATTGGGGCCAAACATTCGGAAAGCGATTCTCCTCCCCGTGAACTTCCTTTTAATAAATGGAATATACGGGCCAAATGTTAATTTTAGACCTTGTAAAAAACTTTACATGATCCTCAATCTGGGCTTCTTTAAAGTGAAGAAAAAATAATTTTAACTCACTCAATTAATTGTATCATGATTTTTGTGTTGACTCTCTAACACGTTATTGAGAAATACCTTAAGGTCTTTACTGATTTTAATTTTTTATAAAGATATAAATTGGTTTGATTGCTAGCTGCTCCTTTAAACTTGGGATTTTGCTATTAATATATTAAGTGTTCAATAGTCTTTATGGTTAAAATCTGAATATTTTTGACATATTTGATCTGATCCATCATTCTTAAATATCTTTATCTTCTTATATTCATGGTCAGTTAAACAATCGAATGACTCGATATTCGAGAATATGTCTAAAAAAAAAAAAAAATTTAAGCATATCGAAGTTTCTTAATAAATGGTTATGAATTTTGGTACGTTCACTTCAAGGGCGATCACGGACATATGCACTTTCTTATTAAGAATTCCACGAAAGTGAGCCTCTACCTTTTACATTGTAGGCTAAAACGTTAAATGTGTAAAGGTGATATTTGCTTAGATTGTTATTATTTGATTCTAGTATTCTATTGTAGCATCATATATTAATAATCTTTCTTTTAGAATATTCAAGCGTATATGTTTACGTCAATACACCCCATAAGCATGCATGAAGTGAAGTTTTCAAGAAAATAAATTTTTGAAATAAAAATGTAACAATGAATATTTTACTAAAGAAAGATGTGTATCCTAATTTTATAGAAGAAATAGTGTATGCCTACGTCATGAAAGGTGGGATCAAAAAATGTAGCGTAGGAGACTGGCGAACTGATTGTTGATAATTTTGAATGTTTAATGTTAATCACCTACAAGTACGATCGGTAGATTGAATGTCTGTTTCAAATAATAATGGCACACTTAATTCTAATTGGCTAGGCTATACCCAAAACTGAGTTCAGAATGTTAATGTCAAATATTTTAAATGAATGAAAGAAAATGAGATACATGTTTTGAAAAATAGTTATTTTAAAGTAATGAATATGCATATCATAAATATACATCATGTGCAGGAGATTTGCTAACTGGACGTTAGCTTCTTCTATGTTCTGATGATGAGAGATTCAAAATAACTATTTGGAGCGAGGCAAACTCAAGATTAAACTTACTTTGATTGTCTCAATTTATCTAGTGAATGCAAGTGCGTGCACATATAGTGGATGACATAGTGTAAATAATAATGTTGGATTTTGGTTTTGTGGGATTTCAGTAGAACTTTGAATGAAAATTACATTGGATTGTATAAATTTTGTGTCGAATGGCATTTTCACTCTTGGTGGTAAATACTAAGTCAAAAATAGAGTTGTTTCATGCCACACTTGGATATATGAGTTTTAACATGTTCATCTTCAGTTGTTAATAAAAAGTTCTTACATTATAACTCTTTCCATTTCACTTCCTTTAGTGCTCAAATTTTTTGTGTTTTTCAACACCTATTTATACTCTTCATTCATGTATAATTGATTGTCAAATAATCAAACATCAAATACATCGTATCTCATCGTATTCCTACATTTTAACACAAATCATACTACTTAACTATTTAATTTAAGATTAACAATCCACGTAAATACTTTTTTTCAAATGCTAAAAACATACCTTTTACATTGCACTTCTTTTCTGTCATCTCTTATAAAAACTCACCTTACCATCTTTAACTTATTTTATTTTGCAGGGAAACACAATTTACAAATTTTTAAGATACCTTACTACCACAGAAAGCATAGCTAATAAAAATTATAGAGCCCAAGTTGGGAACATCCGATGGACAATCAATGCAAAAACTAACATGTTGAAATTACCAACACTTCCCAAGGGCTTGGCTACCATGGCTCACTTCAACACGGCTCGGCTTAGATGGTCAATGGGCTTATGAACAGTAACCAAAACACACTCTTTTGTATTTAGTTAGATATGATACTTTCTACAAATTACTAGTCTTGAGGAAAGTAACTAACATTTATTAAACTCATATTTTGGATTATTTATGAAGAAGTGTGTTTCTCAAATATGACTTGGAGACATTTTAATAATTATCCTTGCTACATAGATAGATTAACGAATGGCTCATGTTGACCTCAAAAAATGCACCAATAGAATCGTGGCCATTTCTTCTCCACGTAGACATCAACTACACACTGAACACCCTATTAGAAGGCAAATGTCACCGATCGAGGAAAGATCCAGCGATCGTTTGCACTCCGACGGTCAAATCAAAAGCCGAACGAATGATAATATGAGTGCAAGAGACGGGGAAAGGGATTTGGTTAGGGTTAGAATGCATACTTTATTGTGAATAAAACTTACATATAACTAGAAAAATGTAAATACGCTAGTGGTTAATGGGCCGAATCCATGATGCAATTATTTAAGTAAAATTTGTTAAATCAATTGAATAGTCGATGCCACGTTCATATATATGAGGCCCCATCCGTGTGAGCATCCCACATAATTTATGGATATAACAATAATCCCTCAAATCTGAGTCGTACATTTTTGTGCGGGTTGGAATTTGAAATATAAGTTTTCAATTAGGCGAGGTGTTACAAATTTCCTCGAAAATATGAGCAGCTCCAATAAGTAAAAGCTTACAATCTGCCTCGAAAATATGCATAGATCCTAAATAGGTGAGGACTTATGAATTCTTTTGAGAATATTTGTGCGAGCATGAATAAGTGAGGGCTTACAGATTGCCCCAAAAGATAAATATTGGACTATCGAAATCATGTGAATAGATCTCGAACTATCGAAGTATGTAAACTGGACTCGGATAGACGAGGTCTTATAGTTAGGTTTGACGATATCGAGAGACGAAGGATAAATATCTCTCGAAGCTAAGGAAATGCATTTGGCGATGGGGGAACAAACATTTTGCGAATAGCTCTCGAACTATCGGAGTCTAATAAACTGGCCTCGAAATGATGAGGTCTTACAGCTAGGTTCAACGATAATGAGAGGCGATGAATAAACATTTCACGAAGCCAAGGATAAGTATCTAACGAGGTGAGAAATAAACATCCAGCGAATAGCTCTCAAACTATCAGAGTCTTATAAATTGGCCTCGAAATGACAACATCGTACAATTAGGCTCGATGATAGCGAGAGGGGATGAATAAATATCTCGTGAAGTCAAGGATAAGCATCTGGCGAGGTGGAGAATAAACATCTTACGAATAGCTCTCGAACTATCGAGATCTTATATGCGACATCTGATAGACGAGATCTTACAGTTAGGCTCGACGATAGTAAGAGGTGAGGAATAAACATATCGTGAAGCCAATAATAAGCATCTCATCAGATGGGGAATAAACATCCTGCGAATAACTCTCGAACAATCGGAGTCTTGTAAGTTGGCCTCGATATGACGAGGTCTTACAGCTAGGCTTAGAGAAACTAAGAGGCAATGAATAAATATCTCACGAAGCCAGGAATAAGAATCGATGAAGTTGGAAATAAACATCATGTGAAGCCAGGGATAAACATTTGGCAATGCAAGAAATAAACATCCTGTGAATACCTCTCGAACTAACATAGTCTTATAACTAGCCTCGAAATGACGAGGTCTTACAGTGAGGCTCGTTGATAGTGATAGGTGAGGAATAAACATCTCGCGAAGCCAGGGATAAGCATTTGGCAAGGCGGGGAATAAACATCTCGTGAATAGCTCTCGAACTATCGGAGTCCTATAAGCGTCTTCAGATAGATAAGGTCTTATAGCTTGGCTCGAAGATAGTGAGAGGCAGTCAGAGATAAACATCCGGTGAGGTGGGAAATAAACATATCGCGAATAGCTCTCAAACTACCGGAGTTTTAAAGTGGCCTCGGATAAATGAGGTCTTATCATTTGGCTCGAAGATAGTAAAAGGCGAAGAATAAACATTTCGCAAAGCCAGGGATAAACATTTGGTGAGGCAAGAAATATACATCTCATGAATAGCTCTTGAACTATTGGATTCTTATAAGTTGACCTCGGATTGACGAGTTTTTATAGATTAGCTCGACGATAGTGAGAAGCGAAGAACGAAATCAGGGATAAGCATCTGACGAGATAGGGAATAAAAATCTCGTTGGGAGCTCTCGAACTATCGAAATCTTATAAACTGGCATCGAAATGACGAGGTCTTACAGTTAGGCTCGATGATATTGAGAGGCGATGAATAAACATCTTAAAAAGCAAGTAATAAGTATCTGGAAAAGCGGGGAATAAACATCTCGCGAATGACTCTCGAACTTTCGAAATCCTATAAGTAGCCTTGGATAGATGAGGTCTTACAGCTTAGCTTAACGATATTGAGAAGCGGGGAATAAACATCTCGCAAAACCAAGAATAAGTATTTAGAGAGATGGGCCAGGGATATGCATCTAGAGAGGCAGGGAATAAACATCCTGCGAATAGCTCTTGAACTATCAGAGTCTTATAAACTGGTCTCGAAATGACGAGATCATATAGCTAGGCTCAACGATAATGAGAAGCGACGAATAATAATCGCGTAAAGTCAGGGATAAGCATCTAGCGAAGTAGGAAATAAACATCCCACGAGTGCCTCTCAAACGAATGGAGTCTTGTCAGTGGCCTCTAATGGACGAAGTCTTATAAATAGGCATAACGATAGTGAGAGGTGATAAATAAACATCTCGTGAAGACATGGATAATCATCTGGTAAAGCAGGGAATAAACATCCCGCGAATAGCTTCCGAACTATTGGAGTCTTATAAATTGGCCACAAAATGACGAGGTCTTATAGATATGCTCTAAGATAGTGAAGGGTGGGGAATAAACATCTCATAAAACCAAGAATAAGCATTTGACGAGATGGGGTATAGACATCCCCCGAATAGCTCTCAAACTATCGGAATCTTATAAACTGGCCTTGGAATAACGAGGTATTACAACTAGGCTCAACGATAGTGAGAAGTGAGGAATAAACATCTCGTGAATAAGGTTAGGAAAGGTTCATTTTGCAAGGGTAAACACATCGGCGATTGGCCACTTCCTTTTTTCTAGGAGCGAAGACTCCATAATATGCTGCATCTTTCTTTATTCAAGGAACGATGACTCATAGAATGCTGCCTCTGATAATAAGAAATCCACGAGTTAGGGATCGCATTCGATAATAAGAAAACCACGAGTTAGGCTCGCCTTCGATAAATAGGAAAACCACAAGATAAGGCTTGTCTTGATCAATTGAAATGATCAATATGACCTTTGAATAAGAGAAATCCAAGCTAAGTATATTTATCGAACACTTAGCATGTACTTGCAAAAACAATTCCTTTGGCATGATTGAGATTTGTAGCCCATCCATGACACCATCAAAAATTACGATAGCAAATTTCACATACTTCTACAATTTGTCATTGTGGCTATTGTATTAATTCATGCTAAAATTAGATGATATATTGCTGTAAATTTACCATGCTAATAGAAGAATTTTGCCACCTCGAACTCAAATTTTGCCATTACCGATCTTCAATATTGAGGTCCCAATTGCAATAAACAAATGTTTACTTGGTGGTAAAATAATTTTGCAAGTATAGTTGTACCATCTATATCATCTTCTTGCTGGAAGGAAATCCTCATGCGAAGCTCGTTGATTTGGAAGAAGTTATAACTGCAATGGCCCAAAAAATGCAATCCATTCAAGAGGATAAGGTCCTGATCATTTTGAACCAAAAGAATAAGTGGAAATTACACCATACCAGACTTTTCAACTTCCAATGTCAAAATTCAGATTTACAAGTTTTTATTTCGAAAATCAGATAATAATTAAAATATTAATATTAATAATTATATTATAAAATAAAATTAATACACATATCTACCTACCCAATCCAACCATCCACCCAAAACCCTAATTATCGTCATAGTTTTCTCTCCATCCCGTAACTCTCTCTCTCTTCCCCTTTCCATTCTCTCTTCCCTATTGTCTCTTTACTCTCAAATCGAAACCACTGTCATCGCCACCGTGCAGCAAAGTGAAGCGGATCGACTCCGTAGTAATGGTGGTTCTATAGTCGTAGTCGCAGAGTGGCTTCGCCCCTGCCAATGCTACAGTTAGGTAGAGATGGTGGTGCTACGGTTGGTGAATTTGGCGACAACGATGTGCGGTGGTTGGTCGCGGTAATGGTGGTAGTACAGGTCGTGGTGGATCTGGCGGTGCGTTGAGGTGATGGTACCGATTGGTTTTTTGTTTATAGGTCTGTGAAGGTGTGTGGGGGTGGAAATGGAGTTGTGGTTGAAAATTGTGGTGGTGATGGCGGCGGCGGCTGTGGGGTGTTGGGCGGCTTTGGATCTGTTTTGTTGGTGTGGCGGTGCTGGTGAGAATTTGTTTGTTAGATATATTTTGTTGGTAGAAATGGAGTTGTGGTGGTGGTTGAAAATTGTGGTGGTGATGGTGGCGGTAGTGGAGGCGGCGACGACGACGGTTGTGACGTGATGGCAACTGTGGGGTGTTGGGCGGTTTTGGATCTGTTTTGTTGGTGTTGGTGGTGCTGGTGAGGTGGTTTTGATGGTGGTGGTGGATCTAGCGACAACGATTGCGCTGGTTGGTCGCGGTGATGGTGGAGGATCTGGCGGGGGCAGTGAGTGTTGGCACCGTGATGGTGTCTTATTAATAGGTCTGTGAAGGTGTGCAGGTTGAAAATGGTAGTTGTGCTAGTGGCTGAAGACGATGGTGGTGGTGATGACGACGATGGTGGTGAGGTGACGACGATTTTGGATATGATATGTTGTGGCGGTACTGGTAAGGCAGTTGTGATGGTGGCGATGACGGTATGACGATGGCGGGATGAGATGGGGTGTTTGTGACCAATTATTTGATTGATTATGACCAATAATTGGTCAATTTGTGACAAATAAATAATACGTGACCTAAAAATTGTGGTTGTAACTGACAATTTGATAAGTTGTGACTGAAAAATTATTTGTGATCAATTAATTTGATAATTTGCAATGAATAAATGAGTTGTGATCAATAAAAATTTTGATTTTGTGATCAATGAATAATTTGTGACTTAAAAAGTTTTTCATTCGTCATCGAGAAATAACGCGTGACCTATAAAATTCTTGATTTGTGACTGAAAAATGAGCTGTGACCAATAATTTTATAAGTTGTGATCAAGAAATTAATTGTGATTAATTAATTTAATAATTTGCAATAAATAAATGAGTTGTGACCAATAAAATTTTCGATTCGTGACTGATAAATTATATGTGACCTATAAAATTTTGATTTGTGATCGACAAGTAATCCGTGACCTATAAAATATCTGATTTGTGACCGTTGAACAAGTTGTGGCATATAAAATTTTTGAATTGTGACCATACAATAATTTGTGACGTTTCAATTTTTTATTTGTGACTGATGAATAAATTGTGACCTATAAAATTTTTGAATTGTAACCGTAAAATAATTTGTGACATGTAAAATTTGTAATTTGTGACCAATTATATATAATTTGTGACCAAATTATATAGAATAGTGATCTTCATATATTTAATTAATAAAATATATATTTAATTTATTTACTTATAAATAAAATTTAAAAAAAAAATCTGAAATTTGAAATTTTAAACATTAAAAAATCTAAAATTTGAAATTTTAAACATTAATCTCTTAAATTTGAAATTGGTGAAACTTAACCTCTTAGTTATGAAATCTTCCCGAAGAATAATATGGGCCCAATTACTTGAAATCGGATGGGAGATCGTGAAGCCCAAGAAAAACAAAACCTTGTTGTCCAACTCTTATAATCCCAAAGGATAGCCCAAAGTCCCTAATCTTCTAACCCATCTATTTAGATTTTTGTGATGAAAGCCCATACAACAAAATGGGGATACCCGTCTCAACAAAGGGCACAAGATGAAGGCAAGTGAATATCACAATCTGAAGAAAAATCGAAGTTGCATGAAATCTCGGAGGACAATTTTCCTGAAAAAACCTGTTGTCAATCTAGAGAAGAACTCTGTAGGATGCCACCCTCAAGTCCTTGTCTCCATCAAATTTAATGCTTACCATGGACAAAAATTAAAATATCCATCGTCGTTTCTTGGTACAGTGTCGTGCTAATTTTTATTTTTTTTACGTATTAACTCAGCCTGTAATCCGGTCCTGAATCCGTCCGAGTCTCATGTGCCCCCAAAACTCTTCTTTGCCTATAGCACAACATTCCAATATGATTTAGGTCTCGTTTCTCTTTTCGAGGATGCCATTACCCGTACCTAACATTTCTATCTTGGCCGAAGCTTTGTCGTTGGCATGTGTTGAAAGCTTTACAAATGGGTATTTGTTTAGCAGCAGTTAGATGTAATCTTTAAGAGTAGAGTGGGCTGAAAATTGGGATAAAAATTGGCTGCAGTGGTCTTTCTTTTATCATTCATCGACGTCATATTCCACCAAGTCATTTTTGTGGTAAGAGTCCTTTATTTCCAGCTGGTTTCTCCTCTTTTTGGTGGAATCTGGACCAAAAAACTCATGTCTTGAAAGTTGCTTTTTGGTTGCTGTTGTTTCTTCCACATGTAGCCATTTTCATGGTTGGCTCCTTCAATCTTTGGTACCAGAAATTGCTTGGGAAGATTCTTTAACTTTAATGTAAAAAACCAAAAATTGATTGGACAATATTTCTTCCAGTATGTAGCTTCCAGTAGGGAAAGAAAAGGGGGGTTTTTTTTTTAAATTTGCCTTTTCTTCCTCCTTTCCGACCTTTTGGAATGTGAATATTTGTGGTTAACGTATTGATTTCCCACAGATGTCGCTAATCTGTTGATTTCAAAAAATGCGCCTACAAAATTCAGGTCATCTCTCTTCCACGTAGACATCACCTACACTGAACACTCCGTTAGAAGGCAAAGGTCTCCAATTGAGGAAAAGGTCCGGCGACCATTTGCTCTCCTATGATTAAGTTAACGGTCGGACGAAAAATAATATGAGTGCAAGAGATGAAAGAGAGGACTTGCTTAGGGTTAAAATGTATACCCTATTGTAAATGAAACTCAACACATATATTGAAAAATATAAATGGGCCAGTGGTTAATGGGTCAAGCCCATAATGCAATTGTTTATTTAAAATATGCTCAATCAATTAAATAGTTGATACCGCGTTGACATATATGAGACCACATCCGTCTTAGCATTCCACATAATTTATGGATATAACAGCTCACATGACAACCTCTGATTGGTAACTTGGCATTTTGCAATATCATGCTAATTTAATTATGGAACGATGGATTTGATTAAGGGTTGAGATTTATTGATTGGTTAGATATGGCCCTTGGTTTTCTCATATTGATAGATGGTTTTGTTTCTCTCTGACCTCTCTGGATCCCTCTTCTTCATTTTTGGTTTAATCTTTCTAAGTTTCTAGCCTAGATTTGACCCTTGTAAATTGGTCTCGCTACAATATTAAATCAAAGGTTGTAAATATTGGCTGTGATTGTATGATTCTCATACGAGGACAAGGCATGTGCGAAATTGATCCAGTCCATTAGGGTGATAATGAAATCTGGGCTTGACCCAAACAGTTGATTTGCCATTGTTGGATAGCACAAAATGATGTAGCCCATAACCTGAGCCAAAAATAAGGAGACACATGTGCTGCTGTGAACCATTGATATCTCTAAGTCTCTCTGGTTCTTTTTCGTCTTCATCGTGTTATCTTAAAACGTTTGATTTCGGTGTGATTCTTTGTGAATATTTAATCTAAGTGATTCTTAGAGTGAAGGAAATGGTTGACATTGAAGTAGCTGCCATTCATTCTTTGAGAGTTAGGGTTTGACATTTTTCTTTTGTACAAAATGGTACAATGATTTTGAGTCCAAATGATTGATTCTTTGATGCCAGTTAATGTTTTGAGTCTGTAAATCTAAATTAAAAATCAGTGCATTCTTGTTGGTTCTTCGATTTCTTGGTGTAATATAGACCGTAAAAATAGCATGGCAAACTTCAACTTGATTTACATGGAGGAGCTTCAATGATCTTGATACCGGCGCCTTGATGCCTTGGCACAAGTGTCACCAGAATTGTATTATTGTCCTCAACTTCATGTCCTAGTATATATCAGTCAGATTCAACTTGATCGAAGACCTAATGATCCTGTTTTTAGATTTAGGTGGCACCAGTGCATGGGTACCTGCATAAGAAGCCTTGCCCGGGTTATCCATATTATTATCTTCATCATTCACGAACACATCGACCTTAAGTAATCACTACAAGAAAAAAGGCCTTTTGCAACATGCAAAAGGCAACATTCATCAATTGCATATTGCTAAAAGGGTCTATGGCAACAGTGTATGTTGCTATTGGTTGACAAAATTGAGTTTTGACAACGTTTTTTTAATGAATGTTGCTAATACACCCTTTTTGCAACGTTCGCGGTCCTTTTGCAACGTATAATGCGCGTTATCGTAGATTAGTTTTGGCAACGTTCATTGCACGTTGTTATTAGTAGTTTTAGCAACGCGCGTTCATTGTACGTTGCCATTAATAGTTTTAGCAACGTTCATGTGAACGTTGCCATTAATATTTTAGCAACGTGCACTGCTCATTGCCGTTACTTTTTATTTTATTTTATTTTATTAAATATAAAATGAAAAATAGTGAAAATCAAACCCCTGTCCACCCTCATCTCATTTCTCTTCCCCTTTCCTCTCTCTCGACTCTTGACCCCTGCGCACCACTCTCCCCCTATGACCCAGTCCTCTCTCCCACACGACACACCGCACACAGCCACACCCACTCACGGCACCAGTCTCTGTCTCTCCCGCAGCCACGCTCCGCGGCTCCGTGTACTGCCTCCGTCGTTCCAAGTCTCACTCCTCTCGATCTCCTGGTTGTCGCTGGTCGCCTGCTCCGGTGACGTTGTGAAGAGTTAAGTTCCGGCACTCAACATTGCTTTTAGTGATTTTGATGTTGGAGAAGTTGTGTGTTTGGATGAGATTTTATTAGGGCTTTTAGGGATTTAGGCCAATCCAGCTTTCCTCACTTTTCAATTGTGATTTCAGATTTGTGAAGCTTTATTTAGGGATTTAGCATTCTGGGCATGACCTCTGTACATCACAAAAACACAAAAAACATATTATGGGCATGACCTCTGTTGCAGTAATTTAACCTCAAAGTTTAAATTTTATGGTGCATTTCAAGCTGTCTTAACATATCCTCTGTACATGTGATTTTTTTTCATTTTTATAGTGGATTATTTATCTGTGGCCTAATATTTATTTTCTACAGCTTGTTATATAAGGAATATAAATTGTTTTGGAATTATGATTTTGGGTTTAGGATTATGTGTAGGCAGGGGATCCTCTGTATGAACTGTTGTGCTATTGGCTGGCTGCAGTTGGAGCTGGTTTGCTCAAATTTGAGGAGATATTTGAAGGGATTGCAAGGCTTCGAATTTCAAACGATATTGAATTTGAAGAAGAAAATTTTATTGCAATGATGAACGAAGCGAGAGAGGTTAGTTTCTTGAGAAGCTCTATTCTTTTACTGTCAATATATGTTGCTTTTCCTAGTTCATAATGCAACTGTTGACGGATATTGATGTCAATGCACCTTGGGATAAGTAGCCATAAATAGTCTTGGCTACTTAGAAAAGTCTCATACGTTCTCTTTTGATAGAAAAATTGAACCTGTCCAGCACGTAACATTATATGTTAAAGATAAATAAACTAGTACTTTCTGTTGGAGCCAACTGCCAACACCAACTTTTTACGAAATAATCGTGAAAGTAGTGTGTGAAATAAAATATGGATAAACTTGTCATTTCTCTAAGTGCTTAAACTTCGACACCAACTTTTCACGAAATATAAGTCATGAAGTACCCTAGTTGAGCGGAAAGTAAGACCTTCATTCCAGCTATCTCATGTGTTTCTTTTCTTCATTTCTTCATTTCTTCCACAATCCCCTTTTTTCACTTCTAATTAATTTGCTTACTTCTGGCCTGAAAACATCTGGCCTTTGGTCATAGTCAACATGCAGACCAGTGTTGTCCCTTCATTTTGTAACTGATTGCCAAACAGAATTTGAAATGAGATTCTTAAAACAATCATGGAGTATAAACTGAAACCTGGGATTAGTTGAAATGTGAAGTACCTAAACTGAAACCTGGGATTAGTTAAAACTCATAAACGATACATCTAAGGTGTCTCATTACCGTGCCATGGTTTCTAAGAATGCAACACTTGAGTTGCTTGTACATGCCCTGCCTATTGTTTTATATAGCCTGAAATGAGTTTTATTATCACACCCTTTGCATGCATATACATACACCATTCACACTTATTCACCCTTTGCTTAGGTAAATGTGTTTTTTTATACTTGTCAAGATATGTGTTCCCTTGCGAGAATAATTGTAACACTCTTTGATTTTCATGTTGCATTCTTATATTAATTATTGTTTGTTCAACATAAATTTAGACTATAGCATACTAATTTTGCGTTTAATATGTTAATTTAACTGTGAATTTGTAGTCTCAACAAGGAAGTGGTATTCAAGGAGGTACTGCACATTTGGAAAATTCAAGATGTCAACTATTGCATTGGTACCGGTACGACGAGGAAAAAATTGTAGCAGAAGGGAAGATTTCATCAGCGGACCCAAGTGTAAAGGTGCACCACATGCCACTTGGACGAGATTGTTGGAAGGTTTGGGTTGAGAAAGTGTATATGGGTCATTTGGCCTTATATAGACCTACAAATGAATTTCGAGTTCTTAAGGAAGCCATGGGAAGTACTGTTGCTTGGCCAAAGAGTAGTATTAGACTCATTTGACGAAGGTATTTCATGAATTTTTGGAAAGCCTGTTGGTCAGAAAACTATTAATGAAGTGTGGAGAGATGCATTTAAGGATGGTGTGGAAGATGGAAGGACTTGTAGTAGTTCCTTTTTTTTTTTTAATGTATTGGATTTTTGGAAGTTTCAAAATTTTTGATCTGAATTTTGTATGGATATTGTTACATTTTGGAATTCAGTTAATGATGATTATTGGAGTTATTTGATATTGTTGTCTTCTATCTTGTTTTGTGGTTGATTTATGTAAATCATTGTACAAATAAAAGAATTAAAAATTAAAAAAAATGTAAAATAACATACGGCAACGTTCGATGAACGTTGCGGAAAGTGTCTACGGCAACGTTCAGGGAACATTGCTGTAGGATCTATGGCAACGTTCACGGAACGTTGCTGAAAGTGTCTACGGCAACATGCAATGAATGTTGTCGTAGATCCTACGGCAACGTGCAATGAATGTTGCCGTAGACACTTTCAGCAACGTTCAATGAACATTGCCAAAAGTTGGAACTCTACGGCGACATCAAATTCGGCAACGTGCACCCGAACGCTGTCAAAAGTCTATGGCAACATTTTTCGCTCGTTGCCATAGGCAGTTTTTGGTGTAGTGAATTTAGTAGTGTCAACTTCCATGTTTTCCATCACCAGCAGTTCTTCAGTTTTGCCTTTCTTTGTTTTGGGAACCACAACTCGTATAATCCTGTCAACGACAACTGGGAATACAGAGTCCACATTTGGAGCATCAGAACTAGAAGCTTTAAATACCTTGCCCCTAGCAGCCTGAGTAGGTGGCCTGGAACTTAGCCACGGAAGATCTATCATTTTATATTCAAATCCCATTTCCCGGTTGTCCAAACAATCACGGGATGTCACACGAACAAGCTGTGCATTTTCATCGTAGAACAGAAATGCTCCGGGTCTGTGATTCTCTTGTCCAGTACTTTATTGCTAAGCAAAAAATATCGCCATAATGTTCACATTCGATCAACAATTGCGTGATGGCAATAGAAAAGTGGGTCTCTCCCAGCAGAGTAAAAATTACCCAAATCCTCAAAAGCGGGTTGTTGTGGATCTCCTACCCAAAGGTGTACTACAGTATGGGAACCACGCTCACATAAGCCAGGACCCTTAGGTTTGTCAGCTCTTACCCTATAAGGATCTCCCATGAAGCTCTCTACTGAATAGCTACCACGAATCATTTCACTGTAAATTATAGAGAGATTAGTAGCCACAGACTGTAAAGGGTCCGTGATTTATTCAAGCTTAAATTGACGATGGCAGGGGGCAGGCTCTCCTGGTTTCGCTTCTCATCGTATAGAGTTGATTTGGGATCCAAAAACATACGTGGCATCCTCATACCCTTAGGTTTGGTCCAATTCCAGAATGGCAAAGCAAAAGTGGGGTGTCCAATCAGTTTCCCAAGAATTCGTTCATAGAAATACAGGTACCACCTGTGGAAAGGAAAGAAAAGCCAAGAATTGTGAACTTGAAGTTCTAACTCTCCCTGGCCTGG
Source organism: Fraxinus americana (assembly GCA_035079005.1). Taxonomy (NCBI): domain Eukaryota; kingdom Viridiplantae; phylum Streptophyta; class Magnoliopsida; order Lamiales; family Oleaceae; genus Fraxinus; species Fraxinus americana. The sequence goes on from JAVHZT010000039.1 coordinate 113,695, forward strand.
TTGGTGATAAGCGCCATTACAATAAGAACAATGAATATTAGCTTGTTGCATAAATTTCGTGGATCATTTGAAGGAAGGCGTTTCATATGGTCAATGGCCATATTCTACTTAAATTTATATTCTGGGGTAACTGTATCAGCAGATGGTCTAACAAGCATGAAGCGAACAGGAGGGAGCCTGTAATCAATTATGTTCTGTTTTACAGGCAGGCAGCAATTGATTTCTACTTGTTTCCCGTCATTCTTTTCGTAGGTAGCTTTACCACACTTATCACTGGGGTGATTAGATTGGCTCAGCCAGTGCCAGCATAGGCAAGATTGGCAGCACCATGCAAGCTTCCCATACCATAGAGCATGTTTCTCCTGTCAACCTTTTCCTGGGAATCGACATTTTTGGAGTCATCTTTCAAGTTTTGTTCACCATTTCCAGCATTGCATGAGACACGAAAGCGAGTGGTGGTCTTTGCATGGGTGAAAAAATGTGATGGCTTAGTAGAGAAAGGGTGTAAAGAGGATTTTGGGGAGGCGGAGGTGGTGAAGTGAGTGCATGGAGGTGAAAGAGATACCGTGACTCATTTTAGGTTTCCAGTTCATGAGATGCCTTAAATTTATCGAAAAAGATGGTGGAAATTTACAAGTATGTGTTACTGGATTTTTTTTGTTTTAAAATCATGGTTAATATCTTGTATTATTGCTACCTAACATGGACAATATTTATCCCTTGTTATCTAATGCTTAATAAAAAAATTATTAAGTGCCTTGTTTCCATTTTTTCCCTATTATAATGAGTTTTTTTTTTAATTGATGGAAGCCTGCAACTCACCCACAATGTAAGAAGCCAGTAAAAAAAGGGTCAGGTGGGGCCATCAAAGACATAATTTCTTCTAAAAATGAGAAACAAAATGGCAAACAAACAGAATCTAAAAATATGATAATTAAACAATCAGTTGTGCTTATGTACATTACAACTTATAAATTTATTTACCAACAGATGACACGACGAGATTTTTATTTGGTCAAAATCTCATCAACTAATTAATAAAAAAACTTCCTCACTTTTTTTTTGACACATCATCTTTGTAAAAAATTATATAAGTGATGATGTAAGAAAATGTATTTTCCTTAATCAAGTGTACGGGATTAAAACGCTTATTCTTACAATTTCTTAGCGTTATTATTTAATTTAATATTCAATTATAAGATATGGTTCAAGAATACTCTAGGAAATGTGCACACATCATAATTATATTATGTGACGAATTATAATTTACATCATGTATGTGAAGTCACCTTAACTAGTAATTAAATATCTCGTCATTTAAAAAACACAACAATGATTTCGTATTAAATATCTCGTCATTAGTGGAGTAATTAAGCTGAAACTAGTAATTATACTATACAGTCTCAAGTTGGATTGAATGTGGTTTATTTATTCGAACTTAAATTATATATGTCCGATCAGGTCCCTTTGGCAGCTTCAGGAAAAGGTCCTATCATAATTGCACTAGTGATAAAAATCAGGGAATGGACATGCAAAAATACCAAAATAGTTTCTCTGACGGAGCAGGACTTGGTCGGATGGCAACGGGACGGGGCGGGGCGGGGGCGGGGATGCTCTCCCCGTTAAGAAATTCATTCCCCGTCCCCGCCCCCGCCCCGTTCCCCGTTTAAGGCGGGGCGGGGCGGGGGTAGGTTATTTCCCCGTTTATTCCCCGTTTAAATTTTTTTTTTTAGTTTTTGATAATTTATTTTTATTGTCCATATTCATTATATTTAAACAAATAATTTTTGTTGCTATTTTCTATTAGAACTAACGAAAATGTTCATTTAAAGTATTGAATTCTAAAAATAAAAAAAAATAAAATTTTTTTTTTTTTTTAACGGGGCGGGGACCCCGTTACCCGTCCCCGCCTCGGGGAATAATTCCCCGCCCCCATCCCCGCCCCGTTACCTGTTTAAGCGGGTTTTTCCCTCCCCGTTAGGGGCGGGTCCCCACGGGTATCGGGTTTGTCGGGTTTTTTTGCCATCCCTAGACTTGGAGAACATCCTAATAAGTCTAGGGGCACGAACCAGGGCATCTGAGCAACCTTGGTCAATATTTCCTTGCTTCTTATGTGTCACTCTAGTCTTGATTTTGCATGTTTTGCTGCCCACTTAACTGTGCAGTCTACACTTCAAAGAAAATCAAAGAGGAGTTGGAAGCTTGGTGATTATAGAAGGATTTGTAGCAGTCCCTTTTTCTGGATTAGAATTAATCATCCATCTAGTGTAATTTTCACTATCCTTTAATAAATGATGGAATATTAAAATGATATTATTAGGTGCCTGTTTGTTGGAGCTTTCTATCCAATTTTGAGGCCCCACCGGCAGCCATTGTTGACTTGCATCTCACATGCATTTTGGAAAATAGTGCTCCAACGGGTGGAAAAGCAATTTTCTGTGTTGAACAAGCTGCTCCAAACAAGGCCTAGATTTAGCTTCTAATTTTCATGCATATTTTAGAAAATATTATTAGGGTTTGATTTAATTGTTATTATTAGATACTTCTTATTTAGAATAGAATATTTGAAATCCTATATAAAGGAATCTTTTACGTTGTAACAAAAACAAACTTGATATAATTAAATAATTGATTTCTCCCCCAATTTCTATCTTCCCCTCTCCCTCTTAATCTCTCTTTTCACCCTCCTTTCTCTTCTTCTCTCCTCTTTCTCCTTCTCCTATAAATCTTCTATTGTAATGCCAAAATAATTAATTTTGGAGTTGTTTAAAGGAGATTTTGATATATGTCCTAGCAAATTGATGAAAAGTGTAGTTTAAAAGTTGATAAAAATTGTGTATTCCTTAAAAAGTATTGTTAAAATTAATTTTTAACTTTTAATCTTAAATTTTTATAGTAATATAATCACATAATGCATCATTGTTTGAGAAAATTCATCCTATAGGTATTTAATTTTTTTGAACAACGAAATATTCAGTATCGTAAAACATATCATATCTTCAACTATTACATACGTAGAATTTTTGTAGCATTATTATTTGAACTAAACTAACTCGCATATCCCAATATATCTTCCTCGATGCATAGAGATCCGATCAACAGGAAATTTTGATGTAAATTATTTGAAGTTTTGTACGAAAGACATGACAACACGATGTGGAAATATTCTCTATTCCTTTTTCAATAGATGGACAAGTTATTCCAGCTCAGAAGCACGTGGAAACCTTTCGTCACATCATGAGGATTGTCTGGTTTATTTTTTATTAATTTAGATTATAAAAGGTTATCTTCTAATATATTAATATTTCATAGAATAATACTTTTTTTTTCTAAGAAGAATCTGTTTGGGAGTGCTTAAAATTAAATTTCAGTGATTATAAATTGTAAGTTCTATAATTTTTGTGAATAATGAGTGAATAGTAATTGTAAAATTTACGAAAATGTGTAGATAAAGAATGTGTTTGACTTATAATTTAAATATGCTGACAAGTCACTTCATATAATGGAAAAGTTAATAGTTTGTGAAACTCTAATACATAATTTTTTTCTTAAGTTAAATTGAAAATCTTCTACTCGTAAATCAAGAATAAGTGGAGGTAATGCTCAAAGAGGATGTTTATTTATATGGAGGAGGTATCTATTATAAACGATCGATATTTGTTCTTTTCACGAGAACTATTCTTGGAGAATGTGATTATAGAAAAGTTTTATCGCCATTGAAATAGCTATTCAAGATAAATCTTTAAAACAAAACTAGTTCATAAGGTAAATTCGAGTACTTGTACTTTCTCTTCTGCTAAGTGGATTAAATAATTTTAATAAAGAATCGTCAACCATAGTCCCAAAATGAATACTTTGGATGGTGGGGACAAGAAAATTAATTTCATTGTTTTAAAAAAGTAACATATTCATTGACAAAGAGGATATCGATATGAATAATAAATATGATTATCTACAGGGAACAATACATAAATCCTACGTATAAGAATTACATTTCAAAAATAACAAACTCCAAAAATCTTTTCAAAAATCAGGTGTTAAATCAATTTATTAAATATTTTTAATTATAATATATTACAATTATCCCAATTTATTAAATTTCAAATCCAAATCATTTTCTCTCTCCCTACGCTCTATCCTCTCACTACCCTTTCTCCAGGTGACCAGCGGCTTCTCCTGCGACAGTTCCCGCGACAAGTAACACCAAATTCTTAATATTCGTACACCATGAAAATGGGTAAAATATTATCTGTAAGCTGAATATAGAGCAAAAGGACTGGATAATGACACTTTTCGCATGCTCCTCTTACAACAAGTGATATTACAAGCATGCAATTAATATAACATAGAACTTGATGGGGTTAATGATAGACATCACAGATTTACAGGCAATAAGATCAGAGCAAAGCTTATCAATTACATTGACTACTGTTCGAAAAATCTAGTTGCTTTCATCTAGAAAAACTGCTGTAATTTTTCTTGAAGTCCCTCCTGAAAATGCAAAGTAAAAACTAGATATATGAGGAAAATAAAGAAAATGAATTAGTATATATATATTTTAAAAGTGCAATTACTCACGTACCATGCAAAAAGGAAGGCTTCCGTAATGGTGCTAGGATTCATAATGCAGAATAGTAGTACTAGTAGCAGATCGCTTGCTGGAAACTGGGATCTTAGCCTCTGGTTCATGAAGTGGTGCAGATATAACTTAAAAATTTCCAAAAAATTAAAGATTGAAAATCACACCCCCACCTCATGGATCAACCTACCACCACCCCCATTCGTTGACACGTGTCATTCGTGAGTAATTGTGACCAAATTTGTATTTAATGTGACTGTCTGTGACCAAGTCGATCTTAACTGTGACCGTATGTGATCATGTCACGATTGACACAAAGTTGGTCACAATTAATAGACCACAAGAGTCACCACAAATAAATCTACACACACCGTAAACCAGCACCACAATCCACCATCAGTCACCACCACCATCGTCACCAATGCACCACCACTACTACCTTGAACTCAAATTCATGACCATAAATACAACATTTACTAACTTATGTTATCTGTGACTAATTGTGACCAAATTTGTGTTCAATATGATTGTCTGTGACCAATTCAATCTTAACTGTGACCATATGTGATCAAGTCACAATTAGCCCAGAATTGGTGATAACCAATCACAACTAACACATACTTGATCACATAAGATTATCAAAAAATCAAATCTACTGCATAGATCGACGAAAATAACTGATTTTCGTTGTTCTGCACTAAAATTTTTTTAGGCTCCGTTTGATAGCCTTAGTTTTCCATGGAAAAGGAAAACATTTTCGTTTTCCACCCTTAAAAAGCTATTTGATAGGTAAATTTTTCCATGGAAAACGTTTTCCACCTTTTTATAGGTACAATCATTTGATGCATAAAAACTTGATTTTGTTTTCTCACATATTCCCATCTCTTTTTTTTTTTAGCAATGGCAAACAATTCTATCAACTATTGTAAAAAGAATTGTCATTTTTGTTGACAATTACTATGTAAAACAAAGTCAAATGAATATGGTAATTTTTTCTAATCAAACTGTTCACGCCTGTGCGTCTTGTTCGATGTACACAATCCTCACATCCCTTAACTAAAGTCGCATTTTTGCGTCGTTAATTAAAGTCGCATAGCTTTATCTACTAGGAAAGCTACTTCGAAAGGAGGAGATGAATATGTAGAGATTAGATTTAATTAAATTGTTATTAATTATAATTATTAAAACTTAATTACCACTGAAATAAAAATTAATCCACCTATTTTTTGAAAATAAAACTTTAAAAGTAGTTTTCTAGGTAATTTTTTCTTATCTACAAGATATTGTTTTAAAATATATATCCCACGTGATCTAATGCTTAGGACTGTTTAGTACAAATTCTCATTTTCTACAGTAAATCAATTCTCATTTTCAACCACATTCTTCAATAAAATAATATTTTCCATCACATCAATAATTTTTTCTTCTTTTTCAATCATACATTTCCCATCATATCACTATTCAAAAATCAATTCTTCCCCCAAAAATCCCTACCAAACACACTCTTAATATAAAAAGTATTTAATTTTGGTAAAACAATTAGAAGTTAGAGAGGTTTGCGATTATGTCCAAAAAGTGCGACAATATTAAAACAAATTAAAAATATTTTAATTAATCAAGCATATTGTATTAAGATATTATTTAATTTTATATTCAGATATTATTCGAGAATAATCCATATAACGTGCCACACATTTTATTTTTTCATATCCAACCCAACTTTTTACAAGCCACCTATGATGAGAGTATGCAAGACGATATTGACAACCATCATTCTCCTCAACTCGCTTGAGAGTAATAGGAGACAACTATCATAACCTATAGTGTGACAGTGTCACATAAAAACATCAAAAACTACAGTGCATCTGACAAGAATCAAACCATATTAGTTTATTTTGCTAATTTATTTATTTGTTCCTTCATTCTTTATTCACTTATATCTTCAAATCGAGAATCATGGTATTATGTTTTTCAAAAATGACTCGCATTTCATATATTAAGATACTTTAATAAATTTCCACTATAAAAACCCAATAATAGTTTTAAGGAACGTGATGCTTTGAATCATTTTGAAAAATTCATGTCTGAGCCCCATTTTTCTTTGAAATACATTTTGAAATAATAGATTGATGAAAAATGTGTGGTTGAAAAATAAGGAAAATTTTAGGTTTACTTGTAATATTATTTTATTAAAAAATATGTGACTGAAAATAAGAGAGAGAAAAATATATTTTGAAAATAATTGGTAAAAATGTCTAAACTTTAATAAGTCAACATTATAACTTTTTGTTATTATTATTTTCACTAGTAATGATTATGTGAAAGCAAATAAAAATAGCCAAAAAAAGATGCTTCTTTTTTCAAATTATTAAAGTGCAGGGGACCCATGGAAATGGGAAAAATCGATGTTTTCTCATTCATAATTGCTTTCTCCAGTACCTAACAGAGCTCTCATTATGCTTCTACCCAATGCTTCAAAACCTTAAATAATTCAATATAAAATGTACTAAATTAAAGCACGTTGTGGTGGATTTTTTCTGGATTTTGTCACACTTTCTCATTATATAATTTATATTATAGAACTATAGTATATGGATTGCTACATAATTAGTCAAGTCTTATACCATCAACGTATACGGATTTATGTATATTTATTGTAGATAATATTTAAATAATACACTCCGTAATCCTAGCTAACAACTTAATATTTTAGATGAATTATTCGTTATATATTGTGATAATTTTTATTTTTTATTTTTTTGAAATATTGAAAGATCTTTCAAATAAAATCAGTACCTCCCCATTACCAATTTGATGTCCCAGCGGCTGTTAGCATACAACAATGCAATAAAATATTAAGACTATTAATTGCTCTAACTAATATTCGGTAATTTATTCATTTATATAATTACTAGGTGCAAGCAACGTGCAATGCACGTTTGCCTAGTTTATATTTAATAGTTTTGTTTAAGAATTAATTTGTTATTAATAAAGATGTAATTATTTTGGTTAATTAAATAATTAATGATGTAATGTTTATGTAATTGATAAATAATTAGATGTGTGATTTTGATGTTGTGATGTAAGTTGGTGAAATCGAAGAAAATAAGCAAAAGTTGACAAATTTGGAGAAATGGCTAAATTGTAAGGGATCCAAAGTTCGGGGACTAAAATGTAAATATTTAAAAGTTGAGCCGAACCCCACGATGAAGATTTGAGAGTGCTCGAAGTCAATTGGATAAAGGAAGACGTCAATGGAATCAAATTTAGTCAAAAGATGATCACAAATCAATTTTTAACCGAAAAGTTATGCTCCGATGTTTTAGTCTAATATTGAGACCTATTTTTGGCATAGAAAGTGATCGAATTGGAGAATGCTATCTGAATCAAAGTTGTAGCCAGATGAGTTAGCTTTCCAACGCATTTTGAATCGCCTCAATCGGACATCGAAATACAAAGTTACGATAAAAACACTGAAAGAAGGTGTAGCTGCCTGTTTAAAATAAGAAATTCCGTTACATAGTCCCTTAAAACAACAAATTCCGTTAGTTTTTCAGTTAAAAACAAGAAATTCTGTTACATAGCCACTTTTAATATATAGAAGATATTTACACTTTTTACGTGTATACTAGCATTACAAAATTTTTGTAATTAGGTGTTAATAGTGATTTGAACCAACACCTTCTAATTGCTCTCGTACCATCAGGTCCCTAAACAAGTGGGTTCTTGTATCAAATTATTGAAAACTAGATCTAGCATAAAATAAATGTGACGAAATAATTTGTGGCTCCATCGATCCTTGGATCTTAGCCGTTGGTTCCTCAATTTGTTATATTTTTTTGAAAAAATGCTTCAAGTACAGATGAATTTTACAAGACTTTTACCAGAATTTTTGGGGGAATTTTGAATTCCCCCAAAAATGTTGTGTGTATGCTGTAAGTACAGAATCCCTATACTTCTAGCAAAGTCCTATTTTTTTTTTTTCCTTGATTATTCTATCTAGGAAAAATTACGGCCGTGGTCTCAAATCTTTCATTTTATTGCAGATTACACCCAAACCTTTTATTTTTGCGGCCGAAGTTCCAAACATTTATATGTAGTTGCAGCGTCGGCCCCAAGCCTTTAATTCCATCCATAAAACCGTCAGTCAACGTTTCAACAGTAATTTTGACTAGAAAAAATTGCAACGCTAGTCCCAAAGCTTTCATTTTTGTTGCAGATTACACCCAAACTTTTAATTTTTACCGTTGAAGTCCCAAACCTTTATATATAATTACAGCGTTAGTCTATTTCACATATTCCGTCCATCAAATCGTCAGTCAACGTTCAAACAATAATTTTAACTCAAATGACATCTTAATTGATAAGTAAAATTGTCAAAACAAGTTATCCAAAAAAATGTTCGTTTTTTTCAAATTCTTCAATCTTTTCACAGACATCACATTCTCATAATTGATAACTATCTGATCAGATAACAATTCGATCCGATTTGTCATAATAATCGAATAAAATCAATACCTCCCCATTACCAATTTGATGTCCCAGCGGCTGTTAGCATACAACAATGCAATAAAATATAAGACTATTAATTGCTCTAACTAATATTCGGTAATTTATTTATTTATATAATTATGGCCCTGTTTGTCCTGCATTATTTGCCCATTTCTAGAAAAATTATTACCGTTGAATAGTGGGGCCGCCAAAATATTTGACCAGCATGTGAGATAGTGGGGCCCAATAAGTTGAAAAAAGCTGTAAGTGGATTCATCCCTGTACTACTAGCAAAGTCCTATTTTTTTTTCCTTGATTATTCTATCTAGGAAAAATTACGGCCGTGGTCCCAAACATTTCATTTTGTTACAGATTATACCCAAACCTTTTATTTTTGCGGTCGAAGTCCCAAACCTTTATATGTAGTTGCAACGTCAATCCCAAACCTTTAATTCCGTCCATAAAACCGTCAGTCAACGTCTCAACATTAATTTTGACTTCAAAAAATTGCAACGCTGGTCCCAAACCATTCATTTTGTTGCAGATTACACCCAAACTTTTAATTTTTACCGTCAAAGTCCCAAACCTTTATATATAATTACAGCGTTGGTCCATTTCACACATTCCGTCCATCAAATCGTCAGTCAACGTTCAAACAACAATTTTAACTCAAATGACATCTTAATTGATAAGTAAAATTGTCAAAACAAGTTATCAAAAAAAAAAATGTTTGTTTTTTTTTTTTCAAATTCTTCAATCTTTTTACAGACATCACATTCTCATCATTGATAACTATCTGATCAGATAACAATTCGATCCGATTTGTCATAATAATCGAATTGATAAATTATTTTTATGACATGTTATTTGTCACTAAAATAAATAAATGAGAAAATAAAAATAAATAAACTACATTTGGTACTATAATTTGTATGTATTATTAAATAATTTTTAGATTGATTAAAAATTAAAAATAATATTAAAGTAAAAAAATACTTTTTTTAATTAAAAATAAAAAATAATATTAAAATTTTTTATTTAGTACGAAACTTTTTTATTTTCTCATGTATTTATTTTAGTGACAAATAATATGCCACAAAAAATGAAAAATTTGCAACGCTAATCTCAAACCGTCATGTTTAGACAAAGCCTAAGTATAGATATTATTAAAAAAATATTTTCTTATTTTAATATTATTTTTTATTGTTAATCAATTTAAAAATTATTTAATAATACATACAAATTGGTACCAAATGCAGTTTGTTTATTTTTATTTTCTCATTTATTTATTTTAGTGACAAATAATATGCTGTAAAAATAATTTATCGATTCAATTATTATAACAAATCAGATCAGATTGTTATCTGATCAGATGGTTATCGATGATGAGAATGTGATGGCTGTGAAAAGATTGAATGATTTGAAGAAAACAAACATTTTTTTGGATAACTTGTTTTGACAATTTCACCCATCAATTAAAATGTCATTTGAGTTAAAATTATTGTTTCAACGTTGACTGATGATTTTATGGACGAAATGCGTGAAATGGACCAACGCTGTAATTTTATATAAAGGTTTGGGATTTCGGTCGCAAAAATTAAAGGTTTAGATGTAATCTGTAACAAAATGAAAGGTTTGAGACCAGCTCTGCAATTTTTTCGAGTCAAAATTACTGTTAAAACGTTGACTGAAGGTTTTATGGACGAAATTAAAGGCTTGGGACCGACGCTGCAACTATATATAAAGGTTTGGGACTTCGACCATAAAAATAAAAGGTTTGGTTGTAATCCACAACAAAATAAAAGGTTTTGGACCACGGCTGCAATTTTCCCTTCTATCTAGGGGTGGATAAGAAAGGGGCAGATCTCCACTCTATTGCTATAAATTTAGGTCATCTTATGATCTGGAAAACCAAATCGAGTCATGGCATCTCTTTCGCCTCCATGCACACTCTTCACCACCACCGCCGCCTCTTCCTCTAACTCCTCTTCTCACCCTTTCTTTGCTAAGCCCTCGTATTTTTTCACCCATGCAAAGACTTCCCCTCGCTTTCGGGTGTCATGCAATGATAAAAATGGTGAACAAAACATGGAAGATGATACCGAGGGGAAGGTCGACAGGAGGAACATGCTGTTCGGTTTGGGTGGGCTGTACGGTGCAGCCAATCTTGCCTCCAATCCATTGGCAATGGCTGAACCAATCAAACCACCTGAGCTCGATAAGTGTGGTACTGCTACCAACTGGAACACTAAGCAAAAGCTAGATTACAATTGTTGCCCGCCTACAACACAAACAATCATTGATTACAAGCTCCCTCCTGTTCGTTTCATACGTACTAGACCATCGGCCCATAGAGTCAGTCCTGAATATATTTTCAAGTATAATATGGCCATTGACCGCATGAAACGCCTTCCGGCAGACGATCCACGAAATTTCATGCAACAAGCTAATATTCATTGTGCTTATTGCAATGGTGCTTATGATCAACCTGGTCAGGGCACGTTGGACATTCTAGTACACAAATCCTGGCTTTTCTTTCCTTTCCACAGGTGGTACCTGTATTTCTATGAAAGAATCTTGGGCAAACTGATTGGTGACCCAACTTTTGCTCTACCATTCTGGAACTGGGATAATCCTAAAGGCATGACAATGCCACCCATGTTTGTGGATCCCAAATCAGCTTTGTATGATGAGAAGCGTAACCAATCCAATTTGCCCCCTGCTGTCGTCGACCTAGGCTTGACTGGAAATACGAACACTCTGCAGGTGGTGACCAACAACCTTACAATAATGTACAGTGAAATGATTCGTGGAAACAAGACTGCCGAGGACTTCATGGGCCAACCTTACAGAGAAGGAACTGATCCCCCAGGCGAGGGTGCATCTGAGCGTGGTTCACACACTTCCGTGCATGCATGGGTAGGAGACCCAAGACAACCCAGTGGGGAGGATTTGGGTAACTTCTACTCTGCTGGGAGAGATCCACTTTTCTATTGTCATCACGCAAATGTTGATCGAATGTGGACATTATGGCAATACTTTTTGCCAAGCAATAAAGTACCAGACAAGAAAATCACAGACCCAGATTTCTTAAACGCTGCATTTTTGTTCTACGACGAAAATGCACAGCTTGTACGCGTGACAGTGAAAGATTCCTTGGACAATCTGAGAATGGGATATGATTTTGAAAGAATTGATCTTCCATGGCTGGATTACAGGCCACCCCCGCAGACTGCAAGAGCCAGGGTGATTAGAACTACTTCTGATGCACCATTTGCAAACACCATTTTCCCTGTAACCTTGGACAAAATTATCCGAGTTCAGGTTCCTAAAGCGAAGAAGGGTAAAGCTGATGAACTGCTGGTGCTTGAAAACATTGAAGTTGACAGTACAAAACTCCTTAAGGTTGATGTGTTTGTGAATGATGAAGATGATAACATCAATGAATTGGACAAGGCTTCTTATGCAGGAACCTATGCGCAAGTGCCGCATAAAACTAATAAGAAGCCGAGCAAGACTTCTATCAGGTTGAAACTCATTGATCTTTACGACGACATGGATATTGATGACGATGAAACAATCCTGGTGACATTGGTGCCAAGACATCAAGGGGGTGGTATTACCATTGGTGGTATCAAGATCATTGAAGCTGCTGCAACAAGTTGAGGATTGCACTGCAATTATCTTTCGTTGTTCGTGTTTTCTTAATGTATGTACAAATAAGATTTTCATTGCATCTTGCCTGCAATGAAAATTCGCCATGTTCTTGATTTCCAGTCCCAGTGTGATTTTCTGTGTCTTTGATTTAATCGATGGTTGCACTTCGCCCCAATCGATTATCAGTGTTGGTACTCCTCTAAATTCAGTGAAAATAATTTTTTTAAATTAAATCTCATTTATTTACTAGTGACAATAGTTAAACATGTATCTTCAAAATATCAAAATTAAACAGAGAAAGATTGCAAGATTCATTAAAACTATATAGCAAAGTAGGTAAAGATCATTGAGGTCATAGTTGAATCAAATCTGCAACAGATTTTGATCGGTACGCTCATTTATTGAATACGATTAGTTTTCTTTTACAAAGTGTCACTATACTTGAAATAAAATTGGAAAAATGCGAGAGATCATGCGCGTTATGCTTTCCAAACAGTATTAATTCAAGCGCAAAGTTTTTAAGTTTTATTATGGAGATAAAAATGTAGAATCGCAAAGTGTAGTTCAGTGTCACAACATTTTGTGCTTTCACATAGAAGAGTGAGGCAAAAAGTTTTTAACATGTTTGATTCCATAAAAAAATAGCTTTAGATACTGAAACAAAAAAAGAATCATCTATAAATTTTAATAATTTAATTGTTTATTTGACCCATATTTGACTGTCATTATTTGTGTAAAAATGATGTTTTAAATAGTATTTTTTGGATTCTTGTGGCTAAAAATGGGAAAAAATTCTTGATTTACGTGCAATATATTTTATCGTGTGAATTTGCCGTTAAAAACAAGTATGAGAAATAAATTAGTATTATTATTTTAGAGGGAGTCAATGGAATCTAACTGGGAGAAGAAACCGGAATTAGGTTTAATATAGCTCAATTTTTTTTTCTAAAACTCAGTCCACAACCATTTTTTTTTTTAATAAAGATTTGAGTTTATGAATAGTACTTTTTTTGAAAAATGTGTAATTAAAAAGTAAGCCGTAGTTTGTCTCATATTCTTTCAAAACTCTTTTTTCAACATACTCATTTTCAACCACATGTTTACACCATAAAATATTTTATATGTAAACTAAAATTTTTTTCATACTTTTTAACTACATATTCTCCAAAAAATTAAAATTTAAAGCAATGTTTTTTTTTTTTTCAAAAATTGACCACCAAACAGAGGCTAAGAAAAAATTTCGAATTTATGTAAATAATGTTTTATTGTGAGGATATGTAGTTGAAAAGGAGCATGAGAAGAGTTTTTAAATAATGGTTACTAAATAGTGGCACATTTTCAACTATACATTCTTCTATAAGATAATTTTACATATAAATCCAGAACTTTTAATTATTTTTTTTACTACACATGTTTTTTTAAAAAAATCACTGTTTCAAAACCAGAATTTAATTGATCGGTGCCTACTTGAGATATTGATTTCAATGTCGAAAATTTGATAATACGAAATCAAGTACCATAAAAATTGGCATCTTTTATATGAATTTATTTTGGGTTTTCATATTAAAATAGAGAAAATAAGGTAATACGAAGTCTTAACCACCAATATTTATCACTAAGAAATCTAGTAAGTTCATACTCTTATAAGCCTTAAATTCTCATTTTCAAGAAAAAGGCTAGGGAACAAAGGCTTGCTTTCGTAAAGTAACCATTATATATGTCAATCATCTCATTTGTTTCGATCAAGATACTCTAATCCATTAATAAAATTAATGTCGGTAATATTCATAATGGACATTAAAGCAAAATCATTGCTAATGTCACATTTTTTTTTTAAAAAAAATCACTATTTCAAAACCTATTTTTCCCCCAAAATTGAATTGAAGGGTGCCAACTTGAGATACTGATTTCAATGTCGAAAATTTGATAATACGAAATCAAGTACCATAAAAATTGGCATCTTTTATATGAATTGATTTAGGGTTTTCAGATTAGAATAGAGAAAATGAGGTAATACGAAGTCTTAACCACCAATATTTATCACTAAGAAATCTATTAAGTTCATACTCTTATAAGCCTTACATTCTTATTTTCAAGAAAAAGGCTAGGGAACAAAGGCATGCTTTCGTGAAGTAACCATTATATATGTCAATCATCTCATTTGTTTCGATCAAGATACTCTAATCCATTAATAAAATTAATGTCAGTAATATTCATAATGGACATTAAAGCTACTGTCACATAAAAAAAAAAAAAAATTATTGTTTCAAAACCTATTTTTCCACAAAATTGAATTGACGGGTGCCAACTTGAGATATTGATTTCAATGTCGAAAATTTGATAATACGAAATCAAGTACCATAAAAAATGGCATCTTTTATATGAATTGATTTAGGGTTTTCAAATTAAAATAGAGAAAATGAGGTAATACGAAGTCTTAACCACCAATATTTATCACTAAGAAATCTATTAAGTTCATACTCTAATCCTTAAATTCTCATTTTCAAGAAAAAGGCTACGGAACAAAGGCATGCGTTCGTAAAGTAACCGTTATATATGTCAATTGTCTCATTTGTTTCGATCAAGATACTCTAATCCATTAATAAAATTAATGTCGGTAATATTCATAATGGACATTAAAGCAAAATCATTGCTAATGTCACATTTAAAAATAAAAAATAAAAAAATCACTGTTTCAAAATCTATTTTTCCCCCGAAATTGAATTGACGGGTGCCAACTTGAGATATTGATTTCAATGTCAAAAATTTGATAATACGAAATCAAGTACCATGAAAATTGGCACCTTTTATATGAATTGATTTAGGGTTTTCAGATTAAAATAAAGAAAATGAGGCAATACGAAGTCTTAGCCACCAATATTTATCACTAAGAAATCTATCAAGTTCATACTTAAAGCCTTAAATTCTCATTTTCAAGAAAAAGGCTAGGGAACAAAGGCATACATTCGTAAAGTAATCATTATATATGTCAATCATCTCATTTGTTTCGCTCAAGATACTCTAATCCATTAATAAAATTAATCTGAGAATATTCATAATGGACATTAAAGCAAAACCGTTGCCAATGTTTTTTAAATAATCAAGTATAAATGTTACGTCCATAAAATGTTTTTAAAAAAAAATCCGAAATCTCCGTCAATTTAAATTGAATGATGGACTCATTTGCAAATTTAAATTGTTCTTTTGGAATAATTATGTTTACAGATAAACAGTACTGGAAAGGGTATGTCGTGGCTACACAACCCCAAGCTCCTCTTGCTCTATGCTGTAATAATGCACTTCAACGTCCTTAAAACGGTTTGATAAAAAAAAATCATCTAATTAACAAAAACATCTATGTTGTAGCATATGAATAAACCACGATTTTCACATGTCCACAAAGTCAAGGTTATACAAAAAGTAATAATAATTTCATTCTAATCCAAATCTCCTAAGAACATTGGATTCTTCAATGACATGTAGATGCTTTATTCTTTTTAGATTGAATGATTCTATGTCTAGCATGATTGTCCTTTCATCACATTTCAATCCCATCTGCTCATTATAGATTCTATGAATATCGTTGAGAAAGTGCAAATAGAATTTCACTCTAGCTCAACGTTGGTAAAATAAAAGATTTATAAAGAAATTGGATTACTCTGTCTAATTTTTTAATTCTCAACAAGTGGTTCAGCAACAAATCCCTAAACTTAGACATTAGATGGTCGAACGAAGATGGGAATCTTAGTTAATTGCCATGACTAGAAAAATTTGTGGCTGCTAGTGAGTTGTGATTACATAAGGCAGTGGCTTTGATACATGGTAGAGTTTTTATTTGAGGAAGGACTAAGAAGATGGATATATTATAGTTTAAGAGGGATCGAGATGATATAGTAGTTCATTCATTAAAAAATTCTCGAGAAAATGGCTAAGATGTGAAATAAATAATGGAATTGAGTTAAGATATATATATATATATATATATATATAGACACACACACACGCGCGATATACTTGAAAATTATAAAAAAAAAAACCCTCATTTTTTAAACATTTTGTTCGAAAAACACTCTTGCCGTCAAGATTCATCAGATTTACTGTTAAAAACAGTAAAAATGCCAAAATTAAAAATGAATAATTGCAATTTCAATATCCAAACTTTTTATTTTTTTACAAATTAAATCCAATTTTTTTTAAACATGTCATTTACCATCCCAAATCTTTAAAACTTTACTTATCACCCCACCCACTTCATCTTCTTTCCAAAAAAAAAAAAAAAAAAATAGGTTCTCTCTCGTTGTTCTTGTATTTTCCTCGTAGATACTACAACACCAAGGGTACAGTCGTATTCCAATCAGTTGCATTGTAAGAATTTCTCCAATGCCTTCAGGAATTTCTCCGAGGCAGGTACATTCCCTTAGGACGAGGCTCATGTTAAAAAAAGTAGGGCCCATGGCAAAATGCTCGGTAACAAAACAAATATAAGTACACCACCATGAATATAAACTCTCTCCCGTCACTTAGAAGCCTCCACTCAAAAAATGGATGTTGAAACGCGAAAAATGCAGTGGGAAATTTAAAGCTTGAATTAGAGTTTGAGATTCCATTTGGGGTTGAACAAATTTGAGAAAGAAGGTTTGCTTTAGGGTTGGCAAAAATCAATCCGAACTAGTCAAATCGATCAATACAACTCAAACCAACTGGGTTGGATTGATTTTTTAGTTCAATTGGATTGAGTTTGGTTAGGAAATCAAAGGGAAAAATTCACAACTCAGGCTTTATCTATCCCCAAATCAAAAATCAGGCCCCAAAGTTTAGAATTGCAAAAATCAGGTTTTTCATGAATTAATTAATTATATTTCACAATTATTATATTAAATTAAATATTTAACTGTAATATAATATAATTAACCCACCACATCCCACCTCCCCTTCCGGCGACTATTTCTGTGACCGGCGAGTACTCCGACGACTATTCTCTGGTCACAGATAAAAAATTTGGTAGGTCACAGATTATTTTTAGGTCATAGATCTAAAATTTTTAGGTCACAATATTTTTATCGGTCACAGATCAAAAATTTTATAGGTCACGGATTATTTCGAGGTCACAGATCGACCAGATCACGGGTCATAGATCGATCAAAAAAATTTATTTGTCACAGGTCACAGATCGACCAAATAGATAGTCACATACATTTCGACCCATCCTCCACACCCGTCCCCCAATCCCACCAACAACCACTACCACCCAAACCACCACCGTCACCGTCGTCGTCGCATGCATAGCATCGCCAATAACGTCGCCTCCATCACAACACCACCACAACCACAATAATAATAAAAAACAACCATCATCATCAACGCCTGCACCACAATACCAAGAAACCTACCACCACCACCGTCGACCTCGCCAAAACACGACCACAACCACCGCCACAACAATAACAAAAAACGACCACCACCCTACGGGCCACCATTATCTCACACGGGCCCCACACACACAGGTCCACCACACGGATTCCCTCAACCACACACACACATCCGCCATACATAGAGCCCGCCACAGACCCACACACATCCAGCTCAGCTTCATCCAATTCCAGTCCTTGGTGTCTTCTACAGCTGCTTCCACACAGCCACACAACGTTTCGACGCTGTCGGGTCGAGGCGCTGCTGCAATTGACAGCAGCTCCTCGACATTACTGCTGGCGGCATCGTAGTGTCGCGACGCTGTTGTGAAAGGCAGCAGCGTCGAGGAGCTACTGCGATTGACAGCAGCGCCTCGACGCTGTTGCCGACAGGAAGGAGGGGAATGGAAAAGGGAGGGGGAAGGGAAGGAGGCGGTAGGGATGGAGAGAGAGAGAGAGAGAGAGACGATGTGTGGGGTGGGAGGGGGTGAGGAATTGATAAATAAATTAGGGTTTTAAAAGATTAATTATTTAATTAAAACGATAAAAAAAAACCTGATAAATGAAAAAAAAAATAAAGGTGAAAACCTGATTTTTAAAAGGGCCAAACTTAAGACCTGGTTTGGTGTAATTTCCTCGAAATCAAATTTTAGGCCGAGTTGGGTTCCGAGTTATAATTTAAAACCCAATCAAATCAAACCAAACCCAACTCAACCCAATAAATTTAAAAATATTAAAAAGAAAATTAATACTTAAAACCAAAATCTAATGATCAAAATTCTCATCTGCCTCACGTCTCTTCTGCCTCTCATTGTTGATCATGTCTCGACTTCCCGACTCGATTTTTTGACGTAATTTTTAACTAAACACTTGGATTGAAGAAATAGATTTTGTATTGAGTTTGGATGATTTAACATGTTTAGTATTTATGTTGAATTCATTTTATTCAATAGGTATAATATACGGGTATTCAATATATATTTAGATTGATTTAATATGTATTTAATTTGATCATCAAATTGAAATTGTATCAAACTTTAAAAAATTCGTTCAAATTCAATTAAAAATGTACAACCATTGGACCCATAAAAATTTTGTTCAACTTGAATTGAACTCAAGTCCAAACCAATCAACCCAAATCAAACCAACCCGAATTTGGTCGGTTTGGATTGGGTTGGATTTCAACCATGAATGAGTTGGTTTCGATTTGAATTACTGTCAAATCGAACATGTTGAGTTGAGTTTGGGTTAAACTCAAAACCAATTTAACACAACCCATGTCTAGCCCTAATTTGTTTTTTTGGTTTTTTTGATTTTTTTTTTTGGTGAAGAGATAACACAGTATCAATAGAAATCTTGAAAATAGATTGACATTCTGTTTTTCAGACAGTAATGTAGAGAGAGAGACAGACTCAGTATTTTCCAAGTTTTTTATTTTTTGATTATCGAAAAAAATGAATGGTCTGAAAATGGCAGAAATTAAAGGGTCATTTGTCAAACGGGAACAATTTGATTCGAAACCATTGCTTGATGGTAATAATCAAGAAAATAAGAGGCTAAAGTTGGATAAAAATCAATAAATTTGAAAGTTACAAGTTTCAAACAAGGGAATTTTATGAGATTTTCAATATGCACATTGAAACATTTTTAGGAGGTTTATGCTATTAATCCTTTATTTTTGGTTATCATGTCAAAACTTCAACAAGTCATGCTACAGTGACATAATTTTTGACACGGTGATTGACATCATGTCACAGAATACTTCATCATTGGACTTATTTGAATGCGGTGAACTTTTTCGTCCAAATATATTTTGCAAATTAATATTATATCACTTTATTTATGGATTACCTTTTGTCAAAGTAACGTAACCCAAGTTGAGATTAGGAATTTGATCCACAATGTATTGTCATTCTCATGTCCTTTCAAGGTTATCAATATTGATGGGTCCATTAATGGACTAGGTTCCAGTAATACTTGTAAACTTTTGAACGTGCGTATTTTCTTTCTTTCTTTTTTTTTTTTTGTTTTATTTTTTTCTTTTTATTTTATTCGAACAATGAAACAATCTATTTCTCGTTACTTTCGTTTGAATGAAAAACAACAATGAGCCATGAAAATAAAGACACGGGGCATATTCTGTAGCTAATTTCTTAAGAATTGCCCCTCACAACCAAAGATACGCTATAGTAAAGCATATACATTTCAGATTTGTGAAGAAACCCGTCTAATTTGTGACAGAACATATCTTTGCATGCGATAGCATTTGGCAACAAAAAAAATTTCAATTTTAACAATGAAAATTGTATCGTAAAAAATCATTCTTTGGTGGTTTCATCAAAAAAGTGTCGTCAAGAGGCTTCGCAAATAAAAAATTTCATGATTAAAAATACAATTCTAACATTTTTTTTTTAATTTTTATTTTGTCAAGAGTGGATATTAAGGAAGCATATTATTGCATAGATACAATAAATATATGAGTTGTGATTACATAAGGCGGTGGCTTTGATACATAAGGCGGTGGCTTTGATACATGGTAGAGTTTTTATTTGAGGAAGGACTAAGAAGATGGATATATTATAGTTTAAGAGGGATCGAGATGATATAGTAGTTCATTCATTAAAAAAATTCTCCAGAAAATGGCTAAGACACGAAATAAATAATGGAATTGAGTTCATATGCGATATACTCGCTACCTATTGAAAATTGTAAAAAAATCCTCGTTTTTAAAACACTTGTTCAAAAAACACTGTTGTCGCCTTCAAGATTCATCAGATTTGACGTTAAAAACAGTAAAAATGCCAAACTTAAAAATGAATAATTGCAATTTCTATATCCAAACTTTTTATTTTTTTTACAAATTAAATCCAATTTTTTTATACGTGTCATCTACCCTCCCAAAGCTTTAAAACTTTACTTATCACCCCTGTTATTCCTGTATTTTACAAACTAATATTATATCACTTTATTTATGGATTACCTTTTGTCAAAGTAACGTAACCCAAGTTGAGATTACGAATTTTCTGACACCTGATCCACAATGTATTGTCATTCTCAAGTCTGTTCAACGTTCATAAATATTGATGGGTCCATTAATGGACTAGTTGATGGGTCCATTAATGGACTAGGTTCCAGTAATACTTGTAAACTTTTAAATATGTGCATTTTCTTTTTTCCTTTTTATTTTAATAAATACTTTCTGGTAAAATAGAAAACTTCAGAAAATGACTATAAAAAGTGAAAATTACTTAGGAAAAGGGTTTCTGAGTTACTCTCTTCTGGTTACTTTCGTTTGAATGAAAAACAACGATGAGACATGAAAATAAAGACACGGGCATATTCTGTAGCTAATTTCTTAAGAGTTGCCCGTCACAACCAAAGATACGCTATAGTAAAGTATATACATTTCAGATTTGTGAAGATTTGTGAACAAACCCGTCTAATTTGTGACAGAACATATCTTTGCATGCGATAGCATTTGGCAACAAAAAAAATTTCATTTTTAACAATGAAAATTGTATCGTAAAAAATCTTTCTTTGGTGGTTTCATAAAAAAAGTGTCGTCAAGGACTCAAGAGGCTTTTCAACTAAAAAATCTCATGATTAAAAATACAATTCTAACATTTTTTTTTTTTTTGTCAAGAGTGGATATTAGTGAAGCATATTGTTGCATAGATACAATAAATCGTTTTATGAAAGTTTCATGTAATTTAAAATATAGTTACAATTTTATTAAAAAGTCAGATGTGCTTATTGTTAAGGATAAAATCACAAGACAAAATAAATATACAACTGATTATTTAACAATTATTAAAAAATAAATTTAAATAGGAGTAAATGAAAAATGTTTCTCATTTTTCTTTGTTTGGAAACAAGTAAAATAGATTATAATGGAAACCATTTTTTTAAAAAAGTTAAAAATCATGTTATTTTGTATTTGAAAAGTGAAAATAAATGAAGTAATTGCTTAATGAAATAGTAATTACCAAGAATATTAAAATCATGTTATTTCGTTTTTGAAAAGTGAAATAAGAGTAATTGCTTAATGATATATTAAGTCCATATTTGTCTACCATTATTTCAAAAAATTGTTTATTACAGTAAAAATTTTCACTACACATTTATCCAATAAACCAATAAAATTACTTTATTTTTTCACACATTCTCTATAAAATACTATTCATTACTCTATTTTTCTCTCAATAATGGAAGACAAACACACCCTAATTATTATTTCCAAAAGTAATTGCTTAAAATCTGCAACATTTTAAATTTTTGTTCAAAGGGAGTATGTACATTATTGCCACCTTTATTCAAGTGGTCACTCCAAGTATGCTACCCACATTTAATTTAGTGTTGGTGATGCACTATGATACCCACATTTAATTCCATTGATGATTGAAATTTCTAGGTACAAATTTTTTTATATTCCAAAATTTCTCTAATATGAAAAATGGGTTCTCACTTGAAGAAGTTGAAAATGACTTTTGTTTTTCCCCACAAAAAACAAAAAAAAAAAATTTAACCTACATAGTAAAGAAAATAAATTTATAATTTACTCCATTATGAGATGTTGAGTGAAATAAAAAATTAAATAATTACACTTCAAGCATCCTAAGCTTATTCCTTGTCACCATACATTGACTTGTATGAGATACTTAAA
Source organism: Fraxinus americana (assembly GCA_035079005.1). Classification (NCBI taxonomy): domain Eukaryota; kingdom Viridiplantae; phylum Streptophyta; class Magnoliopsida; order Lamiales; family Oleaceae; genus Fraxinus; species Fraxinus americana. The sequence goes on from JAVHZT010000039.1 coordinate 136,493, forward strand.
ACACTTCCAATAGATTAATTGTTTTGCTCCTGTATCTTTCAAAAGGAAAAAAAATCTCAACCGATAAGATTATGGAAGTAAATATCAACCACTTTCATTTAAGTTCTGGGCCTGAAGGGATAATATCAACCACTTGATGTTCATCCAACCGATCTGTTGCGAATATTTCTTATCCAAATCTAATATGCAAAAGTAATTTTAAAAATTTAAATCGAGATTGAAGATTTTTCTTAAACTTTCCGAACTAATAGACAATGTATAATTTTTTTTACATAGTTTAATCGTAAATATCGAATATTCTTCAACAAGTCTTTGCAATCAAATATTAACAAATATGAAAGTATTTTTTGAATGCATAAAACTTCCAAAAAAAACCTGTCATAGTCATATTATAATGAATTATCTTATTGATTTTTTAAATAATAAATTATTAATCAGTCAATTGTTGTTTCCTACATAATTGTCGAGTGGACAACGCGACAAGATACTGTAGGAGATATTATACCGATAATGTGCATATTATATTAATCAAGAACATACCGTGAAATCGAAATATCATTCAATTTATCGAAATCTGATTTGAGAAGACAAAATAGTGATTACCGACTTCCAATATATGAATATGGATTCATCACTTTCCAATCTTGAACGCGTGTCATTCTTTAATTCAAACATTGCATGAAATCAAAAGAATATTAGTTACTTTTATCGGAAAAGAAAGATGAGATGCAAGTGATGTGATCGGTCGAGACAAGTGTTTGACACTTTATCCTTAATATGAATTTGCCCCGCATCGGTGCTAACGGTTTTTCGACAATCATCTCTCAAGATACAACGACCACGTCAAGCCATAGGGGCACTCCAAATGACTTAAACTAACGAACTCAAACGGAGTTCCCTATCTACCATAACCATGATTTTGATGTAAGAAATAATCACTTTTACAAAGTGTTTTATGCAGAACTAAAGTAAAACATGGAATAAAATGATATGGAACTATCAATTGAATTGTTTGTTGTTTTTTCATCAAATCCAAACACATGAGGATCTATATATATAGTAGTTGGAACATCCATACCAAGAGACACATCTCTTGAAATTTAAATCTCTTCATAAAGAGGTACAATTAGATCTCTACATAAAGAGACCATTATTGAAAAATAATACTAAGAGTCATGATGACGCATCTTTTCATCTGCTCATTCTTTAAAATATTCCACAATATTCTATACAATTTCCAACAATTTCAACCATTTTAAGTTGGGCTTAATTTCTCATTCACCAAACAAAAAATTTCACTTAAACAATCACTTAAATTGGTCACAGCCAATTTCGAATTTTCCAACCAAACTTAAAATTCCACTTAAACAATTACTTAAATTGGTCACAGCCAATTTCGAATTTTCCAACAATCCCCCAAATGAATGAAAATTAATGCAAATGACTATGCAGACAATAGTAGAGAGAGGGCGAAAAACACTGCATTAGAGAATGTAGCTTTTGGCTTTGAGCCTCCCTTAGTGTCGGACTTACTGGCTAATTGGTGAACGTGATGTCTTGAACCATTCAGCCGTTGGTGTAAGCCAAGACAACAGTATTCACACAATGTCTTTCCTAAACCATTCATGGTTCTCATGATTGTGTCCATTTTGGCCCTAGACCACTCTTGGTTTCATAAGTGTTTAGAGAATTTTAGTTTTGAACAATTCTCATTGAAGCGGCCTCATTTCACACTTACATAGGTGATCTCCTATTAAGAGTATTCTCTCTTACTCTACTTGACTTAATCAAGATATATGAATCATTAAAAGCATTGCTTAACCTCACACTTTGCAGAAAGCATTGTAATTATTATAGGAATGAGTTGTGAAGTATTTCCCTGAGTGCTTTATTCAATCTTCATAACTTAGTTATTCATTTGAACCAAGATCTTGGGATCTCCAGTCAACAAGGTAGGGTTACCACTACAAAGACTCTTACGTAGTAGGCTTTAATCGCATTCCTCTCGATATGCAGTATTCTTGATCTCTCGGTAAATCTCTTAAAGGTACCACGTATTTACACCATTGAGATCGACTGCTTAACGGTATTATGTCTACGTCTAGACGTACCATTATATGTGACTTAGTATCTCATCAAATATAGCTAGCCAGCGATCAATTGATTTAATAGATACAACATGTCACCACCAAAAAATCCTCTCATGAAGTTACATGCTTCTAACTAGTTTTATCTAAAACTTTATAAATTCCAAATAACAATGTTAGAGGATTTCTATCACGCACTACACTAATCAATCACTGTTCACTAGTGGATTTCAGAAACATGGGTATTCAATACCATTATTGAAATATTACAATGCATTTTAATTTTATGAATATTTTTCAAATATTTCAATTGATCTTCCATATCTAAACAAACGCCGTAATCGTCTTTTATCCCATTTCATCCACTTTAGATTTAGTGTATATCATCCTTATAATTAATATAAGGGTTTTCTACATTTTCACCTTCATAGATCTATTTCTATGATTATAAGGTATAGAAAAATTGTAATTTTTAAACATAAGTTACCCCCACAATTCCTCAATTAGGAATGCATGTGCAACTAATAATGTTGCATCCACAAATCTTGAACTTTTCATATAAGTTCGCAAGTATTGATGTTACCCCCCACATTTTTGGGTTACGCTTGAACTTAGAGTTCATCAACTCTTTCGTAGTTCAACTCATTTATCGAATAGATAATGTCCGTATCGAATGCTTCGTGAAAGTTTAAGTACTTTCAAAATAGTGGCCATCAACCCACAATTTATAAATTATACTTCAATTCAACTTTCTTTTGATTTGATCATCCAAATTAAATTAAGGTCATCATATAGACCAACAATGCTCTCAAACATATACCAATTTCATTGGTTCCACGATTGAAATTGAATTCAACAATGAAGAAGACTAAGCATCTTGATTCACAAGAATTACAACTTCTTCCAACATATGCTACATATCACATTTGTGACATTTCACAAGATAGTATTATTTCATATTAAATAGTGCTTATTCACCATGTTCAAATTTAATGAACGAATCATCCATCGATTCGACAGTTGTGTTTTCAAAAGACACAACCCAACGAGAGGATACGCATCTTCGAATAAATCTCTATGAAGAGATACACCAATTGGAAATTAATCATACCAAGATCATGATTTTTCATATGAAAAGACATATCTTTCCATCTAAATCGATTCTAGAATATTTCATAATATTCTACCAATTCCAAGTAATTAAGTGGCTTAAATCTCATTATCAAATATTTTCCACTTAATACAATTACAACAAATATTTTCCACTTAATACAATTACAACAAATCGCATTTTGTAATATTCTCATGCACATATAGTTTTGCGTAAATCGCCTCATTTAATTTCATAGATTTAATTGAGACTATTACCATTAAAAATTTAGCATAATTTCAATAAGATATGAAATTTCAACCAACTAATTTTACCATATTCCGATCAAAAGAATAGTTATGAAAGTTCATATACTTTCTTCACATAAATCTAACACTTTAGATTTATCACATACCTATATGCTTAGCAATTCATGTTATAGAGAATAACCTGAATAAACACAATTTTCCACACTAGAAATTGGTCACTTGTATCTTCCATCATGATAATTCAATCAGAAATTTTTGCAAGAATTTTACTGCACAAAATTTGATTTCACATCAAGCAACTCCGTGCACTTGTAGCCATACATATATGACTACTCAACCATAGAACCATTAATTATGTACTTCTCAAAAGTCATGCACATACTTTATTCAAATGAACTTACAAGGAAACTTGTCCTATAACCATTCATAAAATCATTACAATAACAGGGTCATTGTATTTCCATCTTTATATAAATAGACTTAATGGTTAGGGTAATAAAGGAAAAACCCCTTCATGTATATAATGGACAGAAAAATCTCAGGCAATTGACATTTTCTTATCTTTCATTATTCCATTGAAAAGGATATAATGATTACATCAATATATGCATTTAATCATATTCCGCCAGCAACCACTATTTGCCATTACAAATTCTTCATTCCAATTGCTGAATAGATGTGAAATTAACTGCCTTAATGCACAATTATTTTACGTTATGGAAACATGCAATTGAAACAAATTTAAAAGGCCATGTTCTGTCATTTTACATTTCTAACCATGTAGCCTTTTAATACTTGCATAAAGCAACCAAAACCTCTGATTAATTTCACTTATAACACATACATTAAATTTCATCTTAAGATTGTAGGAGATATTACACCGATAATGTGCATATTATATTAATTAAGAACATACCGTGAAATCGAAATATCATTCGATTTACCGAAATCTGATTTGAGAAGACAAAATAGTGATTACCAACTTCCAATATATGAATATGGATTCATCACTTTCCAATCTTGAACGCGTGTCATTCTTTAATTCAAACCTTGCATGAAATCAAAAGAATATTAGTTACTTTTCGAAATCAAAATACTAAATTAGAATGAAGTCGGAAAAGAAAGATGAGATGCAAGTGATGTGATCGGTTGAGGCAAGTGTTTGACGCTTTGTCCTTAAAATGAATTTGCCCCGCATCGGTGCTAACGGTTTTTCGACAATCATCTCCCAAGATACAACGACCACGTCAAGCCATATGAGCACTCCAAATGGCTTAGACCAACGAACTCGAACGAAGTTTCCTCTCTACCATAACCATGATTTTGATACAAGAAATAATCACTTCTACAAAGTGGTTTATGCAGAATTAAAGTAAAACATGGAATAAAATGATATGAAACTATCAATTGAATTGTTTGTTGTTTTTTCATCAAATCCAGACACATGTGGTTGGATATATATATATAGTAGTTGGAACATCCATACCAAGAGACATATCTCTTGGAATTTAAATCTCTTCATAAAGAAGCACAATTACATCTCTACATAAAGAGACCATTATTGAAAAATAATGCTAAGAGTCATGATCTCCAAGAGTCATGATTCATATGAAAAGACGTATCTTTTCATCTACTCATTCTCCGGAATATTCCACAATATTCTATACAATTTCCAATAATTTCAAGCATTTTAAGTTTGACTTAATTTCTCATTCACCAAATAAAAGATTCCACTTAAACAATCACTTAAATTGGTCACAGCCAATTTCGAATTTTCCAACAAATACATTCTTCATTTTCTATTCATCATTTTCTCTAATGGTGACATTTTGATTGAAACTTTTTTTTTCCTTACTTTTCCATGCAACTTTTATTGAGAGGGTGTTTGATGAGGATTAAAACTAGATTTTTAATAGATTGTGATAGAAATTTTTGAAATGTGTGGTTGAAAAGATGTGTGACCCATGAAAAATAACTCTAGATCGATTTTGATCAATATTCATTGTACCTTTGCACTCTATCGCTTTCTTCAATGGCTATCCAAAGCTCTCTTGAGTTTGTAGCACCCATAACTCTCATTGCAATGTCTGGAGTCATTGAGGTATATAGTCAACCATAAGCAACTGATCGGTTGTCATCCATTGGCTATACTCTGGGTTTTTTATCATCTCATTGGTGGCACCTGCTTCACCATTTACTTGACTCCCAATAAATTCCTGAGGACACAGCTTTGTCCCTAGAATGTAACCCTCAAGGTTGTGACCTCATATGATTGGTAGTACCATGTTTTTCAATAGCAAGAAGTTGTTCGTGTCCAACTTGACTGAAACAATTTGATGAGATTCACACTAAAAGGAGAGGTGTTGTTGCTTCCTAATTGTGGGGTAGCAGTGCTACTGGAAATTGAGGCAGGTGTAGGAATAGGATTGGCAATCTGAGGAGTGTTACTGGCATTTGCCATTTCTTGCTCTGATACCGAGTTGAAGTTTAAAGTGAAGATGAAATTTACAATCTGCCTCAATAATTTATTGATCAAAACTTAAAGGTAATATATACAATGAGATGTGTAAATAATGATCTAGAATGAACACGTGTTGGTTGGTTCCTAAAATGGTGGATCTTGTCTAGAATATTTTACAACAAATTGAGTGCTAGCATTATAGTTGTAATCGTATCAATGCAACAAGAGGATGAGCTGCTAATGCAATGCTCCAGCTCATAGATGAGTTGGCTGCTTCTCAGCTGATGTGATGATGATGATGATGATGATGATGATGCAAGGTGGCTAGGTAGTTAATTCAGGTAACACACGTTAACATATATGAGACCACAACCGTCTTAGCATATCACGTAATTTATGGATATAACAGCTCACATGACAACCTCCGATTGGTAACTTGGCATTTAGCAATATCGTGGTAATTTAATTACGAAATGATGGATTTGATTAAGGTTGATATTTATTGCTTGGTTAGATATGGATTTGATTAAGGTTGATATTTATTGCTTGGTTAGATATGGCCCTTGGTTTTCTCATATTGATAGGTGGTTTTGTTTCTCTCCAACTTCTCTAGATCCATCTTCTTCATTTTTGGTTTATTCTTTTTCAATTTCTAGCCTAGAGTACCCTTGTAAATTGGTCTTGCTACAATATTAAATCAAAGGTCGAAAATATTGGCTGCGCTTGTATGATTCTCATACGATATACGCGGACAAGGTATGTGTCAAAGACTTTTCACACAATTTGTGGATGTTGCTTACAATTATTAATTGGCCCCTCATTGGGTTAGTCCAAGGAAAAAAATTATGTTTCCTTATTTCTGTTTTGGGCAAACTACAATTCGTTCCATGGCATCAGCCTAAATGACAATTGTGATTTAAAACTCAAGAATTGCATTGCTTTAATCATTTAGAAACTAGTTAAGTTCGATGTACATGTTTATTTTCGATTTCTTACTAGTCGATAAATCTGATAATAGTTTATTTCATTAAAAATCAAAGTAAAAAGACACTGCCCATGCAATGATGCTAGTGCAAATCGCAGATGGAAACTGAAGAAATAAAGAAGCAAATTAGATTACAAATGGAAATTTACAACCTAAACTTGGACAATTTCCGTTGCATATAGGATGCAATGAAAATCTTATTTTTAATAAATGATAAAGAAAACATAAACTGTTGGATTGTCATGCCAAATTGATCCAGTCCATTAGGGGGATGATGAAACCTGGGCTTGACCCAAACTTTTGATTTGCCATTGTCCGATAGCACAAAATGATGTAGCCCATAACCCGAGCCAAAAATAAGAAGACACGTGTGCTGCTCTAAACCACTGATATATCAACGGTGATGGGAATGAATATAAAAAGGTCTTGAGTGGTTTCCCTAGGGATGATTTTCATTCGCGTCTTGTGTAGAACTCTCTGGATTCTCTCTGAGTCTCTCTGGTTCTTTTTTGTCTTCATCGTGTTATCTCAAAACATTTGATTTCGATGTGATTCTTTGTGAATATTGAATCTAAGTGATTCTTAGAGTGAAGGAAATGGTTGACATCTGTCTGGTATAATTTTGGCCCATTGAAGTAGTTGCGATTCATTCTTTGAGAATTGGGGTTTGACATTTTTATTTTGAACAAAATGGTACAATGATTTTGAGTCCAAAACGATTGATACTTTGATGCTAGTTAATGTTTTGAGTCTGAAAGTCTAAATTAAAAATCAGTGCATTCTTGTTGGTTCTTCGATTCTCTTGGTGTAATGTAGACCATAAAAATTGGATGGCAAATTTCAACTTGATTTACATGGAGGAGCTTCAATAATCTTGATACCGGCGCCTTGATGCCTTGGCATAAGTGTCACCAGAATTGTATCATCGTCCTCAACTTCCATGTCCTCCTATATATCAATCAGATTCAACCTAATCGAAGACCTAATGATCCTATTTTTAGATTTAGGAGGCACCAGTGCATGGGTACCTACATAAGAAGCCTTGCCCAGGTGATCCATATTATTATCTTTATCATTCTCAAACACATTGACCTTAAGTAATTTAGTAGTGTCAACTTCCATGTTTTCCAGCACCAGCAGTTCTTCAGTTTTGCCTTTCTTTGTTTTGGGAACCACAACTCGTATAATCATGTCAATGACAACTAGGAATACAGAGTCTACGTTTGGAGGATCAGGACTAGAAGCTTTAAATACCTTGCCCCTAGCAGCCTGAGCAGGTGGCCTGGAACTTAGCCACGAAAGATCTATACTTTCATATTCATATCGGATTTCCCGATTGTCCAAACAATCACGAGTTGTCACACGAACAAGCTGTGCATTTTCTTCGTAGAACAGAAATGCTCCGGGTCTGTGATTTGTCCAATACTTTATTGCTAGGCAAAAAAATACCGCCATAATGTCTACATTCGATCAACAATTGCGTGATGGCAATAGAAAAGTGGGTCTCTCCCAGTAGAGTAAAAATTACCCAAATCCTCAAAAGCGGGTTGTTGTGGATCTCTTACCCAAAGGCGCACTGCAGTATGGGAACCACGCTCACATAAGCCAGGACCATTAGGTTTGTCAGCTCTTGCCCTATAAGGATCTCCCATGAAGCTCTCTACTGAATAGCTACCACGAATCATTTCACTGTAAATTATAGAAAGATTATTAGCCACTGACTGTAAAGGGTCTGTGATTTTATTCAAGCTTAAATTGACGATGGCAGGGGACAGGCTCTCCTAGTTTTGCTTCTCATCGTATAGAGTTGATTTGAGATTCAAAAACATGTAGCATCCTCATACCCTTAGGTTTGGTCCAATTCCAGAATGACAAAGCAAAAGTGGGTCTCCAATCAGTTTCCCAAGAATTCGTTCATAGAAATACAGGTACCACCCGTGGCAAGGAAAGAAAAGCTAAGAATTGTGAACTTAAAGTTCTAACTCTCCCTGGCCTGGTTGGTGATAAGCGCCATTACAATAAGAACAACGAATATTAGCTTGCTGCATAAAATTTCGTGGATCATTTGAAGGAAGGCGTTTCATGCGGTCAATGGCCATATTCTACTTAAATTCATATTCTGGGATAATTGTATCAGCAGATGGTCTAACAAGCATGAAACGAACAGTGGGGGAGCCTGTAATCAATTATGTTCTATTTTACAAGCAGGCAACAATTGATTTCTACTTAGTTTCTGTCATCCTTTTTGAAGGTAGCATTACCACACTTATCGCCAGAGTGGTTGGATTGGCTCGGCCGGTGCCAGCATAGGCAAGATTGGCAGCACCATGCAAGCTTCCCATATTGTAGAGCATGTTTCTCCTGTCAACCTTTTCCTGGGAATCGACATTTTTGGAGTCATCTTTCAAGTCTTGTTCACCATTTCCAGCGTTGCATGAGACACGAAAGCGAGTGGTGGTCTTTGCATGGGTGAAAAAATGTGATGGCTTAGCAGAGAAAGGGTGTAAAGATGATTTTTGGGAGGCGGAGGTGGTGAAGAGAGTGCATGGAGGTGAAAGATATGCCATGACTCGTTTTAGGTTTCCAGTTCATGAGATGCCCTAAATTTATCGAAAAAGATGGTGGAAATTTACAAGTATGTGTTACTGGATTTTTTTTTTTTTTAAAATCTGGTTAATATCTTGTATTATTGCTACCTAATACCTACCATGGACAATATTTATCCCTCGTTATCTAATGCTTAATAAAAAAAATTAATTGCGTTTTGGACAAAATAATTAGAAAAAGTAAGAGATCTTCATTTATATACGAGGCACGACACTCTAAAGTCTAGTGAACACTTTATAAATAAAAATTATTAAGTGCCTTGTTTCCATTTTTTCCCTATTATAATGAGTTTTCTTTTTCTTACCTATGGAAGCCTGTAACTCACCCACAATGTAAGAAGCCAGTAAAAAAAGGGCCAGGTGGGACCATCAACGACCTAATTTCTTCTAAAAATGAGAAACAAAATGGCAAACAAACAGAATCTAAAAATATGATAATTAAACAATCAGTCTTGCTTATGTACATTACAACTTACAAATTTAATTACCAAGAGATGATACGACGAGATTTTTATTTGGTCAAAATCTCATCAACTAATTAATAAAAAAACTTCCTCACTTTTTTTTTGACACATCATCTTTGTAAAAAATTATATAAGTGATGATGTACGAAAATGTATTTTCCTTAATCAAGTGTACGGGATTAAAACGCTTATTCTTACAATTTCTTAGCGTTATTATTTAATTTAATATTCAATTATAAGATATGGTTCAAGAATACTCTAGGAAATGTGCACACATCATAATTATATTATGTGACGAATTATAATTTACATCATGTATGTGAAGTCACCTTAACTAGTAATTAAATATCTCGTCATTAGTGGAGTAATTAAGCTGAAACTAGTAATTATACTATACAGTCTCGAGTTGGATTGAATGTGGTTTATTTATTCGAACTTAAATTATATATGTCCGATCAGGTCCCTTTGGCAGCTTCAGGAAAAGGTCCTATCATAATTGCACTAGTGATAAAAATCAGGGAATGGACATGCAAAAATACCAAAATAGTTTCTTAGACGGAGCAGGACTTGGTCGGATGGCAACGGGGCGGGGCGAGGCGGGGCGGGGATGCCCTCCCCGTCCCCCGCCCCGTTAAGAAATTCATTCCCCGTCCCCGTAAACGGGGCGGGGGTGGGGCGGGGGTCGGTTATTTCTCCGTTTATTCCCCGTTTAAATTTTTTTTTTTAGTTTTTGATAATTTATTTTTATTGTCCATATTCATTATATTTAAACAAATAATTTTAGTTGCTATTTTCTATTAGAACTAACGAAAATGTTCATTTAAAGTATTGAATTCTAAAAAAAAAAAAAAAAAAAATTTTTTTTTTTAACGGGGCGGGGACCCCGTTACCCGTCCCCGCCTCGGGGAATAATTCCCCGCCCCGTTACCCATTTAAGCGGGTTTTTCTCTCCCCGTTCGGGACGGGTCCCCACGGGTATCGAGTTTTTTTGCCGTCCCTAGATTTGGAGAACATCCTAATAAGTCTAGAGGCACGAACCAGGGCATCTGAGCAACCTTGGTCAATATTTCCTTGCTTCTTATGTGTCACTCTAGTCTTGATTTTGCATGTTTTGCTGCCCACTTAACTGTGCAGTCTACACTTCAAAGAAAATCAAAGAGGAGTTGGAAGCTTGGTGATTATAGAAGGATTTGTAGCAGTCCCTTTTTCTGGATTAGAATTAATCATACGTCTAGTGTAATTTTCACTATCCTTTAATAAATGATGGAATATTAAAAGGATATTATTAGGTGCCTGTTTGCTGGAGCTTTCTATCCAATTTTGAGGCCCCATCGACAGCCATTGTTGACTTGCATCTCACATGCATTTTGGAAAATAGTGCTCCAACGGGTGGAAAAACAATTTTCTGTGTTGAACAAGCTGCTCCAAACAAGGCCTAGATTTAGCTTCCAATTTTCATGCATATTTTAGAAAATATTATTAGGGTTTGATTTAATTGTTATTATTAGATACTTCTTATTTAGAATAGAATATTTGAAATCCTATATAAAGGAATCTTTTACGTTGTAACAAAAACAAACTTTATATAATTAAATAATTGATTTCTCCCCCAATTTCTATCTTCCCCTCTCCCTCTTACTCTCTCTTTTCACCCTTCTTTCTCTTCTTCTCTCCTCTTTCTCCTTCTCCTATAAATCTTCTATTGTAATGCCAAAATAATTAATTTAGGAGTTGTTTAACGGAGATTTTGATATATGTCCTCGCAAATTGATGAAACGTGTAGTTTAAAAGTTGATAAAAATTGTGTATTCCATAAAAAGTATTGTTAAAATTAATTTTTAACTTTAATCTTAAATTTTTATAGTAATATAATCACATAATGCATCATCGTTTGAGAAAATTCATCCTATAGATATTTAATTTTCTTCAACAACGAAATATTCAGAACTGCAAAACATAACACATCTTCAACTATTACATATGTAGAATTTTTGTAGCATTATTATTTGAACTAAACTAACTCGCATATCCCAATATACCTTCCTCGATGCATAGAGATCCGATCAACAGGAAATTTTAATGTAAAATATTTGAAGTTTTGTACGAAAGACACGACAACACGATGTGGAAATATTCTCTATTTCTTTTTCAATAGATGGACAAGTTATTCCAGCTCAGAAGCACGTGGAAACCTTTCGTCACATCATGAGGATTGTCTGGTTTATTTTTTATTAATTTAGATTATAAAAGGTTATCTTCTAATATATTAATATTTCAAAGAATAATATTTTTTTTTTCTAAGAAGAATCTGTTTGGGAGTGCTTAAAATTAAATTTCAGTGATTATAAATTGTAAGTTCTATAAATTTTGTGAATAATGAGTGAATGGTAATTGTAAATTTTATGAAAATGTGTAGATAAAGAATATGTTTTGGCTTATAATTTAAATTTTGACAAACAAGCTTGAATCAACGTCAAATAATAATAATGATCTCGGAGAAAAATATGCTGACAAGTCACTTCATATAATGGAAAAGTTAATAGTTTGTGAAAATCTAATACATAATTTTTTTCTTAAGTTAAATTGAAAATCTTCGACTCGTAAATCAAGAATAAGTGGAGGTAATGGTCAAAGAGGATGCTTATTTATATGGAGGTATCTATTATAAACTAGGTACATATCTTTAAATTATATTCAACGATCGATATTTGTTCTTTTCACAAGAACTATTGTTGGAGAATGTTATTATAGAAAAGTTTTATCACCATTGACATAGCTATTCAAGATAAATCTTTAAAACAAAACTAGTTCATAAGGAGATGTTAACAAGGCTAAAAGCTTGTGTGCGGTTCTGGTGTTCGGCTGAAAGAATTTTGGTGTTGCTGGTTCTGCTTCGCCCTTGGCTCATCCCCAGACAGTTTTCCATCCTTTTTCGGCCGGCGTCCTCTCCTGTTTTTAGTCTTGTTTGATTGTTTTTTGTTTCTTGTTTGTTGTGATGTATGTTCTTCTGCATTGGGTTGCACTGAACCTCTTTGAGAAGAGCATTGTGTAGGAGTTTTATCTCCTTGTATCCAGTTTATGCTGTTTGGAATATATGGGTTTTTATTCGGAAAAAAAAAAAAAAAAAAAAAGCCTTTCTAAGGTAAATTCGAGTACTTGTACTTTCTTTTCTGCTAAGTGGATTAAATAATTTTAATAAAGAATCGTCAACCATAGTCCCAAAATGAATAGTTTGGATAGTGGGGACAAGAAAATTAATTTCATTATTTTAAAAAAGTAACATATTCATTGACAAAAAGGATATCGATATGAATAATACATAAATCCTACGTATAAGAATTACATTTCAAAAATAACAAACTCCAAAAATCTTATCAAAAATTAGGTGTTAAATCAATTTATTAAATATTTTTAATTATAATATAATACAATTACCCAAATTTATTAAATTTCAAATCCAAATCATTCTCTCTCTCCCTACTCTCTATCCTCTCCCTACCCTTTCTCCGGGCAATAGTTCCGGCGGCAGTTCCGGCGACAAGTAACACCAGATTCTTAATATTTTTACACCATGAAAATGGGTAAAATATTATCTGTAATCTGAATATAAAGCAAAAGGACTGGATAATGACACTTTTCGCATGCTCTTCTTACAACAAGTGATATTACAAGCATGCAATTAATATAACATAGAACTTGATGGGGTTAATGATAGACATCACAGATTCTTGTACAAACGCGGCTTTTCGATGCCCCTGCTAAGGTGCATTGGCGGGGAGCAGGCAGATTATGTGCTTAGAGAAATCCACGAAGGTATTTGTGGTAACCACGCTGGAGGCTGGTCTTTGGCGCAAAAAACGCTCAGGCAAGGATATTACTGGCCCACCTTGAAAAAGGATGCACAGCAGTTCGTTAAAAAATGTGATAAATGTCAGCGTTTTGCCACGGTCCAAAGACAACCTCCACAAGAGCTAAATGTAGTATCCAGCCCTTGGCCGTTTGCTAAGTGGGGAGTCGACCTGATCGGACCCCTTCCCAAGGGGAAAGGGAATTCCAGCTTCGCAATTGTTGCAATCGATTACTTCACAAAATGGGTAGAAGCCGAACCTCTTGCAATAATAACTGAGGCAAATACTTCCAAGTTTCTCTGGAAAAACATTATCTGCAGATTCGGGATTCCCCATTCTATCGTTACAGACAATGGTAAGCAGTTCGACAACAAGAAGGTCAGGGAAATGTGCAAAGAACTCGGAATCAAAAAACATTTCTCGTCCCCACATCACCCCCAAGCTAATGGGCAGGTTGAAGCTGTGAATAAAACAATCAAGTACACCCTGAAAAGGAAGCTTGATGCATCGAAGGGAGCATGGGTAGAGGAATTGCCCCAAGTGCTTGGGGCAATCAGGACTACAAGTCGAACTGCGACGGGAGAAACCCCTTTCTCAATGACTTACGGGGCAGAGGCTATGAGTCCAGTCGAAGTAGGTCTTTCGTCACCCAGGCGAATGCATTACCATGAAACAAACAACGATGAGGTAAGATGCTTTGGATTGGATCTCCTTGAAGAAAGGAGGGACGAATCTCAAGTAAAGAGGGTCATGTACCAATGAAAGATGACCAGGTACTATAACTCAAAAGTAAAAAAGAAAACATTCCGGTTGAATGACTTGGTTCTTCGAAGGGTGTTCCCACTCTCTAAAGAACATGGGTCAAGAACCCTCGGCCCAAATTGGGAGGGTCCTTACCACATATGCGAAGAAGTTCGACCAGGGACGTATAAAATCAAAGATGTGGATGGAAGAGTGCAGCCTCATCCTTGGAATGTGGAACATTTGCATAAGTACTATCAGTAAGATGGGTCGTTTATTTTGTATGGATCGTCTATTTTGTATGGATCGTATATTTTGTATGGATCGTTTGTTTTATTTGAATGAAAGGCTAAGAGCCTCAACTGGATCGTCTATGCTGTATATTTTAAAAGGCTAAGAGCCTCGATTCATTTAAAACATTACTTCGAAAGGCTAGGAGCCTCAAATTGTTTAAATATTGATTGCAAGGCTAAGAGCCTCGACGCGTTAAGGACATTGTCCGAAAGGCTAAAAGCTTCGATTCATCTAAGACATTATTTCGAAAGGCTAGGAGCCTCAAATTACTCAAATTTTGAATGTAAGGTTAAGAACCTCGGAACGTTATAAACATTATCTGAAAGGCTAAAGCGCCACGATTCATTTGAACATTATTTTGATGATTAAAAATCTCATGTTATTTGAATAAGTAGTTTAAAGGCTAAAAGCCTAGGATCAGTTAAAATACTATCTGAAAGGCCTTAAAAGCAAGAAAGCAGAAGAAATACAAAAATTTCATTACAAAAAGACAAATTACATCAGCTTAGGCCGAGGCCATTACACTTGTGCTCACTGGGAAGGGGGTTTGGGATCGACGAAAGGGACTATGGCGTCAGGAGCCACTTCAGGTGCAATGTCCTCGTCAAGTTCAATGACTTGAGGCTCTTCTAAGGGAGTTGGAGGCTCAGACCCTTCCTGCTATTCGTCAAGGAATTCAGCCCTGAGTTCAGAGGTGTCTTGCATAGAATGCACCTCGATCCACTCTACCACCTCGGTATAGGCATATCGCCTCCAATAAAGGGCAAACTGTTGATATTTCTCAGTCAGATGGAAGTTCGCCAGGAAATGATCCTCCGCCTCGGCCTTAAATCGTTCGGCCTCACTCCGAACCCCCTCGATCTCCTCCCTCAATTTGGAAAATTGGGAGGTCAGTTCTTTCACCTCTCCCGTCAGCCCCTCCTTTTCTTTGTTAGCCATCTCAAGGGCCTCAGCAGTTATTTTTTGGTGAGCATCGGACGTCTCCACCCACTTCGTCAAAGAGGCCACTTCACTTTGAGATAAGTGGACCTCCTTCCTCAAAGACTCAATTTCTGCCAACGCAGAAGCAAGTTTCGCCGATTTCTCAGCTTCTTTCTTCTTTATTGCGTCGGCCTCAGCTTTAACTTTGTTTAACGCTTCCTCAGCCTGGGAAGCTCTGCCAACAAAATCCCGATTCTTCTTCTGGAGGGTTTTGAAAAGAGCCTCCACCTCCATGGCCATGCCAAAGGACCTCGACGCCTGGGCCACCATAGTAGCGACGACATCCACAGCATCACTTGTCTCAACAAAGTTTTGCCATTTTGGAGTCCAGAACTGGTGGAACGTCGTCGTGGCCATCTGAATCTCTGGAGGCAGAAGGGATATAGCCTCGGGCTCCAGCTCGTCGCCTCTCTGGCCAATGGAGGTTTGCCTTGAGTGCGATCCAAAGTGGAATCGCTGGAAGTATTGGGCTTCTTGGCAGGCCCCTGATTTGTGGGCTCAGAGGAGGTTGCTCGTTTCTGACCCCCCGTAGCTGCAGCTATAGACGCTGCTAATAGTTTCTGCCCCGCAGGGACTTCGAAGCGAGGAGGGGGAACGTCATTGGAACTACCCACCCCGGTGGTGGACACCCTGAACTTCTTCTTAGGCTCCTCAACAACCACCTTCTTTCCCCGATCTCCAAGGGGAGGACGCCCTTCTTCTTGAGGGGCAGCCTCCTTGCTAACCCTCTCGATTTTATCCTTCATCTGCTTTTCTCCAGCAGATGAAGGCTTCATGCCTTTACGGCCGGCAGTAGAAGTGGTGGCCAAGATTGTGGCCATGTCAGGAGTAGGGGCCTTCCTTTTCTCAAAATCACCTACAGTCCAACAAAACATAAGAGTCAGGTAGAATGGCAATGAGTAAAATCAGTTTGATCAAGTATAGGGACCTTACCACGTCGAGCCATCAAGCAGAAGTCCTCGTAAAATCGTTGGGGAACCACCAAACGGCTGAAATCACGCTCTGAGAATGGCCGACGATAAATCTCGGACAAGATGTCCCAGTCACTCTTGTCAAAGTTGAAACGCTCAACTGACCCTGCAAAAAGAATGATTACGAGTTAGAAGCAAGTTCGGAATGAAGAGGTGGCATTGAAAAGAATGGCGAAGAACTCACTGGGTTCGGAGTAAGAGGTTGGAACCTTGATGTAGGGGACAGTGTCACCCTCACACTCCTGCCACTTCCCCCGAACCCAGAACCAGGTTTCCTTCCACCCCTTAATTGAGGTAGGAAGACCCAGTAAGAAAGGCGAATGCCCCCCCCCCCATGGGCACAAGGAATACCACCCCTTTGAGTCCCCCTTTCCTAAGGACCTAGGCTGGTAGATTGTTTGGAAAACATGGAGGGGCATATCCTCGCCTAAGGATACTTGTTTCCACAAAAAGTATGAACCCACTAGTTGGGCCCAATCATTAGGGACCAATTGTGTGGGGGCCAACCCTTATAACCTGAGAACGGCTCGAAAAAAGGGGTGAAGGGGAAGGCGAAGCCCTGCCTTTAGAAGGTACTCGCTAATGGCGACGCACCCCTGCCTAGGGAAACAGACTCGCTCATCATAAGTGGGGGAAAGGAGCTCGATGTCAAAGGGGATCCTATATTTCTCTCTGAGGTTGGCCAGTTGGGTCAGGTCGACACATGAAGGAATTTTGGCTGCCCCCCAGCCCATACCATCATCACATTGGGCGACACTCCCGGATATGGAGGCGCCTCGGCCTACCTCCATGGACCTCCTAAGGTCGGCTGTACTAGTTATTTGGAATCCTAACTCGCTGCCTACTTTGGTTACATCTATGTCATCCCCAGAAGGAGCCATGAGTAAGGGAAAAATGCCAAAGAAAATTCGTGAAAAATAAGTTACTTACGAGTCGAAGAAATCACAGAAATGCAGGTGAGGAAAAACAAAGAGCATAGGAAGAATAGGAAAACTTGAAAGAAAAGAGTGCAAGAATTCGTGTAACAAGTGGAAGGAAATTTTCTCAAGGGTTATGGCTCCTTTATATAGGCAATGCTCGTGCAACCCTAGCCATTGGATCTCAATCCAGGCCATCCAACCGTTGATTGTCAGATCTATGATCTAGACCATCCGCGACATCTGACGTTTTGTCTTCAAGGGGTAGGATTTGAACGTGCCTCACACTTGCCTTCACGCATCTGAAACTTTGTGAACGGGCGTGAGAAATGATCATTATCACGCATTTAATGCGGCGGCTCGTGCGTGTATTGGAAGTTGTAGTGGCCCAGCTGTCTTCTTGGGAAGGTATCATAGCATCAAATCATTAGGGCCCCATGATTAAAACGCCTCGTAAATATCATGTTTGACAAAAATAATGATAAACTACGATGACCTTCGATTCGAAGCTATGTATAGCTTCATTCCTCATTCTGGTCCAAATCTGTAGGCGCCCCTTAAAGGAAGAGAGCATCTTATTTTCTGAAACTCTAAGAGAGCATCTTATTTTTCCGAAACTCTAAGAGAGCATCTTATTTTCTGAAGCTCTAAGAGAGCATCTTATTTTTCCGAAACTCTAAGAGAGCATCTTATTTTCTGAAGCTCTAAGAGAGCATCTTCTTTTTCCGAAATTCTAAGAGAGCATCTTATTTTCTGAAGCTCTAAGAGAGCATCCTATTTTTCTGAAGCTCTAAGAGTATCTTATGTCCTAAAACTCTAAGGGAGCATCCTATCTCCGAAGCTCTAGTAGAACCACTTCTTTTCTGAAGCTCTCTCAACATCACTTTTAAGTCCATGCATTCTATAAATAGTCATGCCTAGACTTGGGGGACTATTGTTATCCCCCAGTTTCGAGGATTGCAGAAAGATGGCCACGTGGCAAGCCACGTGTAGGGTGGTCAAAAAGGAGCAAAGAGGACAACCAAATGGGTCGGAAACCCTGCGAAGGAAATGGGCCGAGGCCCTTCATCAAGAAATAAACATTTCTCATAGCCTCGGCATGAGGCGCTTCCTCAAGGACGACACAATGCGTGATCCGAGGTCTTCTTAGTGTCCTCAGAGGGTCATGAACTCGACGTTACCTCGAGAAGATTCGAAGATCTTTTTGGATTGATTGATGGGATGCCTACAATAAAGTAAGTAGTTGTATTTAATGTCAGCCAGTCACTAGAGTGGCTGACCTTCGGTCAAACCTTAAATGCGATGATTAGACAGTGACATGAAGTCTCAGCTTAGGAGATGTCTCCACGTGGATCTGATCTAACGATCGCCACGTCTGCCGAAATTGTATAAATGATTCGTTTCTGTGTTCATAAAGGAGAGGGGATTTTTCGGCCCAAGAGGAGAAAAAAAAAGGACTGAGAGTTATCAAAAATAAAAGACATTCTGATTCGTATCATATCTATCCTTCCACATATTCTATGAGAGAAGAAGAATTTGTTTGTCAAGTGTAAAAACAAGAAGTCAGGGATCATTCCCTTTACATATTACTACCGGAACCCAAACATTTTTGTCTCCCGCCAGAAAGTACCTCCCACGTCCATAAACAGTAAAGCTACCAATTGCATTCCCGTAGAAACGTGCCGGACCTGTACTTGACATGGCGAGAGTGGGTCCGGTATCTGTTGAATTCATTTTTTGGGGTCAACAAATATCATTAAATTAGAACCTAATATGACAAAATTTTCGTAGTATTAACTTTGCAAAATTATGCAGATTGTGATAATTCAGCTAAAAAAAACTCGAGCTGAAAAGAAAACAAAAGAAAATCATTAAAAATTCTCAAATCATTAAACATGAATACAGTTAATCAATTCCAATTAGACATGAAAACATTGAATTAATTCCACTGCTCCTACCAAGAAGGTAAAGTTCAGCTGCACTCAAGCAGCACGTTAATCCACCAATTGGAACCATCATCGAATAATTCCAGCCAAAATTCAAAACATATAAAGACACACACTCCAGGTTTTAATTAATCAAGGTACAATCTTCGTACACAGAAATTTTAGCAGTATAATGGGAAAAAATAAGATGAAGCAAAAAAAAAAAAAAAAATTGAGTTTTCCAGATTAGAAGTAAAGTAAATTAAGTAGAAAGAGAAAAAAGGTGAAATTTTGATATCTTTTTCAGGGAAAAATGGAAGAAAGAGAAAAGTAACTGCAAGAGGGAATCCGATGAGAGGAGTGGAGGTGAGGACGAAGAAACTGTTCACGCCTGTGCGTCTTGTTCGATGTACAGGCATTTTTGCGTCGTTAATTAAAGTCGCATAGCTTTATCTACTAGGAAAGCTACTTCGAAAGGAGGAGATGAATATGTAGAGATTAGATTTAATTAAATTGTTATTAATTATAATTATTAAAACTTAATTACCATTGAAATAAAAATTAATCCACCTTTTTTTTGAAAATGAAACTTTAAAAGTAGATTTCTAGGTAATTTTTTTCTTATGATATGGTTTTAAAATATTTATCCCACGTGATCTAATGCTTAATATAAAAAGTACTTAATTTTGGTAAAATAATTAGAAGTTAGAGAGGTTTGCGATTATGTCCAAAAAGTGCGACAATATTAAAACAAATTAAAAATATTTTAATTAATCAAGCATATTGTATAAAGATATTATTTAATTTTATATTCAGATATTATTCAAGAATAATCCATAAAACGTGCCACACATTTTATTTTTTCATATCCAACCCAACTTTTTACAAGCCTCTCCTATGATGAGAGTATGCAAGATGATATTGACAACCATCATTCTCCTCAACTCGCTTGAGAGTAATAGGAGACAACTATCATAACCTACAGTTGTCACAGAAAAACATCAAAAACTACAGTGCATCTGACAAGAATCAAACCATATTAGTTTATTTTGCTAATTTATTTATCTGTTCCTTCATTCTTTATTCATTTATATCTTCAAATCGAGAATCATGGTATTATGTTGTTCAGAAATGACTCGCATTTCATATATTAAGATACTTTAATAAATTTCCACTATAAAAACCCAATAATAGTTTTAAGGAACGTGATGGTTTCAATCATTTATATATTCATGTCTGAGCCCCATTTTTCTTAGAAATACATTTTGAAATAATAGATTGATAAAAAATGTGTGGTTGAAAAATAAGGAAAATTTTAGGTTTACCTGTAATATTATTTTATAAAAAAATATGTGACTGAAAATAAGAAAGAAAAAAATATATTTTGAAAATAATTGGTAATAATGTCTAAACTTTAATAAGTCAACATTATAACTTTTTATTATTATTATTTTCACTAGTAATGATTATGTGAAAGCAAATAAAAATAGCCAAAAAAGATGCTTCTTTTTTCAAATTATTAAAGTGTAGGACCCATAGAAATGGGAAAAATCGATGTTGTCTTCTCATTCATAATTGCTTTCTCCTGTACCCAACAGAGCTCTCATTATGCTTCTACCCAATGCTTCGAAACCTTAAATAATTAAATATAAAATGTACTAAATTAAAGCACGTTGTGGTGGATTTTTTCTGGATTTTGTCACACTTTCTCATTATATAATTTATATTATAGAACTATACTATACGGATTGCTACATAATTAGTCAAGTTTTATACCATCAACGTATACGGATTTATGTATATTTATTGTAGATAATATTTAAATAATATAATCCGTAATCCTAGCTAACAACTTAATATTTTAGATGAATTATTCATTAAATATTGTGATAATTTTTATTTTTTATTTTTTTGAAATATTGAAAGATCTTTCAAATAAAATCAGTTCCTCCCCATTACCAATTTGATGTCCCAGCGGCTGTTAGCATACAATAATGCAATAAAATATTAAGACTATTAATTGCTCTAACTAATAACATAGGGTTCGGTAATTTATTTATTTATATAGTGATTTGAACCAACAAGTGGGCTCAAGTATTAAATAATTGAAAACAATTAAGTGAGAAAATAATTTGCGGCTCTATCGATCCTTGGATCTTAGCCGTTGGTTCCTCAATTTGTTATATTTTTTTCCTTGATTATTCTATCTAGGGGTGGATAAGAAAGGGGCAGATCTCCACTCTATTGCTATAAATTTAGGTCATCTTATGATCTGGAAAACCAAATCGAGTCATGGCATCTCTTTTGCCTCCATGCACACTCTTCACCACCACTGCCGCCGCCTCCTCTAACTCCTCTTCTCACCCTCTCTTTGCTAAGCCCTCATATTTCTTCACCCATGCAAAGACTTCCCCTCGCTTTCGGGTGTCATGCAATGATAAAAATGGTGAACAAAACATGAAAGATGACACCGAGGGGAAGGTTGACAGGAGGAACATGCTGTTCGGTTTGGGTGGGCTGTACGGTGCAGCCAATCTTGCCTCGAACCCATTGGCAATGGCTGAACCAATCAAACCACCCGAGCTCGATAAGTGTGGTACTGCTACCAACTTGAACACTGGCGAAAAGCTAGATTACAATTGTTGCCCGCCCACGACACAAAGAATCATTGATTACAAGCTCCCTCCTGTTCGTGTCATGCGTACTAGACCATCCGCCCATAGAGTCAGTCCTGAATATATTTTTAAGTATAATATGGCCATTGACCGCATGAAACGCCTTCCGGCAGACGATCCAAGAAATTTCATGCAACAAGCTAATATTCATTGTGCTTATTGCAATGGTGCTTATGATCAACCTGGTCAGGGCACGATGGACCTTCTAGTACACGACTCCTGGCTTTTCTTTCCTTTCCACAGGTGGTACCTGTATTTCTATGAAAGAATCTTGGGCAAACTGATTGGTGACCCAACTTTTGCTCTACCATTCTGGAACTGGGATAATCCTAAAGGCATGACAATGCCACCCATGTTTGTGGATCCCAAATCAGCTTTGTATGATGAGAAGCGCAACCAATCCAATTTGCCCCCTGCTGTCGTCGACCTAGGCTTTACTGGAAACACGAACACTCTGCAGGTGGTGACCAACAACCTTACAATAATGTACAGTGAAATGATTCGTGGAAACAAGACTGCTGAGGACTTCATGGGCAAACCTTACAGAGAAGGAACTAAGCCCGAAGGCCCCGGTGCATCTGAGCGTGGTTCACACACTTCCGTGCATAGATGGGTAGGAGACCCAAGACAACCCAGTGGGGAGGATTTGGGTAACTTCTACTCCGCTGGGAGAGACCCACTTTTCTATTGTCATCACGCAAATGTTGATCGAATGTGGACATTATGGCAATACTTTTTGCCAAGCAATAAAGTACCAGACAAGAAAATCACAGACCCAGATTTCTTAAACGCTGCATTTTTGTTCTACGACGAAAATGCACAGCTTGTACGCGTGACAGTGAAAGATTCCTTGGACAATCTGAGAATGGGATATGATTTTGAAAGAATTGATCTTCCATGGCTGGATTACAGGCCACCCCCGCAGACTGCAAGAGCCAGAGTGATTAAAACTACTTCTGATGCACCATTGGCAAGCACCGTATTCCCTGTCATCTTGGACAAAATTATCCGAGTTCAGGTTCCTAAAGCGAAGAAGGGTAAAGCTGATGAACTGCTGGTGCTTGAAAACATTGAAGTTGACACTACAAAATTCCTTAAGGTTGATGTGTTTGTGAATGATGAAGATGATAACATTAATGAATTGGACAAGGCTTCTTATGCAGGAACCTATGCGCAAGTGCCGCATAAAACTAATAAGACGCCGAACAAGACTTCTATCAGGTTGAAACTCACTGATCTTTACGACGACATGGATATTGATGACGATGAAACAATTCTGGTGACATTGGTGCCAAGACATCAAGGGGGTGGTATTACCATTGGTGGTATCAAGATCGTTGAAGCAACAAGTTGAGGATTGCACTGCAATTATCTTGCGTTGTTCGTGTTTTCTTAATGTATGTACAAATAAGATTTTCATTGCGTCTTGCCTGCAATGAAAATCCATGTTCAGGTTGTTGATTTCCAGTCCAAGTGTGATTTTCTGTGTCTTTGATTTAATCGATGGTTGCACGTTGCCCCCAATCGATTATCAGTGTTGGTACTCGACTCTAAATTCAGTGAAAATAATTTTTTTAAATTAAATCTCATTTATTTACTAGTGACAATAGTTAAACATGAATCTTCAAAATATCAAAATTAAACAGAGAAAGATTGCAAGATTCATTAAAATTATATAGCAAAGTAGGTAAAGATCATTGTGGTCATAGTTGAATCAAATGTGCAAGAGATTTTGATCGGAAAGTAGGTACGCTCATTTATTGAAGACGATTAGTTTTCTTTTACAAAGTGTCACTATACTTGAAATAAAATTGGACAAATTCGAGAGATCATGCGCATTATGCTTTCCAAACAGTATTAATTCAAGGGCAAAGTTTTTAAATTTTATTATGGAGATAGTACGAGATAAAAAGGTAGAATCGATTTTGACATATGATCGCAAAGTACGAGATAAAAAGGTAGAATCGATTTTGACATATGATCGCAAAGTATAGTTCAGTGTCACAACATTTTGTGCTTTCACATAGAAGAGTGAGGCAAAAAGTTTTTAACATGTTTGATTGCATAAAAAAATAGCTTTAGATCGATACTGAAACAAAAAAAGAATCATCTATAAATTTTAATTAGTTAATTGTTTTAAATAGTATTTTTTGGATTCTTGTGGATGTGTCGCCATTAAAAAAAAGTATGAGAAATAAATTAGTATTATTTTTTTAGAGGGAGTCAATGGAATATAACTGGGAGAAGAAACCGGAATTAGGTTTAACCACATGTTTACACCATAAAATATTTTGCATGTAAACCCAAAATTTTTCCATACTTTTTAACTACATATTCTCCAAAAAATTACAATTTAAAATAGTGTTTTTTTTTTTTTAAATGACCACCAAACAGAGGCTAAGAAAAAAATTTGAATCTACGTAAACAATGTTTTATTGTGAGGATATGTAGTTGAAAATGAGTATGAGAAAAGTTTTTAAATAATGGTTACTAAATAGCGGCTCATTTTCAATCATATATTCTCCTATAAAATAACCTTACATATAAATCCAGAATTTTTAATTATTTTTTAACTACACATTTAAAAAAAAAAATCACTATTTCAAAACCTATTTATTCCCAAAATTGAACGGAATGGTGCCAACTTGAGATGTTGATTTCAATGTCGAAAATTTGATAATACAAAATCAAGTACCATAAAATTGGCATCTTTTATATGAATTTATTTAGGGTTTTCAGATTAAAATAGAGAAAATGAGGTAACACGAAGACTTAACCACCAATATTTATTACTAAGAAATCTATTAAATTCATACTCTTATAAGCCTTAAATTCTCATTTTCAAGAAAAAGGCTAGGGAACAAAGGCATGCTTTCGTAAACTAACCATTATATACGTCAGTCGTCTCATTTGTTTCGATCAAGATACTCTAATCCATTAATAAAATTAATGTCGGTAATATTCATAATGGACATTGAATTATCGGTGCCAACTTGAGATATTGATTTCAATGTCGAAAATTTGATAATGTGAAATCAAGTACCATAAAAATTGGCATCTTTTATATGAATTGATTTAGGGTTTTCAAATTAAAATAGAGAAAATGAGGTAATACGAAGTCTTAACCACCAATATTTATCACTAAGAAATCTATTAATTAAATTCATACTATAAGCCTAAAATTCTCATTTTCAAGAAAAGGGTTAGCGAACAATGGCATGCTTTCGTAAAATAATCATTATATATGTCAATCATCTCATTTGTTTCGCTCAAGATACTCTAATCCATTAATAAAATTAATGTGAGAATATTCATAATGGACATTAAAGCAAAACCATTGCCAATGTTTTTTAAATAATCAAGTATAAATGTTACGTCCATAAAATGTTAAAAAAAAAAATTCGAAATCTCCGTCAACTCTTGTGTCGCTTTGAGTAGTCTTATGTGTCCTTGGTGAGGACTCTATACATCACTTGGGTGACATGTTGAATGATGGGCTCATATGCAAATTTAAATTGTTCTTTTGAAATAATTGTGTTTACAGATACTGTGAAAGGGTATGTCCTAGCTACAAAACCCCAAGCTCCTCTTGCTCTATGCTGTAATAATGCACTTCAACGTCCTTAACGCGGTTTGATTAAAAAAAAAAAAATCATCCAATTAACAAAAACATCTATGTTATAGCATATGAATAAACCACGATTTTCACATGTCCATAAAGTCAAGGTTATACAAAAAGTAATAATAATTTCATTCTAATCCAAATCTTCTAAAAACATTGGATCTTCAATGACATGTAGACGCTTTATTCTTTTCAGGTTGAATGATTCTATGTCTAGCACGATTGTCCTTTCATCACTTTTCAATTCCACCTGCTCATTATAGATTCTATGAAGGATTTGTGGGTGACAATGTATTGGCTACTTCTCTTCACTAATAAATAATTTTTGAAGTAATGAAAAGTAAAATAATCAACATAAACTTTAATTTCTACCTTTTATCTGGTTTTCTTCAATTTTATCGGAATAATGATAAAACATTATTGCTTTAATTTATTTCCATAAATAAATTTAGGATCTGCGATGGTGGAATATTAGTTCAAAGTCAATAAATCATTTTCTATGAATCTCAAGAACGGATAAACAATTTTTATTGAACAGTTTAAAATACATTTAATTTTTCTATCTAATCATCTACTGTCACATACATATCTGTCTACGTACAATTATAACATTTTCCTTCACAAAGTAGATTAATCCTTATTCAGCACTATTCCAAAAGGTCATTATTTTTCCTTCATCCATTTCTCCACACTTTTCCACTTTATATTGTCCAGAACTCGTACTAAAATTCAGCATGGGAAAAGCATACGCTTTAATGAAAGCACGTCTCTCTTTTTCGTTCAACTATCTCTGCCTTTATTGCTTGCTATTGGTGGTGCCTTCTGCAACCTGCCCACTTTTAAGTGGATTCTCTAAATTATATCTCTGAATTTGTATGAAATTATTATTTGTGTTTGACAACTTGAATATTTCAATTTGAGTTCAAATTGAATTTTCAAATTAACTTCACAAAGATTGAATTAGAAAACATGAAACGTCATTGAATAAACTGACATAAACTATGAATATAGTTGAGAAAGTGCAAATAGAATTCCACTCTGGCTCGACGTTGGTAAAATAAAAGATTTATAAAGAAATTGGGTTACTCTGTCTAATTTTTTAATTCTCAACAAGTGGTTCAGCAACAAATCCCTAAACTTAGACATCAGAGGGTCGAACGAAGATGGGAATCTTAGTTAATTGCCATGGCTAGAAAAATTTGTGGCTACTAGTGAGTTGTGATTACATAAGGCGGTGGCTTTGATACATGGTAGAGTTTTTATTTGAGGAAGGACTAAGAAGATGGATATATTATAGTTTAAGAGTGATCGAGATGATATAGTAGTTCATTTATTAAAAAATTCTCGAGAAAATGGCTAAGACGTGAAATAAATAATGGAATTGAGTTCATATGCGATATACTCACTACCTATTGAAAATTGTAAAAAAATCCTCGTTTTTTAAACATTTGTTCAAAAAACATTGTTGCCGCCGTCAAGATTCATCAGATTTGACGTTAAAAACAGTAAAAATGCCAAACTTAAAAATGAATAATTGCAATTTCAATATCCAAACTTTTTATTTTTTTTACAAATTAAATCCAATTTTTTTATACATGTCATCTACCCTCCCAAATCTTTTTACTTATCACCCCTGTTATTCCTGTATTTTACAAACTAATATTATGCTCCTGTTTGACACCCATTTTTTATCTCATTCTCATTTTCATTTTTCTACGGTACTCATTTCTAACTACACATTTTTCAAATAAAATAATATTACACATAAACCCAAAAATTCTTCTTACTTTTTAACCACACATTCTTTACATCAATCACTGTTCAAAAACTCATTCTTTAAAATAATGGGTGTCAAACGGGGCCTATATCACTTTATTTATGGCTTACCTTTTGTCAAAGTAACGTAACCCAAGTTGAGATTAGGAATTTTTCTGACACGTGATCCACAATGTCTTGTCATTCTCATGTCTTTTCAACGTTCATGAATATTGATGGGTCCATTAATGGACTAGGTTCCAGTAATACTTGTAAACTTTTGAACGTGCGTATTTTCTTTCTTTCTTTCCTTTTTTTTTTTTTTTTTTATTCAAACAATGAAACAATCTATTTCTCGTTACTTTCGTTTGAATGAAAAACAACAATGAGCCATGAAAATAAAGACACGGGCATATTCTGTAGCTAATTTCTTAAGAATTGCCCGTCACAACCAAAGATACGCTATAGTAAAGCATATACATTTCAGATTTGTGAAGAAACCCGTCTAATTTGTGACAGAACATATCTTTGCATGCGATAGCATTTGACAACAACAAAAAATTTCAATTTTAACAATGAAAATTGTATCGTAAAAAATCATTCTTTGGTGGTTTCATCAAAAAAGTGTCGTCAAGAGGCTTCGCAAATAAAAAATTTCATGATGAAAAATACAATTCTAACATTTTTTTTATTTTTTATTTTGTCAAGAGTGGATATTAAGGAAGCATATTATTGCATAGATACAATAAATATATGAGTTGTGATTACATAAGGCGGTGGCTTTGATACATGGTAGAGTTTTTATATGAGGAAGGACTAAGAAGATGGATATATTATAGTTTAAGAGGGATCGAGATGATATAGTAGTTCATTCATTAAAAAAATTCTCGAGAAAATGGCTAAGACACGAAATAAATAATGGAATTGAGTTCATATGCGATATACTCGCTACCTATTGAAAATTGTAAAAAAAATCCTCGTTTTTTAAACACTTGTTCAAAAAACACTGTTATCTCCTTCAAGATTCATCAGATTTGACGTTAAAAACAGTAAAAATGCCAAACTTAAAAATGAATAATTGCAATTTCTATATCCAAACTTTTTATTTTTTTTACAAATTAAATCCAATTTTTTTATACATGTCATCTACCCTCCCAAAGCTTTAAAACTTTACTTATCACCCCTGTTATTCCTGTATTTTACAAACTAATATTATATCACTTTATTTATGAATTACCTTTTGTCAAAGTAACGTAACCCAAGTTGAGATTAGGAATTTTCTGACACGTGATCCACAATGTATTGTCATTCTCATGTCTGTTCAACGTTCATAAATATTGATGGGGACTAGGTTCCAGTAATACTTGTAAACTTTTAAACGTGCGCATTTTCTTTTTTCCTTTTTATTTTAATAAATACTTTCTGGTAAAATAGAAAACTTCAGAAAATGACTATAAAAAGTGAAAATTACTTAGGAAAAGGGTTTCTGAGTTACTCTCTTCTGGTTACTTTCGTTTGAATGAAAAACAACGATGAGACATGAAAATAAAGACACGGGCATATTCTGTAGCTAATTTCTTAAGAGTTGCCCATCACAACCAAAGATACGCTATAGTAAAGTATATACATTTCAGATTTGTGAACAAACCCGTCTAATTTGTGACAGAACATATCTTTGCATGCGATAGCATTTGGCAACAAAAAAATTTTCATTTTTAACAATGAAAATTGTATCGTAAAAAATCTTTCTTTGGTGGTTTCATCAAAAAAGTGTCGTCAAGGACTCAAGAAGCTTTTCAACTAAAAAATTTCATGATTAAAAATACAATTCTAACATTTTTTTTTTTTTTTTTGTCAAGAGTGGATATTAGTGAAGCATATTGTTGCATAGATACAATAAATCGTTTTATGAAAGTTTCATGTAATTTCAAATATAGTTACAATTTTATTAAAAAGTCAGATGTGCTTATTGTTAAGGATAAAATCACAAGAAAAAATAAATATACAACTGATTATTTAACAATTATTAACAAATAAATTTAAATAGGAGTAAATGAAAAATGTTTCTCATTTTTCTTTGTTTGGAAACAAGTAAAATAGATTATAATGGAAACCATTTTTTAAAAAAAGTTAGAAATCATGTTATTTTGTATTTGAAAAGTGAAAATAAATGAAGTAATTGCTTAATGAAATAGTAATTACCAAGAATATTAAAATCATGTTATTTCGTTTTTGAAAAGTGAAAAAAGAGTAATTGCTTAATGATATATTAAGTCCATATTTGTCTACCATTATTTCAAAAAATTATTTATTACAGTAAAAATTTTCACCACACATTTATCCAATAAACCAATAAAATTACTTTATTTTTTCATACATTCTCTATAAAATACTATTCATTACTCTATTTTTCTCTCAATAATGGGAGACAAACACACCCTAATTATTATTTCCAAAAGTAATTGCTTAAAATCTGCCAACATTTTAAATTTTGTTCAAAGGGAGTATGTACATTATTGCCACCTTTATTCAAGTGGTCACTCCAATCTTTATTAGTATGCTACCCACATTTAATTTAGTGTTGGTGATGCACTATGATACCCACATTTAATTCCATTGATGATTGAAATTTCTAGGTACAAATTTTTTTATATTCCAAAATTTCTCTAATATGAAAAATGGGTTCTCAATGACTTTTGTTTTTCCCCACAAAAAGCAAAAAAAATTTAACCTACATAGTAAAGAAAATAAATATATAATTTACTCCATTATGAGATGTTGAGTGAAATAAAAAATTAAATAATTACACTTCAAGCATCCTAAGCTTATTCCTTGTCACCATACATTGACTTGTATGAGATACTTAAAACACTTCCAATAGATTAATTGTTTTGCTCCTGTATCTTTCAAAAGGAAAAAAAATCTCAACCCATAAGATTATGGAAGTAAATATCAACCACTTTCATTTAAGTTCTGGGCCTAAAGGGATAATATCAACCACTTGATGTTCATCCAACCGATCTGTTGCGAATATTTCTTATCCAAATTTAATATGCAAAAGTAATTTTAAAAATTTAAATCGAGATTGAAGATTTTTCTTAAACTTTCCGAACTAATAGACATTGTATAATTTTTTTTTACATAGTTTAATCGTAAATATCGAATATTCTTCAACAAGTCTTTGCAATCAAATATAGACAAATATGAAAGTATTTTTTGAATGCATAAAACTTCCAAAAAAACCTGTCATAGTCATATTATAATGAATTATCTTATTGATTTTTTAAATAATAAATTATTAATCAGTCAATTGTTGTTTCCTACATAATTGTCGAGTGGACAACGCGACAAGATACTGTATGAGATATTATATCGATAATGTGCATATTATATTAATCAAGAACATACCGTGAAATCGAAATATCATTCAATTTATCAAAATCTGATTTGAGAAGACAAAATAGTGATTACCGACTTCCAATATATGAATATGGATTCATCACTTTCCAATCTTGAACGCGTGTCATTCTTTAATTCAAATCTTACATGAAATCAAAAGAATATTAGTTACTTTCCAAAATCAAAATACTAAATTAGAATGAAATCGGAATAGAAAGATAAGATGCAAGTGATACGATCGGTCGAGGCAAGTGTTTGACACTTTGTCTTTAAGATGAATTTGTCCCGCATCGGTGCTAACGGTTTTTCGGCAATCATCTCTCAAGATACAACGACCACGTCAAGCCGTAGGAGCACTCCAAATGACTTAGACCAACGAACTCAAACGGAGTTCCCTATCTACCATAACCATGATTTTGATGTAAGAAATAATCACTTCTACGAAATGTTTTATGCAGAACAAAAGTAAAACATGGAATTAAATGATATGGAACTATCAATTGAATTGTTTGTTGTTTTTTCATCAAATCCAAATACATGAGGATCTATATATATAGTAGTTGGAACATCCATACCAAGAGACACATCTCTTGGAATTTAAATCTCTTCATAAAGAGGTACAATTATATCTCTACATAAAGAGACCATTATTGAAAAATAATACCAAGAGTCATGATGACGCATCTTTTCATCTGCTCATTCTCTAAAATATTCCACAATATTCTATACAATTTTCAACAATTTCAACCATTTTAAGTTGGGCTTAATTTTTCATTCACCAAACAAAAAATTCCACTTAAACAATCATTTAAATTGATCACAGCCAATTTCGAATTTTCCAACCAAACTTAAAATTCCACTTAAACAATCACTTAAATTGGTCACAGCCAATTTCGAATTTTCCAACAATCCCCCAAATGAATGAAAATTAATGCAAATGACTATGCAGATAATAGTAGAGAGAGGGCGGAAAACACTGCATTAGAGAATGTAGCTTTTGGCTTTGAACCTCCCTTAGTGTCGGACTTACTGGCTAATTGGTGAACGTGATGTCTTGAACCATTCAGCCGTTGGTGTAAGCCAAGACAACAGTACTCACACAATGTCTTTCCTAAACCATTCATGGTTCTCATGATTGTGTCCATTTTGGTCCTAGACCACTCTGGTTTCATAAGTGTTTAGAGAATTTTAGTTTCGAACAATTCTCATTGAAGCGGCCTCACTTCAAACTTACATAGGTGATCTCCTATTAAGAGTATTCTTTCTTACTCTACTTGACTTAATCAAGATATATGAATCATTAAAAGCATTGCTTAACCTCACACTTTGCAGAAAGCACTGTAATTATCATAGGAATGAGTTGTGAAGTATTTCCCTGAGTGCTTTATTCAATCTTCATAACTTAGTTATTCATTTGAACCAAGATCTTGGGATCTCCAGTCAACAAGGTAGGGTTACCATTACAAAGACTCTTACGTAGTAGGCTTTAATCGCATTCCTCTCGATATGCAGTATTCTTGATCTCTCGGTAAATCTTTTAAATGTACCACGTATTTACACCATTGAGATCGACTGCTTAACGGTATTATGTCTACGTCTAGACGTACCATTACATGTGACTTAGTATTTCATCAAATATAGCTAGCCAGCAATCAATTGATTTAATAGATACAACATGTCACCACCAAGAAATCCTCTCATGAAGTTACATGCTTCTAACTAGTTTTATCTAAAACTTTATAAATTCCAAACAACAATGTTAGAGGATTTCTATCACACACTACACTAATCAATCACTGTTCACTAGTGGATTTCAGAAACATGGGTATTCAATACCATTATTGAAATATTACAATGCATTTCAATTTTATGAATATTTTTCAAATATTTCAATTGATCTTGCATATCTAAACAAATGCCGTAATCGTCTTTTATCCAATTTCATCCACTTTAGACTTAGTGTATATCATCCTTATAATTAATATAAGGGTTTTCTACATTTTCACATTCATAGATATATTTCTATGATTATAAGGTATAGAAAAATTGTAATTTTTAAACATAAGTTACCCCCACAATTCCTCAATTAGGAATACATGTGCAACTAATAATGTTGCATCCACAAATCTTGAACTTTTCATATAAGTTCGCAAGCATTGATGTTACCCCCCACATTTTTGGGTTACGCTTGAACTTAGAGTTCATCAACTCTTTCGTAGTTCAACTCATTTATCAAATAGATAATGTCCGTATCGAATGTTTCGTGAAAGTTTAAGTACTTTCAAAATTGTGGCCGTCAACCCACAATTTATAAATTATACTTCAATTCAACTTTTTTTGATTTGATCATCCAAATTAAATTAAGGTCATCATATAGACCAGCAATGCTCTCAAACATATACCAATTTCATTGGTTCCACGATTGAAATTGAATTCAACAATGAAGAAAACTAAGCATCTTGATTCACAAGAATTGCAACTTCTCCCAACATATGCTACATATCACATTTGTGACATGTCACAAGATAGTATTATTTCATGTTAAATAGTGCTTATTCACCATGTTCAAATTTAATGAACGAATCATCCATTGGTTCGACAGTTGTGTTTTCAAAAGACACAACCCAACGAGAGGATACGCATCTTCGAATAAATCTCTATGAAGAGATACACCAATTGGAAATTAATCATACCAAGATCATGATTTTTCATATGAAAAGACATATCTTTCCATCTAAATCGATTCTAGAATATTTCATAATATTCTACCAATTCCAAGTAATTAAGTGGCTTAAATCTCATTATCAAATATTTTCCACTTAATACAATTACAACAAATCGCATTTTGTAATATTCTCATGCACATATAGTTTTGCGTAAATCGCCTCATTTAATTTCATAGATTTAATTGAGACTATTACCATTAAAAATTTAGCATAATTTCAATAAGATATGAAATTTCAACCAACTAATTTTACCATATTCCGATCAAAAGAATAATTATGAAAGTTCATATACTTTCTTCACATAAATCTAACACTTTAGATGTACCACATACCTATATGCTTAGCAATTCATGTTATAGAGAATAACCTGAATAAACACAATTTTTCACACTAGAAATTGGTCACTAGTATCTTCCATCATGATAATTCAACCAGAAATTTTTGCAAGAATTTTACTGCACAAAATTTGATTTCACATCAAGCAACTCCGTGCACTTGTAGCCATACATATATGACTACTCAACCATAGAACCATTAATTATGAACTTCTCAAAAGTCATACACATACTTTATTCAAATGAACTGACAAGGAAACTTGTCCTATAACCATTCATAAAATCATTATAATAACAGGGTCATTGTATTTCCATCTTTATATAAATAGACTTAATGGTTAGGGTAATAAAGGAAAAACCCCTTCATGTATATAATGGACAGAAAAATCTCAGGCAATTGACATTTTCTTATCTTTCATTATTCCAAGGCAATTGACATTTTCTTATCTTTCATTATTCCATTGAAAAGGCTATAATGATTACATCAATATATGCATTTAATCATATTCCGCCAGCAACCACTATTTTCCATTACAAATTCTTCATTCCAATTGCTGAATAGATGTGAAATTAACTGCCTTAATGCACAATTATTTTACGTTATGGAAACATGCAATTGAAACAAATTTAAAAGGCCATGTTCTGTCATTTTACATTTCTAACCATGTAGCCTTTTAATACTTGCATAAAGCAACCAAAACCTCTGATTAATTTCACTTATAACACATACATTAAATTTCATCTTAAGATTGTAGGAGATATTACATCGATAATGTGCATATTATATTAATTAAGAACATACCGTGAAATCGAAATATCATTCGATTTACCGAAATCTGATTTGAGAAGATAAAATAGTGATTACCGACTTCCAATATATGAATATGGATTCATCACTTTCCAATCTTGAACGCTTGTCATTCTTTAATTCAAACCTTGCATGAAATCAAAAGAATATTAATTACTTTTCGAAATCAAAATACTAAATTAGAATGAAACCGGAAAAGAAAGATGAGATGCAAGTGATGTGATCGGTTGAGGCAAGTGTTTGACACTTTGTCCTTAAAATGAATTTGTCCCGCATCGGTGCTAACGGTTTTTCGACAATCATCTCCCAAGATACAACGACCACGTCAAGCCATATGAGCACTCCAAATGCTTTAGACCAACGAACTCGAACGGAGTTTCCTCTCTACCATAACCATGATTTTGATGCAAGAAATAATCACTTCTACAAAGTGGTTTATGCAGAATTAAAGTAAAACATGGAATAAAATGATATGAAACTATCAGTTGAATTGTTTGTTATTTTTCATCAAATCCAGACACATGTGGTTGAATCTATATATATAGTAGTTGGAACATCCATACCAAGAGACATATCTCTTGGAATTTAAATCTCTTCATAAAGAAGTACAATTACATCTCTACATAAAGAGACCATTATTGAAAAATAATGCTAAGAGTCATGATCTCCAAGAGTCATGATTCATATGAAAAGACGTATATTTTCATCTACTCATTCTCCGGAATATTCCACAATATTCTATACAATTTCCAATAATTTCAAGCATTTTAAGTTTGACTTAATTTCTCATTCACCAAATAAAAGATTCCACTTAAACAATCACTTAAATTGGTCACAGCCAATTTCGAATTTTCCAACAAATACATTCTTCATTTTCTATTCATCATTTTCTCTAATGGTGACATTTTGATTGGAACTTTTTTTTTCCTCACTTTTCCATGCGACTTTTATTGAGAGGGTGTTTGATGAGGATTAAAATTAGATTTTTAATAGATTGTGATAGAAATTTTTGAAATGTGTGGTTGAAAAGATGTGTGACCCATGAAAAATAACTCTAGACCGATTTTGATCAATATTCATTGTACCTTTGCACTCTATAGCTTTCTTCAATGGTTGTCCAAAGCTCTCTTGACTTTGTAGCACCCATAACTCTCATTGCAATGTCTGGAGTCATTGAGGTATATAGCCAACCATAAGCAACTGATCGGTTGTCATCCATTGGCTATACTCTGGGTTTTTTATCATCTCATTGGTGGCACCTGCTTCACCATTTACTTGACTCCCAATAAATTCCTGAGGACACAGCTTTGTCCCTAGAATGTAACCCTCAAGGTTGTGACCTCGTATGATTGGTAGTACCATGTTTTTCAATAGCAAGAAGTTGTTCGTGTCCAACTTGACTGAAACAATTTGAGTGAGATTCACACTAAAAGGAGAGGTGTTGTTGCTTCCTAATTGTGGGGTACCAGTGCTACTGGAAATTGAGGCAGGTGTAGGAATAGGATTGGCAATCTAAGGAGTGTTACTGGCATTTGCCATTTCTTGCTCTGATACCGAGTTGAAGTTTAAAGTGAAGATGAAATTCACAATCTGCCTCAATAATTAATTGATCAAAACGTAAAGGTAATATATACAATGAGATGTGTAAATAATGATCTAGAATGAACACGTGTTGGTTGGTTCCTAAAATGGTGGATCTTGTCTAGAATATTTTACAACAGATTGAGTGCTAGCATTATAGTTGTAATTGTATCAATGCAACAAGAGGATGAGCTGCTAATGCAATGCTCCAGCTCATAGATGAGTTGGCTGCTTCTCAGCTGATGTGATGATGATGATGATGATGCAAGGTGGCTAGGTAGTTAATTCAGTTAACACACGTTTACATATATGAGACCACAACCGTCTTAGCATATCACGTAATTTATGGATATAACAGCTCACATGACAACCTCCGATTGGTAACTTGGCATTTAGCAATATCGTGGTAATTTAATTACGAAATGATGGATTTGATTAAGGGTTGATATTTATTGCTTGGTTAGATATGGCCCTTGGTTTTCTCATATTGATAGGTGGTTTTGTTTCTCTCCGACTTCTCTAGATCCATCTTCTTCATTTTTGGTTTATTCTTTTTAAATTTCTAGCCTAGAGTACCCTTGTAAATTGGTCTTGCTACAATATTAAATCAAAGGTCGGAAATATTGGCTGCGCTTGTATGATTCTCATACGATATACGCGGACAAGGTATGTGTCAAAGACTTTTCACACAATTTGTGGATGTTGCTTACAATTATTAATTGGCCCCTCATTGGGTTAGTCCAAGGAAAAAAATTATGTTTCCTTATTTCTGTTTTGGGCAAACTACAATTCGTTCCATGGCATCAGCCTAAATGACAATTGTGATTTAAAACTCAAGAATTGCATTGCTTTAATCATTTAGAAACTAGTTAAGTTCGATGTACATGTTTATTTTCGATTTCTTACTAGTCGATAAATCTGATAATAGTTTATTTCATTAAAAATCAAAGTAAAAAGACACTGCCCATGCAATGGTGCTAGTGCAAATCGCAGATGGAAACTGAAGAAATAAAGAAGCAAATTAGATTACAAATGGAAATTTACAACCTAAACTTGGACAATTTCCGTTGCATATAGGATGCAATGAAAATCTTATTTTTAATAAATGATAAAGAAAACATAAACTGTTGGATTGTCATGCCAAATTGATCCAGTCCATTAGGGGGATGATGAAACCTGGGCTTGACCCAAACTTTTGATTTGCCATTGTCTGGTAGCACAGAATGATGTAGCCCATAACCCGAGCCAAAAATAAGAAGACACGTGTGCTGCTCTAAACCACTGATATATCAACGGTGATGGGAATGAATATAAAAGGGTCTTGAGTGGTTTCCCTACGGATGATTTTGATTCGCGTCTTGTGTAGAACTCTCTGGATTCTCTCTGAGTCTTCATCGTGTTATCTCAAAACATTTGATTTCGATGTGATTCTTTGTGAATATTGAATCTAAGTGATTCTTAGAGTGAAGGAAATGGTTGACATCTGTCTGGTATAATTTTGGCCCATTGAAGTAGTTGCGATTCATTCTTTGAGAACTGGGGTTTGACATTTTTATTTTGAACAAAATGGTACAATGATTTTGAGTCCAAAACGATTGATACTTTGATGCTAGTTAATGTTTTGAGTCTGTAAATCTAAATTAAAAATCAGTGCATTCTTGTTGGTTCTTCGATTTCTTGGTGTAATGTAGACCATAAAAATTGGATGGCAAATTTCAACTTGATTTACATGGAGGAGCTTCAATGATCTTGATACCGGTGCCTTGATGCCTTGGCATAAGTGTCACCAGAATTGTATCATCGTCCTCAACTTCCATGTCCTCTTATATATCAATCAGATTCAACCTAATCGAAGACCTAATGATCCTATTTTTAGATTTAGGTGGCACCAGTGCATGGGTACCTACATAAGAAGCCTTGCCCAGGTGATCCATATTATTATCTTTATCATTCTCAAACACATTGACCTTAAGTAATTTAGTAGTGTCAACTTCCATGTTTTCCAGCGCCAGCAGTTCTTCAGTTTTGCCTTTCTTTGTTTTGGGAACCACAACTCGTATAATCATGTCAATGACAACTAGGAATACAGAGTCTACGTTTGGAGGATCAGGACTAGAAGCTTTAAATACCTTGCCCCTAGCAGCCTGAGCAGGTGGCCTGGAACTTAGCCACGAAACATCTATACTTTCATATTCATATCGGATTTCCCGGTTGTCCAAACAATCACGGGTTGTCACACGAACAAGCTGTGCATTTTCTTCGTAGAACAGAAATGCTCCGGGTCTGTGATTTGTCCAATACTTTATTGCTAGGCAAAAAAATACCGCCATAATGTTCACATTCGATCAACAATTGCGTGATGGCAATAGAAAAGTGGGTCTCTCCCAGCAGAGTAAAAATTACCCAAATCCTCAAAAGCGGGTTGTTGTGGATCTCTTACCCAAAGGTGCACTGCAGTATGGGAACCACGCTCACATAAGCCAGGACCCTTAGGTTTGTCAGCTCTTGCCCTATAAGGATCTCCCATGAAGCTCTCTACTGAATAGCTACCACGAATCATTTCACTGTAAATTATAGAAAGATTATTAGCCACTGACTGTAAAGGGTCTGTGATTTTATTCAAGCTTAAATTGACGATGGCAGGGGGCAGGCTCTCCTAGTTTTGCTTCTCATCGTATAGAGTTGATTTGAGATTCAAAAACATGTGGCATCCTCATACCCTTAGGTTTGGTCCAATTCCAGAATGATAAAGCAAAAGTGGGTCTCCAATCAGTTTCCCAAGAATTCGTTCATAGAAATACAGGTACCACCCGTGGCAAGGAAAGAAAAGCCAAGAATTGTGAACTTGAAGATCGAACTCTCCCTGGCCTGGTTGGTGATAAGCGCCTTTACAATAAGAACAACGAATATTAGCTTGTTGCATAAAATTTCGTGGATCATTTGAAGGAAGGCGTTTCATGCGGTCAATGGCCATATTCTACTTAAATTCATATTCTGGGATAATTGTATCAGCAGATGGTCTAACAAGCATGAAACGAA
Organism: Fraxinus americana; assembly: GCA_035079005.1. Classification (NCBI taxonomy): domain Eukaryota; kingdom Viridiplantae; phylum Streptophyta; class Magnoliopsida; order Lamiales; family Oleaceae; genus Fraxinus; species Fraxinus americana. The sequence continues at coordinate 176,072 of JAVHZT010000039.1, forward strand.
CAGTGGGGAGCCTGTAATCAATTATGTTCTATTTTACAACCAGGCAACAATTGATTTCTACTTAGTTTCTGTCATCCTTTTCGAAGGTAGCATTACCACACTTATCGCCAGAGTGGTTGGATTGGCTCGGCCAGTGCCAGCATAGGCAAGATTGGCAGCACCATGCAAGCTTCCCATATTGTAGAGCATGTTTCTCCTGTCAACCTTTTCCCGGGAATCAACATTTTTGGAGTCATCTTTCAAGTCTTGTTCACCATTTCCAGCGTTGCATGAGACACGAAAGCGAGTGGTGGTCTTTGCATGGGTGAAAAAATGTGATGGCTTAGCAGAGAAAGGGTGTAAAGATGATTTTTGGGAGGCGGAGGTGGTGAAGAGAGTGCATGGAGGTGAAAGATATGCCATGACTCGTTTTAGGTTACTAGTTCATGAGATGCCCTAAATTTATCGAAAAAGATGGTGGAAATTTACAGGTATGTGTTACTGGATTTTTATTTTTTTTTTTAAATCATGGTTAATATCTTGTATTATTGCTACCTAATACCTAACATGGACAATATTTATCCCTCGTTATCTAATGCTTAATAAAAAAAATTATTTGCGTTTTGGACAAAATAATTAGAAAAAGTAAGAGATCTTCATTTATATACGAGGCACGACACTCTAAAGTCTAGTGAACACTTTATAAATAAAAATTATTAAGTGCCTTGTTTCCATTTTTTCCCTATTATAATGAGTTTTCTTTTTCTTACCGATGGAAGCCTGTAACTCACCCACAATGTAAGAAGCCAGTAAAAAAAGGGTCAGGTGGGACCATCAACGACCTAATTTCTTCTAAAAATGAGAAACAAAATGGCAAACAAACAGAATCTAAAAATATGATAATTAAACAATCAGTTGTGTTGTATGTACATTACAACTTACAAATTTATTTATCAACAGATCATACGACGAGATTTTTATTTGGTCAAAATCTCATCAACTAATTAATAAAAAAACTTCCTCACTTTTTTTTGACACATCATCTCCGTAAAAGATTATATAAATGATGATGTACAAAAAGTATTTTCCTTAATCAAGTGTACGAGATTAAAACGCTTATTCTTACAATTTCTTAGCGTTATTATTTAATTTAATATTCAATTATAAGATATGTGCATACATAATGTATGTGAAGTCACCTTAACTTGTCACAATTGATACGTTTCTAATAAAAGAGCCTCGTTGAGTACTTATGCCTCTCTATTTAGGTCTTATTTAATAGTCATTATTTTGAGAAAGTAATATTTTCAGTAGTAATTTTTAAAATAATGTATGATTAAAAAATAGAAAAAAAAAATTTTTGAGTTTACATACAAAATAATTTATGTAAATATGTGAATAAAAATGAGTACGTGATTTATGAAATTTTGAAATAATGATCGTTAAATATGTACTTACTATCAATCCAGTTCCTTTGATAGCTTCAAAAAAGGGTCATGATTGGAGAAATCTGAGCAACCTTGGTCGAACCCTATCAATCATGCTTGGTGTACATCATAGTGTATACTAAATTTCACAGTCCACCACATGTCAATCTACCATTTGATAGTTTAAAAAATAGATTTTCATCAATCAAATCTTACCAACAAGAATGATGTACACTATGATATAGAAATGTAATGTACAAGTGGCTTTATCCCAACAAAAATGTTGGTGGCACCCCTGGTTTGATCAGGGATTTAATCCCGAGACAAGTAGCGGCTCTCTTATCCCAAAACCTATAGTGTGAAAGAAAGAAATTTGTTTTCTTTTTCCCCATGTATCACTCCACAATTAGTAAGTCCGACATTGAATTTTGATTTGACTTTTTTCTGGCCCACTTACAAAGAAAATTGAAGGAGGATTGGAAGCTTAGGTGCCGTTCTCTTTGTGTTTCAATTTTCTGTTTTGAGTTTTGAATTCGTTTTGTATTTTGTGTTTTGAGTGTCCGTTTTGAAATTGTTGAAAATGCGTTCTGTTTGTTGTTTTGGAAAACTATTTCTGAAAACATGAAACTAGAAAACATGTTTACTTTGAAACTCAAATCAATGTTTTGTGTATAATAGTTTTTTAAAAAAACCACCACAACACCGCCACAAACACCACCACCACCACCTCCTCCGCCACCTTCAACCACTGCCTTGCCGACCTAAATCAATACCACCATCACCTTCAACCACTGCCTCAATCAACACCACCACCACCTCCTCAGTCCCCAGCCGAAATCAACACCACCACCACCACCCTCAACCACTTCCAAAATCGACCTTAATCAACACCACGTCCACCACCTTCACCTTCAACCACCGTCGAAATCAACACCACCACCACCTCCTCAGTCCCCAGTCGAAATCAACACCACCACCTCCACCTCTTTGCACTGCCAAAATCAAAACCACCAGCACCCTCAACCACTTCGAAAATCGACCTCAATCAACACCACCTCCGCCACCTTCAACCACTGCGCTGCCGACCTAAATCAATACCACCACCACCTTCAACCACTGGCGAAATTAATACCACCACCCCCACCTCTTTGCACTGCCAAAATCAACACCACAATCACCTTCAACCGCTTCCAAAATCGACCTCAATCAACACCATCATTAACCATATACCACCACCAAAATCAATACAACCAAAAAATGCCCAAACAAAAATACTACAGAAAAAAGAGAGAGGGGGCTGAGACGAACTGCCCGGCGTCGAAGAGAGAGGCGACAGAGACGAACGTCCACAGCAGCGTCGCCTCCCATGGGTCGCGATGAATGGCTCGCGACGCTGTGTTCACCGCAGCGTCACCTCCTCAATCCCCACTCCGGCGTCGGCACCGGCCCAACAGCAGCGTCCGGTTGTAGAGATCAGGAGATCACCTGCTATTCTGTACTGGAGACGAGAGAAGATGGAAGAGAGAGATGGATTTGGGTTGGGGAAGAAATGGGTCGTTTTGGAACAGTAGGATGTGTTTTGCGCGTTTTCAAAATTTTTCGTGTTTTGTACAGAAAACATCCAAAACGTTAAAAACACCGTTTTGTGTTTTCAATGCAATTTTTTTTGTGTTTTCGAAAATAGGAAAGAAAACGCGTTTTGGGCGTTTTCGAAAATCGAAAATAGAAAACGGCCCGAAAATGACAAAGAGAACAGGCCCTTAGTGATTAGAATGATTCTATCTAGTCTCGTGGTTCTAGAGAATCGGGCTACGTGACTACATTTTATTGACTTAATTAAACCTTTCTTTGATAACTATGTGTAAAATAGAGTTTTAAATAGTGATTTTTTTAGGAACGTGTGATTAAAGTATGAAAACAATTTGAGTTTACGTGCAAAATATTTTTATTATGAAAATGTGTTGTCGAAAAAAGAATTGAAATAATGGTTGTCGAACAAGGGATAAATGAGTCATTCGTCTTTATATTTAAATGAATATATCATTTAATGTTGTATAATTATTACTTAAATTGGTGCTTAATGTCGACTTTTTTGGGGCCCACTTACAAAGAAAATGAGAGTATTAGAGCGATTGAAGAGTCTATATTTTCTAAGAGTAACTTGAAAATATTAGAGGAAGTTTTTAAATTTAGACATTAAAATCTTTTAGAACTCCAACAGTACTATTTATTATTTGACCCTTCATTTCGCATTTTCCAGTAAATATTATTTTTTCACTATTTTCTATTTATTTTTTATAGCACTAATTCAACGGTCAATGACTAATTTATTCAAATATCATTTAAATAATTTAATTTAATAAGTGAAGCATTGGAACTTTCAATTCATAAATGCAATTAATATAAAATACAAAGGTTGGAGCTTAATTTTAAGAACTACGTAATTAAAATAAAGTGCATTTTGATTTTAAAGAGACTTTTGGGGATTCTCTAAATACTAGGAGCAAACCACGCACGTTTGCCTATTTTATATTAATAGTTTTGTTTAAAAATTAATTTGTTATTAATAAAGATGTAATTTTTTGGTTAATTAAATAATTAATGATGTAATGTTTATGTAACTGATAAATAATTAGATGTGTGATTTTGATGTTGTGATATAAGTTGGTGAGATCGAAGAAAATAAGCAAAAATTGACAAATTTGGAGAAATTGCTAAATTGTAAGGGATCCAAAGTTCGAGGACTATAATGTGAATATGTAAAAGTTGTGCCGAACCTCACGATGAAGATTTGAGAGTGCTCGGAATCAATTGGATAAAGGAAGACGTCAATGGAATCAAATTTAGTCAAAAGATGATCACAAATCAATTTCCAACCGAAAAGTTATGCTCCGATGTTTTAGTTTCATATTGAGACCTATTTTTGGTATAGAAAGTGATCGAATTGGATAATGATGTCTGAATCAAAGTTGTAGCCAGATGCGTTAACTTTCCAATGCATTTTGAATCGCCTCAATCGGACATCGGAATACAAAGTTATGATAAAAATATTGAAGGAATGTGCAGATGCCTGTTTAAAACAAGAAATTCCGTTACATAGTCCGTTAAAATAACAAATTCCGTTAGTTTTTCCGTTAAAAACAAGAAATTCCGTTACATAGCCACTTTTAATATATAGAAGATGTCTTTATGAAATGAGTAATGTTATTCATCAGCAAAGAAAAACGAGAAGATAATCAAAGCTAAACTATAAACTAAACTGATAGCATTAAAGAGACCAATTTAAAACTCATTTCTTCCCCCTCTAACATTGATCAAATTTCGATTTCACAAACTCAATACTGAGTTGTGTTTAAACTTCAGTTTCGTGCCTCTATATATGCAAGATTAATGATTATATCATTTTATTCAAGCTTCTCTAGTAAATTTTTGAAAGACACTCCAACTAATTCATTTAACAAATTTGCGACGAAAGTTTTCTGCGAGTATTGCCACTAATATACTCTGGAAGTGCATTGAACATTATCATCGCCATGTGTAGAAATGAATCTATATTCGACAAATTTATGGATTATCTAAATTGGCTATAGAATAGTTGTTGCTATTTGGCAACTCGAAAAACTTTGATGTGCTAATAAGAGAGATCTTTTGTACAATCAAATTCTTCGGTACGTTGGGAACTGACATGAATTTATGCAGTAAGCATGTATTCATGCATTCATGTCAGGAATTTGTCACCCTGTTTGATGGGTAGATGATTCCACTTTATTTTTTATATTACGAGAGTAGTTTATAATGTTAGTTCAATTTTTAGCGGTGACCAAATCATTTTTATGACTTGCCAACGAAAGAAATTGTTAAAGAAAAAAAAAAAGGTTAAATGAGAAAGTAATAAGAAATGTGAAAAGATCATTTTAGTCAAGAACTAATTATTCGAAATCCGTTAGGTGAAGGTTGAAAAGTCAAGTCGAGATAATGTCATTGTAGGGAATTGAAAATTTTCTATTGATAAGTGTAGAAACTACATTTATTCGAGATTCTAAATCATGATATTTTATTGCTTTTTAGATAAAATTTTACTTAATTTATGTTATATTGTATTTTGTAGGTAAAATTTTATGTTTAATGAAAGATTGGAGAAAAGAATATAAAAAAAACGAAAAATGGAAAAATCCAAATATGAAACATTGGAGAGAAATATTAAATTAAATGGATTCGAGTTAAATGAGGTTCAACAGACTTGTATTGAAAATTTTAATTGGAGACCCAAATCACACACACACACACAGACACTGGAGGGGAGAAAAAACAGGAAAAAAAAAAAAGAACTGTGCCGCTGAGAAGATAAAAGAGGAAAAGAAAAAAAAAAAAAGAAAGAGACGAGAAAAAAACATGGGGAAAGTAAAAAATAGTGGCTATTGAGGCAGAAAAGAAGAAAGAAAAGAAAAAAAAGTGAAGAAAGAGAGAAAGCGAAATTGTCGGCAGCAATATATATACACACGCAGACACGAGAAATTTCACGTTTCATCAATTTTTGGTGATGTCGTTCCACTTTTGCGTGTTTTTATTTCTACAGTACGAATAACTAATTTTTATATTAAGGAAAACAATGTAGTCGACTTGTGATCTTTTATTTTTCTATTCAAGATTTATGTGATTTATTCTTATATGTTTTGGTTTTATTATGAATTTAATGTATTAAATTACTTGATCACTAATTTGATAATTATGTGAGTCTCTTACGAATCGAGATGTAAGTTTGAGATTTAAATCATATAATAAAATCCGGTAAATTAGTATAACGTGTAGATATACATATACTAATTATTGCGATCATAATATGAATTCTTAAAACTAGTGTTTCGTTTAATTAAAGTTGATTCACATAGATATATATGAAATTTAATTAATTAAATAGGCTCAATGAGAACTCGAAATGGGTAAATTGAATACAAGAAGAATTTGATCGAACATTACATTAGGTTATGAATCTTGAATTAAAAATTAAGGTGATCAATAGATGAAATTGTTATGCCCTAATATTCATCACATATTTGAATCTTCAATCATCCATTATTTGCAATCTTTGTATATTTTCAATTAGTTAAAAGTATTTTAAAAAATAATCATAGACATCATAATTATTTACTTGTTTTTATCAAATAGGAGTTAGAAATTTTTTTGATTAAGTCCTGAAGTATAGTTTTAGTGGAATGATATTCGAACTCAAAGGTCCACTATACTGCTTGTTACGATATCGTACACTTACGATATAAAAAATGCAACAAATTTTTGGCGCCGTTGATGTAGACTATTTACTTTTAGTTTTAGTTTATTTTATTTTTAACTGTTATTTGATTTGATTTTATTTTACTTTATTACAAAAAAAGTGTTCGTTATATGTTCCGTACCCAAAGCGACGATCTTGAACCGTTTGACTCGGAAATAGAACGTACTTTCATACGAAAACGTAAGGAACACAACAAAAACAACAATATCAAATGGCGACGATCAAATATTCCTATTCATATTCAGCCAATTGGACAAGTGGCCGCAAGGGTAGCTGTGCTATCGGATCAGCAGTAGGAGCGAGGGGAAATAAACAAAGGAGACTTGCCAGTTTCAATGTTCTTGATGCCCATAGCCGCGCCTGCACCTTCCAATATTGTGTATCTAGATTTCAGGGTAAATAATTTTCAGATAAGGGCAGAGTTGATCAATTTGATGAGCAACACTCTCCCATTCTACAGACTACCTCATGAAAACTCGAACACACATATCTCCAGATTTCTCATAAATTGTCAGAACTTCCATGCTCTGGGGGATAATAAAGACGCTATTAAGTTGCGATTATGTCCATATACATTGAGAGATGCTGCATTGGAGTGGTTAGACGCCGAACCTCATGGAAGAATTACTACATGGGAAGAACTGTTCAGAAAATTCTGCAACAAATTCTTCCCACAGGCGAAAGTAGCTGAAATCAAGTTGAAAATTCAAACTTTTCAACAGAAAGATGGAGAGAGCTATCACGAGGCATGGAACAGATTCAAAGAGCTGATACGAAAGTGTCGAAATCATGGAATCACAATAGAAAATCAAGTGCAGTACTTCTACACCTGACTCTCAGCACCGTCAAAATCTCAAGTGGATTCATCTGCTGGTGGATAGATCATAAGAAAATCAATACAACAAACCATGTATTTATTTAAGTTAATTGCCACTACACATTCAATGTTTTCATTAGAAAGAATGATACCACCGAGAGCATCTTGGATGTATGAATTAGACAGCACAACATCTACCAACGTGCAGATAGCAGCTTTGACAAAGTAGGTAGAGCTATTGGTAAAATCACAAAATGAGAGGAGGACATGCAGTGATGGGTGGTCCATCATGCGAAAACTATGTCGCTAACCATTTAACAGAAAATTGTATATCTATGGGCTTTCCCTAAGTCAACTTTATTCAGAGTGGCTCTGGTAATTTTAACCCATATTTGCAAACAAATAACCCTCTACGGAGACATCACCCGAATTCCATATGGTCAGATAATCACAAGGGAATTGTTCAAATAATACCTAGCACGAGAACAAACCCAGTTTGGGGAAGATGTTTCATCAATATGTGCAGAAAACGGACAAAGTATTCCAACAAATTGATACTAATTTTCAAAATCAGCAAGCATCTATTAAGAATTTAGAGACATAGATTGTTCAAATAGCTTAACAAAGCAATACAATGACAAATCTTAAAGATCAAGTGACGACAATAAGAGTAGTGAAAAACGATCTACCCAGGGCTCCTGTAAAACTTAAAGCATATGTACATCCACTTCCATTCCTCCAAAGACTTCGAAATAAGTCAATGGAGGAAAATTTTCATGCTATAACTACAAGGAATATGGTACAGTTACCATAGATTACTGTGAAATGACCAGAAAAAAAAAAGAGGACCAAGAAGATGTTGATGAAGCTATAAACGAGGAAAAATCTGCACCCGCCTCAATTGAGAATAAAGAAAGTACAAAAGCATCAATTGCCAAGGCACTAAGTCCAGATAAGGCTTACGTGCCTCCCATTCCTTTTCGTCAAAGGCTCAAGGAGAACAAACAAGACACAAAATTTGAAAATTTTCTTGATGTTCTCAAGAAGCTCCAAATCAATATTCTGTTGATTAACGCGATATTACAAATTTCAAGCTATTCAAAATTTTTGAAAGAGATGTTGACAAAGAAAAGAAAGCTTTTGGAGTTTGAAATTGTGGCATTAGCGGAGAAAAGTATTGCAATAGTGCAAAACAAATTGCCTCCTATGTTAAAAGATCTAAAGAGTTTTACTTTATCTATTTCAATTAGAAATTTTTGTGCTACTAATGCATTGTGTGATACATGTGCTAGTATAAATCTAATGTCATATTCTGTTTACAGAAAATTGGAATTGGGTGAAGTCAAATCAACATTAATAACGTTACAACTAGCTGACACAACAATTTCAAAGCCACGTGGCAAAGTTGGGGATGTGCTCATAAAAACAAAAAAATTTAATATTTTCAATAGATTTCATTGTGTTGGACATACCAAACGATCGAGACATTTCAATTATATTTGGGCGGTCATTCTTAGCAACCAGTCGAACTTTAATTGACATGAAGACTGATCAGCTAATATTGAGGGTGGAGGAAACGCGATAGATATTTAATCTTTATACCCCATTTGAGAAACCTTCCAACAAAAATCATTGCTTTAGAATTGATGAAGAAGAGCTATCTGATCAACGAAGCTGTCAGAATAGAAAATCAAATTTTGGTAGACTTTTTGGTAGAGATGAAAATGAAAATATCAAAATATCGAGAGCAAAAAAAGGGTGCATAAATGAAAATTATACAAAGTGCAATGATGACATAACTTGGTTCGACCCACCATGATCAAACGTGGTACAAAGTCAAGCTAATGACGTTAAATAAGCGCTTCTTGGGATGCGCCCAATCTTTCTTCCTTTTTATTTATTCTATTTTTGAGTTTTAGGATAGTTTAGTTTATTTTAAGTTTATTTGTGACTCATGATCCATACTTTGTTTCCCCTTATATTTTCGATATGTTAGTTGGTTTATTAGATGTTAAAGTTAAGTAACAATTGTTCCCATTATTTGATCTTAATGCTTTATTTGATTTTTTAGGAACATGACATCGCGGAACATTTAAACCAATATTGACCAAGGGCCATGTGAGCAATAAGAAAGCTAGCCATTGAATTACAAGACATATTAAGGGAGTCTTTTCTTCACTTTCTTTCACACCTTTTTATATGCAGATTTATGATTAAAGATATTGAGGACAAGTCTAGTTTAAGTTTTGGAGGTGGAAAACATGAGTTTTCATTTTTTTTTTTTTTTGTGCTTTTATTGATTTAGCAAAAAAAAAAAAAAAATTGTGTGCTTGTGTGAGTTAGTTGGTCTGGCTGGCAATGATGAATATATTGAATCAGAAATTGATCCATGAATAATGAATACGTTGCATGCTAAGATTAATTTTTGTTTTTCTATGTGAAATTTTGATATATATGGAGCATGTGAATTAAGTTAAGTATTGTGTAGGAATGAGTTGATTTCATAATTAAATAAGTTGAAATAGTGGACTATATATGCTAAACCCAAAACCACTAAATTTTACATTTTTGGACCAAATTTAGAATAGTTTTATGGGATTTCACTGTTGTAGAAAGATGTTGAGATAAATGGGAATTTTATGTGTGAAATTAAAAATCTTGTGTAAATTGTCTAAGATCCATATGATGCAATTGGGTGAAAATCTCAAGTTAGAGGTCGTTTTACTTGAATTGGTGTTAAATAAAAATATTTTATTAGAAAATTTCTTTTCGTAACCTTTATAATTCGAGCAATTAAGATTGCAAGGGTCTTTAAAACCTGATACCCTATGGTTATTTGATTTGGGAGTCATCGACCGAAAACTTGTTATATGTGTCATTTAGAAAGCTTAAATGAGAGAATGTTTCAAATAAATTAAAAAAAATCATTCATAAAAAAAAATTAGAAAAAAGCAGGTGCGTGAAACAGAAAACGCACCAAATGTCTTGGTTAAGTCTCAAACACTTGTTTAAAAAAATTTGACTTTTGATAAGAGATTATTAGCCTAATTAAGTCGTAGAAATTAAAGAAATCAAACTTAATGGAGAATCCATGTTTATTGAAATATTGAACTATAATTGGTGAAATTTTGCCAAACTACAGAGGTGAGAATAGTAAAAAAAAAAAAATCCAAGTTTAGTTCATACACTGGAAAAGAGGGAAAAGATTAAGTTTGGGGGTGTGTGAATCTTAAGAGTGAGGAAATAATATATTTGACCATTGATAGTCGGAAATTGAAACAACTTATAAATTCATAATGTTATATTTTATATTGAAAAAGTAGATTTTAATTTCTTTATTGTGATTTTAAAGCTGTTCATCGATTTGATATTATGATTCAATCTCGAGATAAAAAGTCAGGTTAGCTAACTAAATTTTGTTGTTTTATTTGATTGACTGGCCATCAATTAAGTAATTAGCATTGCGCGTTTGTGCATTTGTTATGTTATAATTTTGTTTGAGAACAAACAAATATTCAAATTTGGAGGTATGATAAGTGTAGTTTTTACATTTATTCGAGACCCTAAATCATGATATTTTATTATCTTTTGGATAAAATTCTACCTGATTTATGTAATGTTATAATTTGTAGGTAAAACTTTATATTTAATGAGGAATCTGAGAAAAAGAATATAAAATGTGGCGAAAAATTGTAAAATTCAAAGATGAAATCTTGGAAAGAAATATTACATTAAATTGGTTCGAGTTAAATGGACATCAATAGATTTGCATTGAAAATTTTAATTGGAGGCCAAAATTACATATATATATATATTATAGAGACACGGTGGGGAGAAAAATGGGAAAAAAACAAGGAAAAAAAATATAAAGAACTGCGGCGCTGGGAAGACAAAAGAGGAAAAGAAGAAAAAAGAAAGAGACAAGAGAAAAAACATGGGGAAAGTAAAAAATAGTGGTTGTTGCATGCAGAAAAGAAGAAAGAAAAAAAAAGTGAAGAAAGAGAGAAAGCGAAACTGTCGGCAGCAATATATATACACACGCAGACACGAGAGATTTCACGTTTCGTCAATTTTTAGTGATGTCGTTCCACTTTTGCGTGTTTTTATTTTTACAGTACGAATAACTAATTTTTATATTAAGGAAAACAATGTAGTCGACTTGTGATCCTCTATTTTTCTATTCAAGATTTATGTGATTTATTCTTATATGTGTTGGTTTTACTATGAATTTAATGCATTAAATTACTTGATCACTAATTTGATAATTATGTGAGTCTCTTACGAATCGAGATGTGAGTTTGAGATTTAAACCATATAATAGAATCCAGTAAATTAGTATAATGTGTAAATATACATATACTAATTATTGCGGTCATAATATGAATTCTTAGAACTAGTGTTTTGTTTAATTAAAGTTGATTCACATAGAGATATAAAATTTAATTAGTTAAATAGACTCAATGAGAACTCGAGAGGGGTAAATTGAATACAATAGAAGAATTTGATCGAACATTACATTAGGTTATGAATCTTGAATTAAAAATTAAGGTGATCAATAGATGAAATTGTTATGCCCTAATATTCATCATATATTTGAATCTTCAATCATCCATTGTTTGCAATCTTTTTATATTTTCAATTAGTTAAAAGTAGTTAAAAAAATAATCACAGCCATCATAATTATTTACTTGTTTTTATCAAATTGGAGTTAGAATTTTTTTTGATTAAGTCCTGAAGTATAGTTTTAGTGGGAACGATATTCGAACTCAAAGGTCCACTATACTACTTGTCGCGATATCGTACACTTGCGATATAAAAAATGCAACACTTGTTCAAGAAAATTTGACTTTTGATAAGAGATTGTTAGCCTACTTAAGTTCTAGAGATTGAAGAAATCAAACTTAATCGACAATCCATGTTTATTGAAATATTGAACTATAATTGGTGAAATTTTGCCAAACTACAGAGGTGGGATAGTAAAAACAAATCCAATCTTAGTTCACACACTGGAAAAGAGTGAAAAGACTAAGTTTGGGGGCGTGTGAATCTTAAGAGTGATGAAAGAATATATTTGACCATTGATGGTCGGAAATTGAAACAATTTATAAATTCATAATGCTATATTTTATATTAAAAAAGTAGATTTTAATTTCTTTATTGTGATTTTAAAGCTGTTCATCGATTTGATATTATGATTCAATCTCGAGATAAAAAGTCAGGTTAGCTAACTAAATTTTGTTGTTTTATTTGATTGACTGGCCATCAATTAAGTAATTAGCATTGAGCGTTTGTGCATTTGTTATGTTATAGTTTTGTTTGAGAACAAACAAATATTCAAATTTGGAGGTATGATAAGTGTAGTTTTTATATTTATTCGAGACCCTAAATCATGATATTTTATTATCTTTTGGATAAAATTCTACCTGATTTATGTAATGTTATAATTTGTAGGTAAAACTTTATATTTAATGAGGAATTTGAGAAAAAGAATATAAAATGTGGCGAAAAATTGTAAAATTCAAAGATGAAATTTTGGAGAGAAATATTACATTAAATTGGTTCGAGTTAAATGGATATCAATAGATTTGCATTGAAAATTTTAATTGAAGGCCAAAATTATATATATATTATAGAGACACAGGAGGGGGAGAAAATGGAAAAAAACAAGAAAAAAAATACAAAGAACTGTCACGCTGGGAAGACAAAAGAGGAAACAAAGAAAAAAGAGAGACAAGAGAAAAAAACATGGGGAAAGTAAAAAATAGTGGTTGTTGCAGGCAGAAAAAAAAGAAGAAAAGAAAAAAAAAAGTGAAGAGAGAAAGCGAAACTGTCGACAGCAATATATATACACACGCAGACATGAGAAATTTTACGTTTCGTCAATTTTTGGTGATTTCATTCCACTTTTGCGTGTTTTTATTTTTACAATACGAATAACTAATTTTTATATTAGGGAAAACAATGTAGTGACTTGTGATCCTTTATTTTTCTATTCAAGATTTATGTGATTTATATGTGCTGGTTTTACTATGAATTTAATGCATTGAATTACTTGATCACTAATATGATAATTATGTGAGTTTCTTACGAATCGAGAGGTGAATTTGATATTTAAACCATATAGTAAAATTCGGTAAATTAGTATAACGTGTAGAGATACATATACTAATTATTGCGATCATAATATAAATTCATAGAACTAGTGTTTCGTTTAACTAAAGTTGATTCACATAGATATATGAAATTTAATTAGTTAGATAAACTCAACGAAAACTCGAGATGGGTAAATTGAATACAATAGAAGAATTCGATCAAACACTACATTAGGTTATGAATCTTGAATTAATAATTAATGTGATCAATAGATGAAATTGTTATACCCTAATATTCATCACATATTTGAATATCCATTCATCCATTGTTTGCAATCAGTTTATATTTTCAATTAGTTAAAAATAGTTAGAAAAAATAATCACAATCATCATAATTATTTACTTACTTTTATCAAATATGTGTTAGAAAAAAAAGAGTGATTAAGTCCTGAAATATAGTTTTTGTGGGAACGATACATTCAAATGTCCACTATACTATTTGTTACGATATCGTACACTTGCGATATAAAAAACACAACAATGATTTCGTATTAAATATCTCGTCATTAGTGAAGTAAATAAGCTGAAACTAGTAATTATACTATATAGTCTCGAGTTGGATTGAATGAGGTTTATTTATTCGAACTTAAATTCTGTATGTCCGATCAGGTCCCTTTGGCAGCTTCAGGAAAAGGTCCTATCATAATTGCACTAGTGATAAAAATCAGGGAATGGACTTGCAAAAATACCAAAATAGTTTCTCAGACGGAGCAGGACTTGGAGAAAATCCTAATAAGTCTAGGGGCACGAACCAGGGCATCTGAGCAACCTTGGTCAATATTTCCTTGCTTCTTATGTGTCACTCTAGTCTTGATTTTGCATGTTTTGCTGCCCACTTAACTGTGCAGTCTACACTTCAATGAAAATCAAAGAGGAGTTGGGTGTTGGAAGGTTGGTGATTATAGAAGGATTTGTAGCAGTCCCTTTATCGGGATTAGAATTAATCATACGTCGAGTGTAATTTTCACTATCCTTTTATGTGGTGATGGAATATTAGAAGGATATTATTATATTTAGCTTCCAATTTTCATGCGTGTTTTAGAAAATATTATTAGGGTTTGATTTAATTGTTTTTATTAGATACTTATTTAACATAGAATATTTGAAATCCTATATAAAGGTATCTTTTGCGTTGTAATAAAAACAAACTTGATATAATTAAATAATTGATTTCTCCCCCAATTTCTATCTTCCCCTCTCCCTCTTACTCTCTCTTTTCACCCTCATTTCTCTTCTTCTCTCCTCTCTCTCCTTCTCCTATAAATCTTCTATTGTAATGCCAAAATAATTAATTTTGGGGTTGTTTAATAAAGATTTTGATATATGTTCTAGCAAATTTTGATAAGTTGATAAACGTGTAGTTTAAAAGTTGATAAAAATTGTGTAGTCCATAAAAAGTATTGTTAAAATTAATTTTTAACTTTAATCTTAAATTTTTATAGTAATATAATCACATAATGCATCCTCGTTTGAGAAAATTCATCTTATAAATATTTAATTTTCTTCAACAACGAAATATTCAGTATCGTAAAACATAACACATCTTCAACTATTACATACATAGAATTTTTGTAGCATTATTATTTGAACTAAACTAACTCGCATATCCCAATATATCTTCCTCGATGCATAGAGATCCGATCAACAGGAAATTTTAATATAAAATATTTGAAGTTTTGTACAAAAGACATGACAACACGATGTGGAAATATTCTCTATTCCTTTTTCAATAGATGTACAAGTTATTCCAGCTCAGAAGCACGAGGATTGTCTGTTTTATCTTTTATTAATTTTAGATTATAAAATGTTATCTTCTAATATATTCATATTTCACGGAATAATATATTTCTTTCTAAGAAGAATCTGGTGGCGCTTTCAGGGGAGACCACGTTCACGAGGTGTAAGAATAAATTTTTAAATGAATTGATCTCCACGACCGCACCGAGTTAATTGTTTCAATGGTCACTGAACTTTACACAGTATCACGTTTCACTAACTGAACTTTAAGTTGCATCACATCACTCACTGAACTTAATAAAGTTGCACTCCATCCATCACCGGGCTAATTCTGTCAAAATCGGTTGCCTACGTGGATGACAGTTTGTACACGTGGCCGTTAAATTAATCCAGTTGGCCGAGTTAATTGTTTCAACGGTCGTTGAACTTTACAAAGTGTCACATTTCACTAATTGAATTTTAAGTTGCATCCCATCACTCACTGAACTTAGTAAAGTTGCACTCCATCCATCACCAGGTTAATTCCGTTAAAATCGGTTGCCTACGTGGATGACGGTTTGCACACGTGACCATTAAATTAATTCAGCTGGCCATTAATCAGCCATGTCATAAATTCTCAACACCCAAACACGTCTCACCCAATTTGATCTCTGAAATCAGCCTTCTCGGCCATCGCCTCCGTCACAGGTGGAGCTGGAGCCGACATCTTGGATTCGACATCATGGACAATGAATTCGAGTTTCTCATCCCATTGAGGGTTGAGATCCTAAAAAATGGTCTTGGTACGTCTCCGATGGCCATCGAAATCTACAATCACATATGCACTAGCCGTGCCTTGGCCGTCTTTAGACATGAGATCAAATTGGGTGAGACGTGTTTGAGTGTTGAAAATTTATGGCATGACTGATTAATGTCCCGTTTGAGTATTTTAATGGCCACATGTGCAAACCGTCATCCACGTAGGCATGGGCGGACTTAGGGGGTACTAGGGAAATCTAAATTTTAATTTAAATCAAAGTTAACAATTAATTTTAATAACATACTTCATAAAATTCATAACTGTTTAATTTTTATCAAAATTTACTCAAAAAATGATTTTAATATCCACCAAACATAGGCAAAATCACAATAAATTTGAATTTCGATAATATGCTAGTTTTAAAAATTATTCGACGATCGTACGCCCATCGAATCTACAAATTGCTTATATCATCTCAAAAGTTATTTCAAGAACTACATTATAGGCATATCGAATAGTCTAAACAGATATCGAAAATAGTTAAAAATATGTTAAACACGAGTCTTAAAAAAAGACGTCTAACTCACATTTTTTTTAAATTCAATTATTTCATTAAAATTTATTATTTTTGCGATACAAATTTCTTAATATAATTTTCATCATTTTATAGGAAATTTTATATGAAATATGATATAAAATTTTTTCGAAATTTTACATCTGAAAAAGTGATATCGTATGTAAATTTTTGAATGTAAAATTACATGAGATATGATTTTTTTGGACGTAAATTTTCAATTGTAAAATTTCTTCCGAGTTCTTTTCAAGTTCGATTGTGCCACTCTAACTTTTAAGATCTGAGTCCGCCCCGCACATAGGCAATCGAGTTTGACGGAATTAGTTCAGTGATGGATGGAGTGCAACTTTACTAAGTTCAGTGAGTGATGAGATGCAACTTAAAGTTTAGTTAGTGAAACGTGACACTTTGTAAAATTCAGTGACCGTTGAAACAATTAACTCGGCCACCTGGATTAATTTAACGGCCAGGTGTGCAAACCGTCATCCACGTAGGCAACCGATTTTGATGAAATTAGTCCGGTGATGGATGGAGTGCAACTTTACTAAGTTCAGTGAGTGATGGGATGCAACTTAAAGTTTAGTTAGTCAAACGTGACACTTTGTAAAGTTCAGTGACCGTTCAAACAATTAACTCCGACCGCACCTCACTTTATAGAATATAATGTGGACCTTCCTCTTAACATAATATTACGTTGTGGGTAGCTTTTAAATTTGAAAAGGGATACCAATTATTTTTATAGATTTAATAATTTATTTTTTTAGTTATTTGTGGCATTCAAAATTATACTATAATATTATCAATATTGTATCGGATAATCTTAAATACTAAAATACAAATCACGCGGAATATGTGACATGTAATTTAGGGCATGTTTGGGAGTGCTTAAAATTAAATTTCAGTGATTATAATCTGTTAGTTCCATAAAATTTGTGAATAATAAGTGAAAAGTAATTGTAAATTTTACGAAATGTTTTGATAAAGAATATGTTTTAACTTATAATTTAAATTTTGATAAACAAGCACTTATACGTTAAAATTGATGGTAAATAATGTCGAATTACTTGAATCAACGTCAAATAATAATAATGATCTCGGAGAAAAATATGCAAATAAGTCACTTCGTAGAATGGAAAAGTTAATAGTTTGTGAAATTTTTTGACTCGTAAATCAAGAATAAGGGGAGGTAGGGGTCAAAGAGGATATTTATATATGTATGGAGGAGGTATCTATTATAAACTAGGCTAATAGCTTTAAATTATATTCGACGATCGATATCTGCTCTTTTCACGAGAAAAATTCTTGGAGAATGTGATTATAGAAAAGTTTTATTGCCATTGACATAGCTATTTAAGATAAATCTTTAAAACAAAACTAGCTCGTAAGTAGATGCTAACGATGCTAACAATGCTAAAAGCCTTTCTAAGGTAAATTCGAGTGCTTGTACTTTCTTTTCTGCTAAATGGATTAATAAAGAATCGTCAACCATAGTCCCAAAATGAATAGTTTGGTTAGTGGGGACAAGAAAATTAATTTCAACTTGGGAGAAAAATCAGTTATCAAAGTAATTCTTAACCATGTTATGATGAGGTTTTAAATTAAATTATGCTGTTTGATATAGCTAAGTTTTCAGGTATCCATCCTCTATTTTGTTTTTTATTTTTTTTCAAATACAACTTAACAAATTATTTCTATTCACCTTACAACTTTTCAGAAAACAAGATTATTTGTACAATATGACTTCCTTATACATTAAATTAATTGTTTTTAAAAAGTGATATATTCATTGACAAAAAGGATATCGATATGAATAATAAATATGATTATCTACACGATATGGTTTTAAAATATTTATCCCATGTGATCTAATTCTTAATATAAAAAATATTTAAATTTGATAAAATAATTTGAAGTCAAAAGAGGTTTGCGATTATGTCCAAAAAGTGCTACAATATTAAAACAAATTAAAAATATTTTAATTAATCAAGCATATTGTATAAAGATATTATCTACTTTTATATTCAGATATTATTCGAGAATAATCAACATAACGTGCTACACATTTTGTTTTTTCATATCGTACAACATATTGTATCATGTATGTAAAGTGACCTTTACTGGTGTTAACGGGCAACATGTGCTTCAATTTAAATGCTTGTATGTTGTAAATCCAACTTTACACAAGCTGCATTTGTTTGTGATGATGATGTGGTTAGCAACCCAACTTTTTACAAGCCTCTCCATATGATGAAAGTATGCAAGACGATATTGGCAACCATCATTCTCCTCAACTCACTTGAGAGTCATATGAGACCACTATCGTAACCAATAGTTGTCACAGAAAAACACAAAAAACTACAGTGCAACTGACAAGAATCAAACCATATTAGTTTAATTCGCTAATTTGTTTATTTTTTCCTTCATTCTTTATTCATTTATATCTTAAAATCGAGAATCAAACTACAGGTATTAAGTTTTTTAAAAAAGACTCGCATTTCATATATTAAGATACTTTAATAAATTTCCACTATAAAAACCCCATAATGGTTTTAAGGAACGTGGTGATGCTTTGAGTCATTTATATATTCCCATCTAAGCCCCATTTTTCTCAAAAATATAGTTTGAAATAATAGATTGATAAAAAATGTGTGGTTGAAAAATAAGAAAAAAATTTAGGTTTACATGTAATATTATTTTATTAAAAAATATATGACTGAAAATAAGAGAGAGAAATATATTTTAAAAATAATGGGGAAAATGTCTAAACTTTAATTAGATGCTTTTTTTATTATTATATGTAGCATTATAACTTTTTTTTATTATTGTTATTTTCAGTAATAATGATTATGTGAAAGCAAATAAAAATAGCCAGAAAAGATGCTTCTTTTTTCAAATTATTAAAGTGTAGGGGACCAATAGAAATGGGACTTCTCATTTATAATTGCTTTTTCCAACACCTAAAAGGGCTCTCATTATTCTTCTACCTCAATGCTTCGAAACCTTAAATAATTCAATATAAAATGTACTAAATTAAAGCACGATGTGGTGGATTTTTTCTGGATTTTGTCACACTTTCTCATTATATAATTTATATTATAGAACTATATTATACGGATTGCTACATAATTAGTCAAGTTTTATACCATCAACATATACGAGTTTACGTATAATTATTGCAGATAATATTTAAATAATATACTCCGTAATCCTAGCTAACAACTTAATATTTTAGATAAATTATTCATTATATATTGTGATAATTTTTTATTTTTTATTATTTTGAAACATTGAAAATTCTTTCAAATAAAATCAGTGCCTTCCCATTACCAATTTGACTAGCGAGCATTATTTGATGTCCCAGCAGCTGTTAGCATACAATAATGCAATAAAATATTAAGACTATTAATTGCTCTATCTAATAACATAGAGTTCGGTTGAGGAGTTAGGTGTATTAGAAATATAATTTATTTAAATAATTATATTTATATTTTTGACGTGTTATAGCGTGTATACTCGCATTACAAAATTTCTGCCTTTTAATTGCTATCATACCATCAGGTCCCTACACAAGTGGCTCTAGTATTTGTGTCTCTATCGATCCTTGGATCTAGCTTAAAATAAATGTAATGAAATAATTTGTGGCTCTATCGATCCTTGGATCTTAGCCGTAGGTTCCTCAATTTGTTATATTTTTTTTCCTTGATTATTCTATCTAGGGGTGAATAAGAAGGGAAGTGCTATGTGTACATAGGTGTACACATAGAGGATGACATAATGTGAGGGCCTCCTCACATTATGTCATCCTCTATGTGTACACCTATGTACACATAGATTAATCCGGATAAGAAAGGGGCGGATCTCCACTCTATTGCTATAAATTTAGGTCATCTTATGATCTGGAAAACCAAATCAAGCCATGGCTTCTCTTTCGCCTCCATGCACACTCTTCACCACCACTGCCGCCGCCTCCTCTAACTCCTCTTCTCACCCTCTCTTCGCTAAGCCCTCATATTTTTTCACCCATGCAAAGACTTCCCCTCGCTTTCGGGTGTCATGCAATGATAAAAATGGTGAACAAAACATGAAAGATGACACCGAGGGGAAGGTTGACAGGAGGAACATGCTGTTCGGTTTGGGTGGGCTGTACGGTGCAGCCAATCTTGCCTCGAATCCATTGGCAATGGCAGAACCAATCAAACCACCCGAGCTCGATAAGTGTGGTACTGCTACCAACTTGAACACTGGCGAAAAGCTAGATTACAATTGTTGCCCGCCTACAACACAACGAATCATTGATTACAAGCTCCCTCCTGTTCGTGTCATGCGTACTAGACCATCAGCCCATAGAGTCAGTCCTGAATATATTTTCAAGTATAATATGGCCATTGACCGCATGAAACGCCTTCCGGCAGACGATCCAAGAAATTTCATGCAACAAGCTAATATTCATTGTGCTTATTGCAATGGTGCTTATGATCAACCTGGTCAGGGAACGTTGGACCTTCAAGTACACAACTCCTGGCTTTTCTTTCCTTTCCACAGGTGGTACCTGTATTTCTATGAAAGAATCTTGGGCAAACTGATTGGTGACCCAACTTTTGCTCTACCATTCTGGAACTGGGATAATCCTAAAGGCATGACAATGCCACCCATGTTTGTGGATTCTAAATCAGCTTTGTATGATGAGAAGCGTAACCAATCCAATTTGCCCCCTGCTGTCATCGACCTAGGCATGACTGGAAATACGGACCCTCTGCAGGTGGTGACCAACAACCTTACAATAATGTACTCTGAAATGATTCGTGGAAACAAGACTGCTGAGGACTTCATGGGCAAACCTTACAGAGAAGGAACTGAGCCCAATCCAGGCCCCGGTTCATCTGAGCGTGGTTCACACACTGCCGTGCATGTCTGGGTAGGAGACCCAAGACAACCCAGTTCAGAGAATTTGGGTAACTTCTACTCTGCTGGGAGAGACCCACTTTTCTATTGTCATCACGCAAATGTTGATCGAATGTGGACATTATGGCAATACTTTTTGCCAAGCAATAAAGTACCAGACAAGAAAATCACAGACCCAGATTTCTTAAACGCTGCATTTTTGTTCTACGACGAAAATTCACAGCTTGTACGCGTGACAGTGAAGGACTCCTTGGACAATCTGAGAATGGGATATGATTTTGAAAGAGTTGATCTTCCATGGCTGGATTACAGGCCACCCCCGCAGACTGCAAGAGCCAGATTGATTAAAACTACTTCTGATGCACCATTGGCAAGCACCGTATTCCCTGTCGTCTTGGACAAAATTATCCGAGTTCAGGTTCCTAAAGCGAAGAAGGGTAAAGCTGATGAACTGCTGGTGCTTGAAAACATTGAAGTTGACACTACAAAATTCCTTAAGGTTGATGTGTTTGTGAATGATGAAGATGATAACGTCAATGAATTGGACAAGGCGTCTTATGCAGGAACCTATGCGCAAGTGCCGCATAAAACTACTAAGAAGTCGAACAAGACTTCTATCAGGTTGAAACTCACCGATCTTTACGATGACATGGATATTGATGACGATGACACAATTCTGGTGACATTGGTGCCAAGACATCAAGGGGGTGGTATTACCATTGGTGGTATCAAGATCATTGAAGCTCCTGCAACAACATCGAGCTGAGGATTGCACTGCAATTATCTTGCGTTGTTCGTGTTTTCTCATGTACAAATAAGATTTTCATTGCATCTTGCCTGCAATGAAAATTCGCCATGTTCAGGTTGTTGATTTCCAGCCCCAGTGTGATTTTCTGTTTCTTTGATTTAATCGATGGTTCCACTTTGTCCCAATCGATTATCAGTATTGGTACTCCTCTAAATTCAGTGAAAATAAATTTTTAAAATTAAATCTCATTTATTTACTAGTGACAATAGTTAAACATGTATCTTCAAAATATCAAAATTAAACAGAGAAAGATTGCAAGCTTCATTAAAACTATATAGCAAAGTAGGTAAAGATCATTGTGGTCATAGTTGAATCAAATCTGCAAGAGATTTTGATCGGAAAGTAGGTACGCTCATTTATTGAATACGATTAATTTTCTTTTACAAAGTGTCACTATACTTGAAATAAAATTGGAAAAATTCGAGAGATCATGCGCGTTATGCTTTCCAAACAGTATTAATTCAAGCGCAAAGTTTTTAAGTTTTATTATGGAGATAGTACGAGATAAAAATGTAGATTTGATTTTGACATATGATCGCAAAGTATAGTTCAGTGTCACGACATTTTGTGACTTCACATATATAGAAGAGAGGCAAAAAGTTTTTAACATGTTTGATTGCATAAAAAAATAGCTTTAGATACTGAAACAAAAAAAAAAAAATCATCTCTAAACTTTAATTAGTTAATTGTTTATTTGACCCATATTTCAGTCATTATTTGTGTAAAATTGATGTTTTAAATAGTGATTTTTTGAAAAAAGTGTAATTAAAAAGTAAGCCGTAGTTTGTCTTGTATTCTTTCCAAACTCTTTTTTCTACATACTTATTTTCAACCACATGTTCACACCATAAAATATTTTACATGTAAATCCAAATTTTTTCCATATTTTTAACTACATATTCTCCAAAAAATTACAATTTAAAACATTGTTATTTTTATTTTTTTTCAAAAAATGACCACCAAACAGAGGCTAAGAAAATTTTTTGAATTTACGTAAACAATGTTTTATTGTGAGGATATATAGTTAAAAATGAGTATGAGAAAAGTTTTTAAATAATGGTTACTAAATAGTGGCTCATTTTCAACCATAAATTCTCTTATAAAATAATTTTACATATAAATGCAGAACTTTTAATTATTTTTTTAACTACATATTTTTAAAAAAAATCACTGTTTCAAAACCTATTTATCCCCAAAATTGAATTGATCGGTGCCAACTTGAGATATTGATTTCAATGTCGAAAATTTGATAATACGAAATCAAGTACCATAAAGTTGGCATCTTTTATATGAATTTATTTAGGGTTTTCAGATTAAAATAGAGAAAATGAGGTAATACGAAGTCTTAACCACCAATATTTATCACTAAGAAATCTATTAAGTTCATACTCTTATAAGCCTTAAATTCTCATTTTCAAGAAAAAGGCTAGGGAACAAAGGCATGCTTTCGTAAAGTAACCATTATATATGTCAATCATCTCATTTGTTTCGATCAAGATACTCTAATCCATTAATAAAATTAATGTTGGTAATATTCATAATGGACATTAAAGGAAAAGCATTGCTAATGTCACGTTTTTTTTAAAAAAAATCACTAATTCAAAACCTAATTTTCCCCCAAAATTGAATTTACGTGTGCCAACTTGAGATATTAATTTCAATGTCGAAAATTTGATAATACGAAATCAAGTACCATAAAAATTGGCATCTTTTATATGAATTGATTTAGGGTTTTCAGATTAAAATAGAGAAAATGAGGTAATACGAAGTCTTAACCACCAATATTTATCACTAAGAAATCTATTAAGTTCATACTCTAAGCCTTAAATTCTCATTTTCAAGAAAAAAGCTAGGGAACAAAGGCATGCTTTCGTATAGTAACCATTATATATGTCAATCATCTCATTTGTTTCGATCAAGATACTCTAATCCATTAATAAAATTAATGTCGATAATATTCATAATGGACATTAAAGCAAAATCGCTGCTAATGTCACTTCATTTTAAAAAAAAATAAAAAATCACTGTTTCAAAACTTATTTTTCCCCAAAATTGAATTGATCGGTGCCAACTTGAGATATTGATTTCAATGTCGAAAATTTGATAATACGAAATCAAGTACCATAAGAATTGGCATCTTTTATATGAATTGATTTAGGGTTTTCAGATTAAAACAGAGAAAATGAGACAATACGAAGTCTTAACCCCCAATATTTATCACTAAGAAATCTATCGAGTTCATACTTAAAGCCTTAAATTCTCATTTTCAAGAAAAAGGCTAGGGAACAAAGGCATATTTTCGTAAAGTAATCATTATATATGGCAATCATCTCATTTGTTTCGATCAAGATACTCTAATCCGGTAATAAAATTAATGTGAGAATATTCATAATGGACATTAAAGCAAAATCATTGCCAATGTTTATCAAATAATCAAGTATAAATGTTACGTCCATAAAATGTTTAAAAAAAAAAAAAAATCGAAATCTCCGTCAACTCTTGTGTCGCTTTGAGTAGTCTTATGTGTCCATGGTGAAGACTCTATACATCACTCGGGTGACATGTTGAATGATGGACTCATCTGCAAATTAAAATTTTTCTTTTGGAATAATTGTATTTATGAATAAACAGTACTCAGAAAAGGTATGTCCTAACTACACAACTCCAAGCTCCTCTTGCTCTATGCTGTAATAATGCACTTCAACGTCCTTAACGCGGTTTGATAAAACAAAATCATCTATGTTATAGCATATAAATAAACCACGATTTTAACATGTCCATAAAGTCAAGGTTATACAAAAAGTAATAATAATTTCATTCTAATCCAAATCTTCTAAAAACATTGGATTCTTCAATGACATGTAGACGCTTTATTCTTTTTAGATTGAATGATTCTATGTCTAGCACGATTGTCCTTTCATCACTTTTCAATTCCACCTGCTCATTATAGATTCTATGAAGGATTTGTGGGCAGAGACGGAGATGGTGGGCTGGGGGACGATCGCCCTGCAACATTGTCCGCTAGTCCATTATTTTTAGTTAATTTATAATGTATTTTTCAGTTTTGCCCCCGCAAAATTTTTGACTCGCCCCTGCAAACTTTTGAATTTTTTTTTCCATTAATAAATATTGACCCAATAACTTACACTTTAAAATTCAACCATACAAAAATCTTAAACCTAAACAAAAGGTCCAATAGTTACTTAAATAAATAAATAGCTCGGATCCAATAGATGTGTTCCAACTGTTGGCATTGACAAGAAAATCAATGAGTTATAATCTTGTTGATAGATTGATCCGTCTTGTCTTGACTCTTCCAGTTTCAACAGTAACTACAGCACGTGCATTTTCAGCTATGAGTGTCATTAAGACAATGTTGCGTAATAGAATGGAAGATGATTTTTTGTCCAGTACCATGCTTGTGTATATAGAGAAGGAGATTATTGATATTTTTCCATTAGATTCTCTTATTGACGAGTTTGAAGTGATGAGGACAAGGAGTGACCAATTTTAGATGTCTAAGTCATCTCTACCATCTGTTATATAGATAGACAGTTTACTTTTTGTCTTTTTAATGTCCATCTAACGTTCATTTTTTCAATTTGTATAGCGTTAGACACATAGATGGACATATTATTTTTGTATCGACAAACTGATTATTTTTTTGGTCAATCAATCTACTTTGCCTATTTTGGTATTCAAAATCGTAGTTTTCAATTCTCTTAGTTAAAAAAAATTTCGGAGCAGACCCCCGTAAGATTGAAATCCTGACTACGTCCCTGTTTGTAGGTGACCATGTATTGGCTACATCTCTTCACTAATAAATAATTTTTTAAGCAATGAAAAGTAAAATAATCAACATAAACTTTAATTTCTACCTTTTATCAGGTTTTCTTCAATTTTATCGGAATAATGATAAAATAATATTGCTTTAATTTATTTCCATAAATAAATTTAGGATGTGAGATGGGGGAATATTAGTTCAAAGTCAATAAATCATTTTCTATAAATCTCAAGAACGGGGAAACAATTTTCATTGAACAGTTTAAAATACAGTTAATTTTTCTATCTAATCATCTACTGTCACATACATATCTGTCTACAATTATAACATTTTCCTTCACAAAGTAGATTAATCCTTATTCAGCACTGTTCCAAAAGAATAATGCTAAACGAACATAGCCTTTTGACATAGCCCTTGACACAATTTTGTCATTTTGTGTTGCAATTGTCTATTATACCCCTATCTCTATATTTTAATTGTTTTCCGCTTTTTGACCCTATATTTTGGTATCAGAGCCTAGTAACGAACCTAAAGAAAATTTTAAAATGAATAGAAAAGATAAAATGATTTTAGAAAAATTACAAAATATTAGTATTTTAACTAATACTAATCGAATTAAATTACAAGATTTAGCAACAAATTTAAGTATTAGATATAAATCTCTAAGTGAAGAAATTAAACAAGTAAATAGTTCTCAACAGTTAGCAGAAATAAAAAATAAAGGATTACAAATTTTAGTAGATGAATTTTCTGAAAATGAAGAAGAAGATATTATTATAAATCAATTTTTAGAACAATATGATAATTTTGCTCAACCTTTAGGAGAAACGGATATTTTAAACCAAAATGCTTTAACTCATATAAAAAATATCGAGTCTAATTTGAAAATTGTTAATGACAATATTAAAATAGGACCAAAAATCCTATATAAACAAATTGAATCAAAATTTAAAGAATCAAAAATTAAGAATTCTTATATATCAATTGAACCACCTTTACCGGCATATGTTATAGAAGAATTAGAAACTAAATTCTATGAAGCCACGGGTGAAGAATTAGAAGCTTATAAACAGAGTTTAGAACAATTAGCCATTCAAACCGAGAATATCTATATGAATGATCCGCCCAAAGAAAAAACCACTGAAATTAATACTCCACCTTTAAATCGACAAGTTGAACCACAAATATTAGTTGGAGAAACAAGTAGAACTAATGATTGGATTCAAGTCAAGTCTGATGACTGGAATTTTGAATGGATGAAAGAACATGGGATAACAGAAGAACGAGAAAATTATAATTTTAGAAAAGGAGTCAAAACTACATCAACCAAACCTATTCACCTTAGGGATAATAATCCAGTTAAATTATTTACTGAACAAATTCCTACAACAGGAATATGGCTAGATGTTGATGATAGCAATAATAAAGGTGAAATTATTGACTCATGGGCAAAAGCTACTGATTTAGTTGTTGCTTTTCATAAATGGAATACCACTCAAGCATACAACTTTATAATCCACACCTTTAGAGGAATCACTTCAGATATCTGGAGAAGAACTTCTGAAGAAACTAAAAATCAAATTAAATATGGAGAAAAATCTACAACTACTATTGATAGCAATGAAAGTTTAGATGCTGAAAACTTTAAGGAAATTTTAAAACGAATGGAAAATTTCTTTAGACACTTACTATTAGGAGAAGTTATACCAGAAACTAAAATAGATATGATCACTCAAGAAGCCTTACAAGTAGAAAGAGAAATGGAATTATTAAAAATCTGTGATATGTGTGAATTAAACGAATATACTAAAAAATTCGAAAAGATATACATCAAAGCATCTAAATCCATAAAAGAATGGAATCTATCAGAAGAAGATAAAAAACTACTTAATAGATATTTTCTTAAACTATCTTGGCCATGGGGTCAGAAATTATTTGAAGATTACCAAACTTATTGGAATAAAATAAAATGAGAAGATCCTAATCATAGAGCTGATACCTTAGGAATGAGAACTTCATTCGCTAAAAGAAAAATATCAGAATGGTGTAAAAAATCTATGTATCAACACCTATTTAGGAAACATGGTAAGAAAGCAAGTTTATGTTGCTATGGAGAAATAGCAGCAGTACCACAATTTGGTTGTCACCAACCACCTAGGAAACCATACTATAAAAGGAAATTTAAGAAATATCTTAAACCCTGGAAGAGAAACAAAGGATTTAAGAGCCATAAAAAGTATTTTAAGAAGAAAAAACCTTGGAAAAAGGAATATAACCAACATAAAAAACCTCAGAAGAAATCTAAGGAAGAATTTTATAAAAAATGCAAATGTTTTACATGTAATGAAATAGGGCACATATCTCCAAACTGTCCTAATAGAAATAAAAGAGAAAATGTTAAAGCCATTAGAATAATGGAAGAAATAGAATCTGACTCAGACTATAAAATAATCGAAGATTTAGATGAATTATCTGAAACAGACTCAATCTATGAGCTAGATATAGAAGAAATTGAAGAACCAGAATTTGAACAAATCTATATGAATCAAGAAATCATTAATACTATAGAAACTACCTTAAATAATGAAGAGGGGACTTCACAAACAGTAGTATTTGATGAAGAAAGATATGGAGCAATAAAAGAAAAACAAATATCTTTAAAAGATAAAAACATTTTTGTAAGACCAATATTACCTTGGTTTAATAAAACCATATATATTGCAAAATATGATGAAGTACCTATTAACATCGAAAATGTTAAAGGCAATACTATTATACCTCTAGTAACTAGAGAATGGGTTAATCAAGAATTAGCAAAAATAAATAGATCCACTAGAGAAAGATTAAAAAATATTGTGATAGGAGGAATCCAAATTATGGTGAAAGGATATTTTAGAGAATGAATGGATATTCCTATACAAATGTATTTGATGGATAACAGAATACTTCATGATCCTATGGATGCTCTATTAGGAGTAGTCTCTGGAAATCTTGTATATAAGAAAATTATATTTACTATAAGACCTGGATTTGCCATGTCCTTACTAGATGAAAATTTAAGTATGAGATTAAATCTATATCATAGAATTGATAGATTAATTACTACTACACACCAAAAAGAAATCAATAAAGTCTCAGGAGACTTCATACAAATCCATGAAGATTTTAAAGACTTAGCACAATTTACCCCACTAAGAATGTTGAGTAATAATAACATTTCCTTACCACAAGATATATTGCTTGATTTTCATCAGCAATCTAGAAGAATAGATAATAATGTAGGAAATCAAGGATTAGTTACCTTGAATACCTCTGGATAACTTATAGCCAGAATGCCTAGTAGAAGAATAGAAAGAAGTATCAGTACTAGAGAACTCGCAAGCTCTAGCAGAACATCTACAAGTAGAAATTACCCAATAATACCTAGAAATAGCATTGATATTGATCTTAGAAAATGTGAGGAAGATAATTTCCTTATCTTAACAGAATATATCAATAATCAAAATAACTACGAAGAAATAATAGCCCTTGTTAATACAGGAGCTAGTACTAGTCATATAAGAGCAGACTTAGTTGATCATTTATTAGAAGAAAACCTACCACAAGGAATAACTCTTACAGACTATCATGTAATTAAATATGAAATTAAAATATTTTTTAGTTTAGAACTAAATTTTACAGATATTGAAGGAGAACAATTTAAATTAAATCTTAAAATTCATAAAGACTATAGAAAAGGAAAGGATTCTAGTCCAATATTACTTGGAATGAACTTTCTTGAAAAAGTCTCACCATTTTATATACAAAAGAATACTCTACAAATAACTATAGAAGGCAAACAAAAAATGATTCCTAAAATTACTAGAAACAAAGAACCAATTTATATGATACAAGGAATCAGATCAATCAAAACTAGTATACTTAGTCCATATATTGAGATAACTCTCAATTTACCAGACTATTGTATGATAAAGTTTCATGCCATAATTGATACTGGATCAGGTATTTGCCTATGTAAAAGAAATGTGTTTCCAGAATATTATTATAAAAGAGATTATAAGAAAACAACTTATGGTCAAACAGCAAGCGATATTGTTGAAATCTATAGAGATTTTGTAGAAAATATTCCTATCATTATAGAAAATAGAGAATGTTTTATTCCTAGAATATATGCAACAGATAAAATTGGATGTGATATCCTTTTAGGAGAAAATTTTATCTATACATCTAGCCCATTTACACAATATAAGGATAGTTTTGAATTTACTACACCCTGTAATCACAAAATTAAAACACCAAAAATCTACAAAGCTATTGGAATTGCACATCAACCAATTCACCATAGACCTAGACATCAGAGTTCTGCAGGTAATCGTGGTGGATGTTATACAGAAATTAATCAAAAACAAAAAATTTCAGTATTAAGAATTGAAAATTTAGAAGAAGAATTAGAAAATGTTAAATTAGAACTAAAAGAATGTTATCATGAGCATCCTTTAGCTAAATGGGATAAAGATAAACCTATGGCAACCATTGAACTAAAAGACTCAGATGCAAAGATATCAGGAAAGCAATTTCCTTATAGCGAAGAAGATAAAAAAGAATTTGAAATACAAATTAAAGAACTCTTACAATTAGGAGTGATAAGAGAATCAACTAGTCCATATAATAGTCCAAAGATTTATGGTTAGAAATCATAGTGAAATTAAAAGAGGAAAAGCTAGAATGGTAATTGATTATAGAGACCTAAATTCTAAAACAATACCAAATAGCTATAAACTACCAATAAAAGATTTGTTAATAAAACAAATACAAGGAAGTAAAATATATTCTAAATTTGATTGTAAATCAGGATATTGGCAAATAAAACTAGATGAAGCCTCAAAGCCTTTAACTAGTTTTACTACCCCTAATCCATTAGAACAATTCGAATGGAATGTTATGCCATTTGGATTAATGAATGCACCTGCAATATTTCAACAAAGAATTGATAAGATTATTAGACCAATAAAGAATTTCTGCATTGTTTATGTAGATGATATTCTTATTCATAGTAAAAACTTAAAAGAACATATTGAACATCTTAAGAAGTTTAACTATATTGCTAATAAGTATGGATTAGCCTTATCAGAAAGAAAAGCAGAAATAGCTAAAACTGAAATTGAATTCTTAGAATATATTTTTACCGAAGAAAAAATACTCCAACAACCTCATATTGGTAAGAAGATTATAGAATTTTCAGAAGAAATTAGAGACAAGAAAGAATTACAAAGCTTTATTGGATTATTAAATTATTCCGAAAAATTTATAAAAAATTGTGATAAATATAAAGTCCACTTTACCAAAAAACTGAAGAAATGAGCTGTATGGGAATGGACACAAGAAGATGTAGAAATGGTAAAGAAAATTAAGAAAATATGTGAAAATCTACCTGAATTAAATATTCCAAATGAAGTGGATTTCTTTATTTTAGAAACTGATGCCTCCTTATTACACTGGGGAGCAATACTTAAAAGAAAAGAAAACCATAAAGAGTTTATTTGTAATCCATTGTGTAAATGCCCAGAAGAGCTTGTTGCTTATACTTCAGGCACATTCAAAGATGCCGAAACCAGGTATGATATTAATCGTAAAGAATGTTTAGCAGTTAAGAAAGGAGTAGCAAAATTTGAACCATACTTGCTACCTAGAAAATTTCTTATTAGAACAGATAATACTCAGGTAAAACCATTATTAACAAATAAATTTGGAACAAGTGCAGCTGAAAGACCACTTATTAGAATGCAAATGTGGTTTGCACCATTTAAATTTGATATTGTCCATATTAAAGGGAAAGACAATTTTATTCCAGATTTCTTAACCAGGAATGGAGCCAATCAGGAAGGAGCTAGAAATATTGAAGTTCGAAATGAACATGAAGATTGCTGCAATAGAATCCAAGATAACTCTAATGGAGATGGCTGTTGTCAAGCCAGTATCTGAAAAGGCCAACATGGCTATATTATCTAAAGGCCCTAGTGCCAATAAATCTGAAGGCCTCGGTGCCAATATTGAATCAAAAGCATTGAAGCTTCATAAACTTTTAGTTAGAGAGAATACTACTTTGTCTCCCTCACATGAGAAAATATTTACAAAGGATAGTATCTCCATACCAGAGCTTAATAGCTCAAATATCATCAAAGCCTGCAACACTCATGGTGTTATGGAAATCAAAAGTAAAAACAATTTTATTTTGGCATATGTATTGTTTAATCTCGCCTGTTGCTGGTTTACCAGTATTGGAGGTTGGATGAAAATCTTAACATATGGAACCTATAACAAAGTTAACCTCTATCCAGGAGCCCAACTTATTGGGTTCGTGCTCTTTATGAAATGGGAAATATAATTTGTATTTACCCATCAGAATCTTTAAAAGAAATTTCTTTGTTACCAAAAGAAGTAGTCCGAGCTATTGAAAGGTATTGCCAAGTTCTTAAATATAAGAACATATATATCAGGCTTTTCTCTGCCTGTCCCGAATGGGATAATGAAGAAGATAGGCTACTGCCAGTTAGCCATGTCATAAGGATTGCCACTACTTCCAAGCATCTTCAGCCTGAGAAGAGTGAAGTCCATGAAACTACACCAGAAGATGTTATCAAGATGACAACCTTCCGTAGAGCTAAGGGATATAAGGAGCAATTTGAGTATATCCAGAAAGTTATTGAAGAAAATCAAAATATTTGGGTGTATGAATCACAAGACCACTTGATTTACAGTAAAGCTGTGGCACCCACTAAACAAGAAGATTGACACTATCTCGATATTTGGTGTGATCATATTTTTGGAGGAAACGCTAGTGGAACACAGAAGACAAAAATGAATCGTGTAAACAGCTTTGGCGTTATCCAAACCATAAGTGCGAGTGCGTAGCAATGAAGAAGATGGTTCACCAATCTCACTAGATCCAGAGGAATTTCCGGATGAGTGGTTTGAATCTCATATGGAAAAGTAATGGACCCCCTTTATCACTACTTTGTCAAAGTTACTTTGGTAAAGAAAAACTGTGGGGTTTCACCTACATTATTTTCCATGTTAAGACAAAGAACTTTAGGCCACAGTAAGATTCCCATTATCTTACACAGTGACACAACAATAATGAAGACCAGCTGTAGAGCTTTTTCGAGTCTATAAAAGGAAGACTAATTCTCAGAAGAAGGCATCCCATTCTTAAGCAAAAAACTATCATTCTCTCTAGTTTTTCGAGTCTTGTAACCATTTCAGTTTATCTCTTTCATTTGAAACTTGTAATAAGGTAATCTCTATGGAGTTCTAATCTCTTTAGAGAAAGTACCAAGAGTGTAGCCGAAATATGTATGTATACTCTTATGCAAGAGATATTAGTGTGATGAGTTTATGAAATCAAAGTTGTTTGAAAATACTGTCTTTCTATTTTTGTTGTTTTCTCAAAAACTCTTATCTTACTTATACTCCAACGGTGAGAACCTTGAGGGTTGTGCAAGTATCTTGTTGCCGTTTAGCCGTGTGTTGGCGTTTAAGGCGTTTTTAGAGAAAGCTATTAGAACCCTGTTATATTTCAAAGTGATGTTTTAACAAGGAGTTGAAAGGAAAACTGTGATTCCGTGTGATTCATTGTGAGATTTGCAAAAGAGTCGAGAGAAAAATAATAAGAGTGCGGAAGTCGTGTTGGACCATAACCCACTTTCTTAAACTCAAATAACATCGATCACTTATATCTGAGTATACAAACATACGGGAGCAAGCTTGAGGGAAATCTCGTTGATATTATTCTGTCTTTACCTTCTGCTTCAGTACTGTAAGATCTTTCCTATTTATGTTAAATACTTGTATTAATATTTGCACTTATGATATTTATGAAGTTTTAGTTACTATTATTCAATATTTAGAAATTAACTGCGAAAGGAAAAAGGAAGAAATTAAATCATTTTATACTGTGCTTGATTATTTTCTGAAAAATAGTAGAAATATACCCGTGCCTTTATATTTTACAGAAAATATAGTCAGAATTAATAAAGAAATTAATAAATTAGAAAATAAAATTAGAATATTAAACGATTGTTTTAATAAAAAATATATTGATAAATACGAGCATAATTGGCTTTTTCATTTATTAGGAGAAATAAACCAAACTTATCCTATATTAGGAATAGAGAACATTGACTTGAGTAGATAATAGAAGTAGGGCATTTATGTCTTTTTAACTAATTATGTCATCCCTTATGTCGTCCTCTATGTTAGCATAGCAAGGTTCATTCCAAAAGGTCATTCTTTTTTCTTCATTCATTTCTCCACACTTTTCCACTTTATATTGGCCAGAACTCGTACTAAAATTCAGCATGGGAAAAGCATACGCTTTAAAGAAAGCACGCCTCTCTTTTTCGTTCAACTATCTCTGCCTTTGTTGCTTGCTATTGGTGGTGCCTTCTGCAACCTGCCCACTTTTAAGTGGATTCACTAAATTATATCTCTGAATTTGTATGAAATTATTATTTGTGTTTGATGACTTGAATATTTCAATTTGAGTTCAAATTGAACTTTCAAATTAACTTCACAGATTGAATTAGATAACATGAAACATCATTGAATAAGCTGACATAAACTATAAATATTGTTGAGAGAGTGCAAATAGAATTCCACTCTAGCCCGACGTTGGTAAATTAAAAGATTTATAAAGAAATTGGGTTACTCTGTCTAATGTTCAGGAACAAATCCCTAAAGTTAGACATTAGTGGGTTAAACGAAGATGGGAATCTTAGTTAATTGCCATGGCTAGAAAATTTTGTGGCTGCTAGTGAGTTGTGATTACATAAGGCGGTGTCTTTGATACATGGTAGTTTTTATTTGAGGAAGGACTAAGAAGATGGATATATTATAGTTTAAGAGGGATTGAGATGATATAGTAGTTCATTCATTAAAAAATTCTTGAGAAAATGGCTAAGACATGAAATAAATAATGGAATTGAGTTCATATGCGATATACTAGCTACCTATTGAAAATTGTAAATAATGGAATTGAGTTTCATTGTTAAATTTTTGATGGGTGCATTAATGGACTACGTTCCAGTAATACTTGTAAACTTTTGAATGTGCGCATTTTCTTTCTTTCTTTTTTTTTTTTTTTTGTTTTTTTGTTTTTATTCTATTCGAACAATGAAACAATCTACTTCTCGTTACTGTCGTTTGAATGAAAAACAACAATGAGCCATGAAAATAAAGACACGGGCATATTCTGTAGCTAATTTCTTAAGAATTGCCCGTCACAACCAAAGATACGCTATAGTAAAGCATATAGATTTCAGATTTGTGAACAAACCCGTCTAATTTGTGATAGTACATATCTTTGCATGCGATAGCATTTGGCAACAAAAGAAATTTCAATTTTAACAATGAAAATCGCATTGTAAAAAATCTTTCTTTTGTGGTTTCATCAAAAAAGTATCGTCAAGAGGCTTTTCAAATAAAAAATTTCATGATTAATAATATTAAGATTGTTTACCATTATTCCAAAAAATTGTTTGCTATAGTAAGATTCTCCACCGCACATTCACCCAATAAAATATTCTACACACAAACCAATAAAGTTATTTTACTTTTCAACCACACATTCTCCAAAAAATACTATTCATTACTCTATTTTTTTCTCCCAATAATGGAAGACAAACACACCCTAATTATTATTTCCAAAGTAATTGCTTAAAATCTGCAACATTTTAAGGGCTTGTTTGGTAACACTAAAAATTCAACTAAAATTAAAAATATAGCCGTTATTGGGTTCCACCCATCTAATAAAAGTCAACAATAACGACTAATTTTTCAATTTTAATTCGATTTTAATATCTACCAAACACACTCTAAATGTTATTCAAAAGGAGTATGTACATTATTGCCACCTTTATTCAAGTGGTCACTCCAATCTTTATTAGTATGCTAGTGTTGGTGATGCACTATGTTACCCACATTTAATTCCATTGATGATTGAAATTTCTAGGCACAAAATTTTTTATATTCCAAAATTTCTCTAATATGAAAAATGGGTTCCCACTTTAAGAAGTTGAAAATGACTTGTTTTTCCCCCAAAAAAACCATCTATATGATGTGTTTTTGCAACAAAATTTAACCTACATAGTACAGAAAATAAATATATAATTTACTCCATTATGAGATGTTGAGTGTAATAAAAAGTTAAATAATTACACTTCAAGCATCCTAAGCTTATTCCTTGTCACCACACATTGACTTGTATGAGATACTTAAAAAACTTCCAATAGATTAATTGTTTTGCTCCTGTATCTTTCAAAAGGAAAAAAAAAAAAAATCTCAACCGATAAGATTATGGAAGTAAATATCAACCACTTTCATTAAAGTTCTGGGCTAGAGAGATAATATAAACCACTTGATGTCCATCCAACCAATCTGTTGCGAATATTTCTTATCCAAATCTAATATGCGAAAGTAATTTTAAAATTTAAATCGAGATTGAAGATTTTTCTTAAACTAGTTTAAAAACGTTCATAAATATCGAATATTCTTCACTGATCAAGTCTTTGCAATCAAATATAGACAAATATGAAAGTATTTTTTGAATGCATAAAACTTCCAAAAAATTCTGTCATAGTCCTATTATAATTAATTATCTTATTGATTTTTTAAATAATAAATGATTAATCAGTCAATTGTCGTTTCCTACATAATTGACGAGTGGACAACGTGACAAGATATATTCTTCATTTTCTATTCATCGTTTTCTCCAATGGTGACATTTTGATTGGACAAATCAACTTTATTTATTTATTTTTTCTCACTTTTCCATAAGGCTTTTAGGCCGGTTTGATCTGCCCAAAATTTCCATGGAAAATGGAAAAGAAATTCCATCTTTCATTTTAGACAGATTTGATACACTTTTGTTTTCTTGACAATTCATTTTCTTGGTTTTGGTTCATCCAATTCCCTTTTGATGTAAATGAATTTCCACCAATTTGGTAGGATTTGATTTTCCAGACATTTTTTTTTTTTTTTTTGTAATGAAAATAAATTTTATGGGCGATTGTAAAAATTTTTTTCTTTAATGAACAATTTTCATGAAAAACAAGGTCAAACGAACGCCAAAATATCCAAAATTTCAACATTTATTGGGTGAAAAATAATATGAATCAAGCACAATTAATTGACAATTCATGAGAAAATAAATTTAGACAATTCAATTTTCTGTAATTCATTTTCTTTCCATCCAAATTTTACTCTTACAATTAAACGGACCCTTATTGAATCAATTTTTTTACCTTTCTTTTCTCCTTTATGCCATGAGGATAAGGTGGGTGGGAACATTTATAATTGTTTTCACCTAACGCAGACCCTTAGCAATTATTATTTTCTGAAAAGAGCAAACATTAAATTCAAGAAAAAAAGGTAAATAATGTCTGAAAGTGAAGCGTGGGCAAGTTGCAACTGGGAACCATGTGATTCTCATTCTATTTACTAGTTTTCGTGTCTTCCGAGTTGGCATTGACTAATACAGTAAACTAATGTATTTAAAATATTAATTATTTAATAAGTTGTTGAGATGGTCTGTCCTCATTTGATAATTTTACCTGTTTTTGTCACCTTAGATTAAATTTGAATTGTATACATCTATGAATAATTCCATTTCACCAGAATAATTTTACTAGAAATTTCACATGGAGGTGGATTCCACTGTAAATAAGATATTGCAAAAAATGCCGGACCCCACTAGCTTGTGAGTGTTCTGGCCGACTTATGTGTGTACAGTATTTTGTACACACGGCATAATTGTACATTTATTATTAGTCGGTCTATGCATTTCTTTTTAAAGAAAATATAGTGCATGTTTGAGCTTCATTTTTGTCAAAAAAATGCATTTTTGAACAGTGTATTGATGAAAAATGTGTAATTAAAAAATAAGAAAAAGTTTAAATTTACGTGTCATATTATTTTATTAAAAAATGTGTGGTTAAAACACTGTTCGAGAATTTTTTTTTTTATTTTTTATTTTTTTTAAAAGGAGGCTCAAACAAGGGCATAATGTTTATAAAGCTTCTATGGAAAATTTTACAACTAATCGACCTAAGGCTTTTGTAAAGGAACTTTAATATTTTTTATTTTTATTTTTTGAAAATGTCTTACTTTCTTTGTACAATAATGTGTAAGAAAAATCTTAGTTAGCAAAAGAGTTTAAGAAACCTAACCTTGGAAAAGAGAGGACATTCTCTACTATTTATAGTTTAGTAAAGAAAGAACTGAGCTACATAGAGAATATAGAACTAAACAAACATGCATTTTTACTTTGAATCCATGATTCTTCACTCTTTTAGCGAATATACGTTCGATCCTTTATAAAAAATACAATTTTTTAACGTTCTATCCTTTATTCTCAACGTTGACAACAACGTCAAGGATGCTAACTCAATTAGATTTAGACAACAGGGTTTGTGTTTTGGTGTGGGGATAACAATCATGCTAGGGATTTTGACCTATTTTTTTGGTATTTTGTGAGAGCAGTTAAGACATTGACATTATTTTGTAATAAAAAACATAATTAAGATATTTGTTTACTAATTTTTGAAAATGACTACTTGGGGCTGCCTATAAGCTGACAAAACATCAAATTGTCATGGATGCTAACAATTTGAGTCATGAGGGCCTCCTAGATTGCCTAGTTATGATATTTTAAGATCCTTATCTAAATTAATTAATTTTAATTCATATTTTCTTTTTGAACAATAATTTTACCAAATTAGAGAATTTTCTATCTTAGTTAGAGATGTCAAAATGGGTGAGACGTTTGCCATCGATGCAAGTCATTGGACGACGATGGGGGTGGGGGTAGAGTTGGAGGAAGAAGATTAAACTTTTATCCCCCCTTTTTAATATATTTTTAATTATTTTAAGTGAGACTCATTTATAATTTTTGAAAAGAATTGAAACTCCAGTTGTAATTATTTCTTTTTATTTATTTAAAGAGGAAGGTGAATTCAATACTATACAAAGCTTTAACTAAAGAAATTTGTCGATGAGAATGTTTCACATAAAGTTTGATCGATTAGAGGTTTCGAATCTAAAAATTAAAATGATAGAGACGATTTAAACAAAACAGACAAACGATAAGGATGTTGTCTGCCAATTATCCAAAAATATAAATTGGATATTAAGTTGAAATAAATTATAATTAGATGACTAAAATAAAATGAACTTTTAAGTTGTTTCATCTCTAGCTGATGAGATCTCTACTCATGTATCACATGTACAAAAAATTTAAAAATTAAAGATATTAATGATTGAAAAGCTACAAGCCTAGTCACGCATTATTGCGAAACTACTTTATATCGGAACAATGAATATTAGTACATTTTGGATTTTCTCTATAAGACTTTTTCGTAACCTATCATAATCAAGTATTGTAAATGAAAATCGAACATCTTTAAATGCAAAAGCATGAAATTTTAACAAAGACAAAACCTATATATAAATGGTATTATAGAGAATGTATGGCTTGTTTATATCCTAATTTTTCTAAAGATTTCGAAAGTTTGGCTTATTTTTGTTCTAATTCTTTTAAAGATTTCGAAATTACTTTTACAGTTGTTTCAAGAATAAAGGACGAACCCGTGTGTTCGAATTCTTTCGACTATAGCTGGTTTTATCAGTGAATGTATATAAATTTTGATGGAATTGTTTAGAATTTCACATTAAATAAAAATTAAAATCTATTTCCGTCTCTATGAATAGAGTCTTCAATAATCGTTTTATTTATTCGGATTTATGACATATTTATGAGTTATCTTGATTGGTGATCCTTTATAAGTGGTATATGTCGGAAAAAAATTTCAACATATGGGGCCACACATGTATATATATTAAAATGTGTAGTGCAATCTTAAAGATTAATCAATAAAGTGATATAGTAAAATTAATTTTAGATTAGACTAATGGGTATTAAATGTCTTGGAAATAAAGTGTAGAGACTAGAATTGTTGTTTTAAATTGGTGAGGGGTCAATTTAGAACAAATAAAAGATAATAACTACATATTCAGTTATTATTTCATGGGTCATGATTCTCAATTGTACGTGATTTTTTCAAATCTCTGCATCCCCATCAACAGAGAGAAAATTCAGAAGGAGACTATGTATCAATTGGAAGATCATAACCCGTTCAAGCAATCAAACACATGGATCAATGTATGCTTCTGCTTTTAATGCTTTAATTGATTTCACAATGGAGTATATTTATGTACGTGATTAGGGTTTGATAATTTTTTGAATTTGATAATCATTTTCACAAATCCCTACAGTATATAGATTGGTATGTTGGCTATTGAGTTTACTTGTAGATTCGGGGGTGTGTGAGAGAATTACTCGGTGATTGTAACAATTTTTCACATAATAAAATTTCTTTTATAACGTGTAGTTTTTCATTGATTTCAAAGTTTTTTCACGTAAATCTTTATATTATTTTTTCTCATGTGTTTATAAATTTCTAGCTCTTTAATATTTTATTTGAACAAGAATTTTGTAAACAAATTTACAAACTGATATCAATTCCGAACAGACTCTAACATCAAGTAGCAGAATTGATGCAGACTTTAAAACTTCGAAATATACTTACAAAACTTTGGTGAATATTAATATTGATTTGAAATACTGCTAAGTTTTTGAAGAAAATACATTTACAACAACAGTTATTTCTCGCATCCACGGTGAAGAAAGAAGTTATCGACGGTGGCGCCTACGGCTCAGTTGTAGCGACAGTGGCAAAGGCGCTTCAGGCGGGCTAAAGATGAATTCCACTTTTCTCAACTAGGTCGGAATAGGTGGGTCATTAATACGAAATTCACTCTGTACCTTACCAAACAGGCTAAAGGATTTTCTTTTAGAGATGAGGCGAATCGAATCGAATTTCAAATTTATTTATGATGGTTCCAGAATTGCAGTAGTTGAATCACAACGTGAAAATCAATAATGCTCTTTGAAAAATGATGAGAATCTTGGTACGTATTGTCACGCTTCTTTTGAATTTGCCAACACTTCTTTTCGGTCTTGATAATTACTCCATGTTGGTCCAAAAACTGCAACATGGAATCTTCAATAATGCTTTTGAGAACGCGTTGGGAAAATAAAATAAAATCTCGCCTACACGGAACGTATTTAAGATAAGAATTAAATGATATACATATGACGTTATTTAATAATTTAACCTTTTTAGTTTCTCGTAAAATCTCAAATCTTAATATAACCAGTTTAATTTCAAAACAATATTTGAATTTTAAGATTGGTGTGTTCAAATGACCCACTATCTCGAGGGACATGTTGAGTGTAAAATTCCCAAAAGTACTAACCAACGTGTAAGGGATTTAACTATTTCTCTTAATAAAGTTGACATTTAAGATACAACCCATATCTTAATATCTTTTCCCAACCGATGGATATTTTCATGTTTTTTCATATTTTATACTTCGTACTAATTACAGACACCAAAATTAAATGTCTTTCTTAAAGAATCTATAATTTCATCCTTTTTTTTAAACAATTTCACAATTTATCGAGTTAGATTATGAACATAAAATTGTACCAATGAAACTCTACACTGTCGAAGTAAAATCGATAATATCAGGCAAGATTTTCATGGAAAAAAAAAAAAAATCTTTTATGACTATGGATTAGTTGAAATAAGGGGGTAGGTGGACTTCATAGGCTCAAAAGTCACAACATTGCCCCCAATTTCCGAACTTGGTAGGGCAATGAGAACACCAAGAAAATCATATACCATCATTTGCGAGAAAAAAATGTAAACAAGACATTGTAGAGATCAAAGTTAGGTGACATTGTCTCCTACAAAAGTTACATTCACGTGACAATAAATTTAAATTTAGAAGTCTCTATTGATTAAAGTTACAAAAGTTACATGGATAAGAAAAGTTTTCAACGCTCCTATCCTATTGATTAAAGGCACACACAAAAAAAAAAAAAAAAAAAAAAACACTTTTTAAGATAAATATTGTACGAGCTTTTCTTTCTTAAGGGAAAATCATACACACCATTATGGACCATAATTATCGTCGTGATTATACAAATTTCACAATTAGAATGAATAGGGTGCCAAGTGGATGTTTTGTATGTTAAGATTTGAGATTTTATCTTAAAATGTTAATCTTATTAAAATGAATAGCTCAAGTTTTTAAACGTTGTATTATATTTTTATCTTTATTCGATATAAAATTTATCCCTTAACACTGTATATATTTGGAAATATTGTAAAGGTGATGATTTCACGATTTATGCAATGTTCATATACTGATAAAATGTAGGATAGTACTATGAGAAGCTAGCTTGACCACACTAATTTTATAAATTGTCTATTAATACTCAAATAATTTTTTAATCATATATTTCGAGAAATCCTCTTGTAGTATATATTTATCCATCACTTATTTCTGTCGATTTAAATACTTTACAAAAATGCTATTATGATTCTTGCAGTAAGTTGGAACTTCTATTTCTTTGCCTATTAAATAGGGTGTGAGCATTTTTATCCAAACTAACTACCCAATTTAGAACCGGACCGAACCAACGAGTACGGTCTGGTTCCAATTGAAATCGATTTGATTCTAGGTCTTAGAATCGAGAACCGTGTGGTTCAAAATCGGTTTTCGATTCAAAAATATTTCTTTATCTTGCTTAGTTACATTATTCATATAAAATCATATATATTCAAAAAAAAATTACTTGATGATTTACACATTAAAATTTATTTTTTAGGATTAAAAATAAGACAAAACCAATGGTTCCATATGAAAAATAGGAACTGGACCAATCTGGTTTTTTCTTTTTCCCTTTACAACCAATTGTTCTATTTTCACAAATATACTTTAATGGAAGTCGACGAGAGAAAATATCAAATATAAATTACTAAACCAGCAAGAAAAAATACCAACATGTAGGCAAACCTTTGCGCATAGTTGATGAGAGAAGATTTGAGGTATGTGAGAATTGCAATTTCAATTCAATTTTTAGGATTAATCTTTGAAGAAATGACTATTCAGGATCTGATATAATGAGATTTAAAAATTGGATTGGACCTTCAATTCAATGTCTAGCAATTGGGTTTAAAAATATGATTGGTTTAGTTGGAATGGACTTAATTTTCTAAGTAGGCTTGTAAAAAATAATAATAACTAATAACTTGGATTTGGGCTGGACCTAGACCGGACTACAGCCCCCCAAATCCGTCTCTGACCCCACTGGTGTGAAAAATACGATTAATAACAATTGTTTATGTGGCAGTCGAGGTGATCGCTTCATTATTTAAAAAATAAAAATGCATCACAACGTAGACTCAAGAAATACCCGCATTAAAATAAATGAAACAAAAGAGTCAAGCAAATCAATGAAGCAGAGCTGTAGGAAAAATTGCAGAAGGGAAAATCTGGAAAAGAAAAAAATCGAAGATGAATACGAAAAGCAAAACAAAAAACTTGCAAAAAGGTGTGACAAAGCTTTTTTTTTTTTTTTAATGAAGATTTGTGTACATAATGAACACGGCCACAAAGTGAAGAGGAGGGGGGGAGAGAGAGAGTTTGTTGTGAGTACTGCCCTCGAATAAATCAAGATTCTACCGGTTGGTTTACTAGTTTTCTCCTATTTACTTGATATTTAGTATATGATTAAGCACCTTGTACGGGGAAGTGTACACTATAGATGTACATGTAGCAATATTGGTTCCTTAATCTTCCATTTAATACTTTTATTTTGTTAAGACTCGAAATTGTTTAGCGTGACAATATCGTTGAAATTCACCTAATCGGTAAAGAATTATCATTGATAGTATTATCTAGTTGAACTACACAAAAGCACATTGTATCCTATTATATACAGGTGAAAGATTTGAGGTGGACTGCTGTTGTATAATTTTACCCTATAGACTTTGCAAAGTTTTCTGTATTAAGCATTTACGGTACATTTGGGGCAACATATTATTTATTATAAGAAATTTAGGGCCCGTTTGATTGTAAATGTAAAAAATGGGTGGAAAGAAAATGAATTTTTGGGAATTAAATTGTCTAAAAATTATTTTACTGTGAATTGTAACTAATTGTATTTGATTAGTATAATTTTCCATTTGGAAAATATTGAAAGTTTGGTATCCGTTTGTCTTTATTTTTCATGAAAATTATCCATTAATGTGATATTTTTTTTACCATTGGGTCTAGAATTTATTCCAATTGTCAAAAAAAAAAAATTTTTTTTAAAAAAAAAACATTACTATACCGAGTACCATTCGTTTGATTTTGTTTTATATGGAAATTATTAATAAAAGTGATAAATTTTTTTACCATTGTGTTTAGAATTTTTTCCAATTACCAAAAAAAAAAAAAAAAAAAATACTAAACTAAAAAAAAAAGGTGGAAAACAAAAAAACCACAAAAACATCAAGAAAATATTTTCCTTGAAAAGTGGCTAAAAGGGCGGGTGGGGGGAGGAAATGGAATGTGATGAGTGCATTTTGTGCACTTATTTAAATCATTTTACTTGGGTTTCATGTCATCAAATTATTAATTTTTACTTA
Organism: Fraxinus americana; assembly: GCA_035079005.1. NCBI lineage: Eukaryota > Viridiplantae > Streptophyta > Magnoliopsida > Lamiales > Oleaceae > Fraxinus > Fraxinus americana. Next base: position 220,880 of record JAVHZT010000039.1, read on the forward strand.
ACTTGGGTTAACTTTCTTTTGTCAGTTAGGGGCTCGTTTGAAGCAATTGGAAAGAAAGAATGTTGAAATTGAAGAAAATCTACAATTTTGTGGATTAAAGTCTATAATATAGAAATTGAAATACTACATCTCATTAACTCTAAAGATGAGACTCTAAAATTCATTTTATTACTTGTCAACGAATCGTGCACTTGCGGTAATTAAATCCGAAACATATTTTCGTGAACATAATGCCATGGAAAATATTCCCATCAAACAGCCAAAATCTTGGAAAGTGAAAAATATTTTCCATTTTCTATGGAAAAGGTGACTTATCAAACACAGCCTAAGTATAAAATTATAATGAAATTATTAGGTAGATAAATCTAGTCATTTGAACCATATAAACATAATGGAGAGGTAGGAGGTGATTTTGGGCCGAATAAAAAAGATATAGGAAATAACATTCTTAGGAAAAATTAAAGAATATTATTAACCAATTCCACCGTAATATCCTCCATCTAATGATATCTATTATAATTTTATATTGGGTAATTGGCGCAAAACGTCCCTACCTATGACGGGTTGTATGGAAAACGTCCCTACGTTTGATTTCTTGGTGCAAAACGTCCCTACCTTTGCATTTTCTTGTGCAAAACGTCCTTTTCACCAATTTTTAACAAAAAATGACTATTATACCCTCATATATAAATTTAAAAAAAAAAAAGAAAAGAAAAGAAAAATAAATAATAAATTGCAATATACTCCTAAACTTTTTTTAAAATGCAAATCAATCCAAGATAATTACAAGAAAAATGGCTCACTTCATCATAATTGCACCCAAGCCCCCATCTCCACCCAAAAATTGAAAACCCTATCTTTTCCCCCCAACATTTGTAGTTATAAAAGAAGACAATCAAAATTTTCACAGCCCAAAACTAACATAATTACGCATCCCCTTAAAATTTTAGCCTTAATGAATATCACAAACAAACAAAAATCCAAGAAGCCGCATATCGCCAAAAAATATGGAAGCCCAGTTGCCAAAATCACCAAGAAAAGCATAAATAAATCCAAGAACTTGCTATTATTACATTAACAAGCCAAAAATCACCAAGAAAACACCGATTCAATTCAATTATCAAGAATCACGAAAAGATTACTGAACCGATTTGTCCAGTGAAAAAGAAGAAGAAAAATGCTAACAAATATCGTTTGCTAAATGTATTTGTTATGTTATACTGAAGAACTGCACAATAATTTACATAAAGCACACCAGACGCTTGTTTAAGAAACAAGGAATCCAATCTCATCAACTGCAATTTTTTTTTATTTCAAAGTGATTTGTCCATTGGAATTTTACAAGAAAAAGAAGGGGAAAAATACCAAAAATTCAATTATTCTCTACTGATTTTACTAAGGCCTGTGATCATAGTAAATGATTCAATTTCTTGCTGGAATTTTCTGAGTGATCCCATGATTGCTGCTCTTCTTGATTTCATCTTCTCCGTCTGACCTAAGATGGACTTGAAAGGATCTCTGGAGTGGGAATGAGCAGTGCTGGAGTTCAAGAAAACAGAGAGAGCAATAAAGGCAACAAATAAGAACAAAATGGCCCTATTTTCCGTCTCTGGAGTGGGAAAAGATAGGGTTTTCAATTTTTGGTTGGGGACGGGGCTTGGGTGCAATTATGATGAAGTGAGCCATTTTTCTTGCAATTATCTTGGACTGATTTGCACTTAAAAAAAATTTTATGAGCATATTGCAATTTATTATTTATTTTTCTTTTCTTTTCTTTTTTTTTTAAATTTATATATGAGGGTATAATAGTCATTTTATGTTAAAAATTGGTGAAAAGGACGTTTTGCGCAAGAAAATGCAAAGGTAGGGACGTTCTGCACCAAAAACTCAAACGTAGGGACGTTTTGCACACAACCCGTCATAGGTAGGGACGTTTTGCGCCAATTACCCTTTTATATTAAATTCATTATACGGTGCGCCAAACACAACTATGAGGTTTTACTGTTTTCTACATTCCAAAAAGGAGTTATATACTCCTTTCCTGGAAATTATATTCTAAATTATCTCTTTTTACCTCCAAATAACTCAGTTGACATTGAGAGACCTCATAAAACTGGTGAAAGCGGAATATATTGTTAAAATTAATTGAAAAGAGACAATTGCAATTTTTGAAAAGAAAGGGATTGCGATTTTAATATTATAGCATAGTGACGATTATATTTTGAATCCCTGTTTGGTAAATTTTAATCCAATTCAAAGTCAACAATTAATTAATCACATATTTTATGGGACTTCCAATTTTTCAACAGTACATTCTATCAAAATTTGCTAAAAATCTGATTTTAATTTCCACCGAACAAGAGTTAAATAGGCCAACAGCGAGATGTTAGCAAATTCTGGTGGTGTTTTGAAATTGGGTGGTGGTGGTTGTGAAGTGCGGTGGCACGGCAGTGGTGATGTTGGCGGTGCTGGTGAGATTGATGGTTGTGATGCGATGGCGGTGGTTACATGTGATTTATTATTTGGTTATTTGTGTGCTGCGAAGTGTGGATCTGAAGTTGGTGGCGGTGGTGGTTGTGTGTTCTGTGTGTTTGCATTGGCTGTGCGTGTGGCGATGGGGGTCTTGGGGTGGTGATAGTGGTGTTCGGGATGGTGCCGCTGGTGGAGGCGGTGGCGAAGCGGTGGTCACAAATGATTTGGTTGTTTGTGACCACTAATTTGGTCGGTTGGCGACCAATAAACGATATGTGACCAATGAATTAGATAAATTGTGATTAATACATGATTTGTGACATAAAAATTATTAATTTGTGATCAATAATTTGATAAATTGTGATCTAAATATAATTTATATGTCAATTAATGTGATGTTTGTGACCGTAAATAAGTATTATGACTTATAAATTTTATGATTTGTGACCGACGAACAAATTGTGACTTTTAAAATTTTAAGTTGTGACCGATAAACAAATTGTGACCTATGAAAATTTTGAATTGTGACCTAAAAAATTTCGTCGGAGTTGGAACACTCGTCAGAATCAGAGCAATCGCGTAACAAAGAGGCTGTAGAAAGGTCATCAGAATATTTGCTGGAATCTGAGCAATCGTCGGAACGGTCGTCGGAGATCGGTTGTGACCGGAACGGTAGCCGGAATAGTCCCTCGGAGCGGTAGGAGTGGTGGAGGTGGGGTGGGGTAATTGTATTATATTAAAATTAAATATTTAATAATAAATTAATTTAATAATTCATTATTTCATAAATAAAAAATTAAAAAACCTGATTTGTGAAATTTGGAACTTGTTTTTGTATTTTTGAAATGATGTAAAGTAAATACCTTAAAAATGTATTGTTCCCATAATTAAATTTTGGATCAAGTTAAATTTAAGAGACGAGTTAAGCCCACTTGAGCTTATATTAATAAGCTATTAGGGTTTCGAGAAAGCAGAACAGAACACAATTCATATTCTTGCTGACACAAGAAAATAGAAACCCAAATTTTATCATTCTTGTTCCCTTTGTGGATTTCCATTAGAGGTTGGACAATTGGACAACTCTGGATTGCAGATCATAATTGTTCATGTTCCAAGATCAGCAAAGAAGTTTGCAAAAAATGTACAATTTCTATCACAGTTTCTATCTAAATACAAAACAGATCTGTGGTGAGAATTGAAAAATAATGTATATTCCATTGTGTATGTTAAGTAAATTCTCAACAGTTTACTAACTCGACTTCGCCATTATATAATGCAAAGCACAACTCGGCGAGCATGTCTCCAACCGTCATCGATCTAGGCCTCACTAGCGCTACTGTCCTACTGACGACCTCCTAAAAGTCGTCAACAATCTCACAATCATGTACAGTGAAATGGTTCACATTGTTAACACCGTGGAGGATTTAATGGGAAAACTATACCTAGACGGGAGCGCCACCAATCCCAGGCCAGGGTCATCTGAGCGTGGCTCTCATGTTTGCGGCCCATGTGTTCGTTGGATATCCAAAGCAACCCAGTTTTGAAGACATGGGAAACTTTTACTCGGCGGGTCGACACCCTCTTTTCTATTGCCACCATGCAAATGTCGATTTCATGTCTTAAAACCCCCATACCTAAAGACATTACAGATGCAGATTTCTTGAATGCTGAATTCCTATTCTACGACGAGAATGCACAGCTTGTGCGTCTTCAATCGGTGATTCTGTTAATAATGCAAAAATGGGATACACATATGAAAAGATGGATCTAAATTACAAGCCACCAAAGAAGGCAGCCAAATCTAAAGTGAAAAATCTTTCCACTGCTCCAAATGCGGCAACAGTGATTTAGTCTCTGTTTGGTAGAAATTAAAATTTTAATTTAAGCATTGGAATTGGAATTAACTGCAAGAATAACCAGTTAAAAATGTACGGTAAACATTGGAATTGGTGTATATTTGAAAATCATCGTTTGAGCATTTGGTAGAAAAAAAGGTTTATTGTTGTGCACGAATACAATTAATAAAATAGATGTTGATTAATGACAATAGTTAACATTATTTATGTACGATAATATATTCACCAATGTTATTTTAAAACAAATCAATCTGGTTTGATAAATCCAGTTTATTGACCGTACAAGTGGAATAATCCATATAGAACTTTGGACAAATTTTCTCTTATCACGATAATTATATTATATTTATATAGGGGCCTAGATGTAATCCAGTTTTCAGAAGTTTCAAACACAGCTCAGAGGAATATAAACAAGTTAGAAAAGTAATAAAATGAGTTGGGATCGAATTAAAGTATGAATAGTTGTTGAAAACGTCAATTAAGTAACAGGGATTGATAATGTATTGATGGGCCAAATTAATAATTGGAACATGCCTTGCATGGAAAAGATATTAAAAGACAGCAAAATGCAACATTCTATGTGGTAATTAGTCGTCCACTGAGTCTTGTTTGAATATTTTATTTGCAAAAGCTGGAAATCAATATTTATAAAAAAAAGTTCTCAAATGGGTGCTTCTGTACAAGATTTAACGAATTCTAATTCACACCTCATGACATGTGGCAAGATAGAGTTTTTAAAGGAATATGCCACTTTCTCAGAAGAACTTTGACAGATGTAGCGATAGAAGTATAGGTCAGCAAATGGTTAGATGAAAAAATTGATTGTATTTTAATCAGTATAATAACAGAATGTCGTGTGATATTATGTCAACTTTTCTGTCAACCTATCTGCCATTGTTGCATGATTCGTTTTAACATGCCTAATTAATTGCACATTGACTACTCTAAAGCCTACATTCAGCATAACCTAAAGCCCTTAACGAAATTGGCTGTGGCTAAATTATATAATATAGACTTGAAATGAGAACCCGACGATAAGAGATCCATTACTACTTGACATGTGCAAACGTCTATCTAGTTTACATGATATGGATATACAAAAAAAATATGAAATGTGTTGAGCAATGCAACTACTTGCCAAAGCACGTTCTCCTTCCCCTAAACTTGTTATACCTTATCTCTAAATAAGAAATATCAACCCTAGACGCAAACAATTCAAACATCGAAAACTTAAACGAAACTCTATCAATTGTCATTGTGAATGCAGTAAGCAACTGTTCGAGTCCCATTGTTTGCCCAAAAATACATGTTGGAATTGTATTTTGACGAAGAATGTGTGGTTAAAAAAGGAGAAAAAAATTCAGATGTGCGTGTAATATTATTTTATTGAAAAGTATGTGATTGAAAATAAGAACAAAAAAATATATTTTGAAAATAATTGGGATCGAATAAAGACGAAAACATGTATCTTTTTTCAATGGTTGAGCAATGTGTGTGGTTTATGCTGCAGTGCACATGCAAGGTTTTCAAATGTAAAGTTCACACAAAGACACATTTTCTTGGTGTTAACAGTGATTACTAAAGAAAATATTAATAATTCTTTAAATTTCATCCATAGTGGGCCAGATTAAAGTAAGCTAGATGAAATTGAAAATGAATAAAATGTGCCAATACCATCGAACAAAATTCTCCGTAGCCGCCGAGGGCAGATGAACTCACATGGTAAAGCTGGAATGAGATTTGAATCTCTCTTTTAATTGCATTATTTCCATCTAAATTATTTGTATGAAAATATATTTTCGTATTAGTCGAAACTCATTTCAATATTTATTCGTATAGACTAATTTACAATTTAAAGCTAGTTAAAGAATAAACTTCATATTTATAACACATAAAATATCTAACATAGTCTTTAAATAAATAATTAAACTTAACTAAAATTTTAACTCGACATTTTTTTTAGAATCTAAGCACCTGTTTGACAACCATTATTCAAAAACTCTTTTTTTCTAAATACTTATTTTCAATAACACATTCACGTAAATTCAAAATCTTCCCTTACTTTTAAGCACACATTCATTAAAAATTCACAATTCAAAGTTTTATTTTTGTCAAATAATGGCCGTCGAATAGGGGCTCCAATGGTTTTATTTTTGAATTTTATGATCCTAGCTAGGATGGTTTTGAATTTTATGGTCCTATCTAGGATGGTTTATTGAACTCGTGGTTCATGCTCGCATGTTAGTAATTGAAAAAATTAAAAAATATTGTACTCGAAATGTAAAGAGAAATAAATGAGACATCTAAGACCAATGCCCTATGTTCAAATGTGATAGTGACGGGATCGCTATCTTGATGGAGATTAGGTTATTTGAGTGTAAAGAGAAATAAATGAGACACCTACCATCAAGGACATATATATATAAATGTGATATTGGTGGGATTAATGATGGAGATTTGAGTTTCATATTCCTTTTAAATAGTTTATAATTTGTTTTTTTGTTATGCGTTAAAGTAGGTCAAATTACTAAAATGATATTCTAATGTCACTTACTATTCATATCACATATGAACAATGCGGTTTTATTAAATTCAAAATAGTTAGGTATGAAAATATATAATATTGTCGTTTCTCTTCCTTCGAGAAATTTGAAGGAAATTTCCTGGAAGTTCTTTAAAAACTTTTGATTAAAAAATTTGAAATTCCAGTAAAAATTTACACTTATTGTGGACTTCATTGCGATTTTCAAATAAATTGACAGCATTTGTTATTTAGTATTAATCCATTTCTGAAAACTAAATAAAAATTAAATTACAAAATTTCATATAACATTTTTACTACATTTGACATCTTGTTTTTTCTAATAGGATAATCATTTTACGTGTTGTACAATGTAACGGCGCATTTTGCATTTATTTCTACAATTGATAACACATTCAACCAATAGAAAATTCAAGATTAGTCGAAAAATTTATTACACCTATTATTCTATTTCTCTCATCAATACGAATAATTAACTAGTTAAGTGCGTATCGAGTAGATATAAAGTGGGGTTAAGTAATTTATTTACTAAGGGACAACCACTGTTGTCCACATACCTATTAATGAAGCCGTACAAAGGAAAATATTGCAAAATATTGAAGGGATAACTTTAAATTTCATTCATTGACCCATTCTTTAATACTGCAAAAAGCTCCCCGAGTTTTTTTTCAAAATAAAAACAGGAATCGAGAAAATGCACGTGCTTTTACCACGTCCAAATTGTGGTAGGTGGACTACATCATTCCCCTAGTACTAAATTAATATTTCAACCTTGGATTGTTGTAAATAAAATATGGCATTAGTATGACAGTTTTTGTACCATGACGTGGTGAGACACATTCTGTGATTTATCTCCTCCACAATGCTCTCGGGACAGGACGGGGCGGGGCGGGAATAAAGTCTATATAAAGAAGCAATGGGGTCTCATGCAATTCACATCTAAACATATTGCCAACCATGGCTTCTCTTCAAGCTTCGTGCACGGTTCTCTCCACCAATCCTCGCTCCCTTTCCTCCTCCTCAACTCAGCCTCTCTCGGCCAAGCCATCACATTTGTTCACCCACTCGAGGCGGAGTCACCGCTTTCAAGTGTCATGCGACGCCAAGAAAAATGTCGAAACTTCCCAAGGGAAGATAGACAGGAGAAATATGCTTCTTGGGCTAGGGGGAATGTATGGTGCAGCCAACCTTGTGGCGAATCCTTCGGCCTATGCTGACCCGGTACAAGCTCCCGACTTTACCAAGTGCGGTGATGCCTTTGACGTTGCGACTGGAGCTGCTCTAAATGCTAAATGTTGCCCCCCACTTGCCGACAAGATCATCGATTACAAGCTTCCAAGGTTTGATGCATTGCGCATGAGGCCGGCTGCTCATAAAGCCAGCAAAGAACAAGTGGCCAAGTACGAACTGGCCATTAAGAAAATGAGAGAGCTTGATACAAAAGATCCGGAAGATCCACGTGGCTTTATGCAGCAAGCCAATATTCATTGTGCCTATTGCAATGGAGCTCATGACCAAGTTGGGTTCAAAGATCTTGACATTCAAGTTCACAACTCTTGGCTTTTCTTTCCTTTCCACAGGTGGTACCTTTATTTCTATGAAAGAATCTTGGGTAGCCTGATTGGTGACCCAACTTTTGCACTCCCATTCTGGAACTGGGACAATCCTAAGGGCATGACATTGCCTCCCATTTTCGATAAAGAAAAATCACCTCTATATGATACAAAGCGGGATCAAGAATTAATTAGGTCCCCCGGCATTGTCGATCTTACATTCTCCAGCAGCACAGACCCTCTACAGTTGGTGGCCAACAACCTCACTTCGATATACAGTGAAATGGTTCGCAGCGTCAGCACCACAACTGATTTCATGGGAAAACCGTACTGTGCCGGAAGCAGCCCAAGTCCAGGGCCTGGCTCATCAGAAAATGGTTCTCACACTGGTATACACTGGTGGGTTGGAACCAAGGATCCATCGGGGCCCAATAAATTTAATGAAAACATGGGCAACTTTTACTCAGCGGGTCGAGACCCATCTTTCTATTGTCACCATTCGAATGTTGATCGAATGTGGACTATATGGCGAGAAGTCGTGAAAACAGATGTCCCTAAGGACATCACTTCAAAAAATTACTTGAATGCTGAGTTTCTATTCTACGATGAAAATAAACAGCTTGTGCGTGTCAAAGCTGGCGACTGTTATGACCAAAGAAAACTGGGATATGATTATGATAGAGTTGATCTTCCATGGCTGAACTATAGGCCACCAAAGAAGGCTGTCAGGGCCAAAGTTTCTAACATTTCTGATGCTAAGACTGCAGTAAGTTTGTTACCTATAAACCTGAAAAAAACTGTGAGAGTCATTGTTCCTAAATCTGCGAAGGGAAAAGCTGACGAGCAATTGGTGCTTCAAGACATACAGACAGACACTACAAAAGTCATTAAGTTCGACGTGTTCATCAACGATGAAGATGACAACATTGAAGAGTTGGATAGGGCTGAATATGCAGGATCTTTCGCTCAAATCCCACACAAATCTAAAAACAAGGAGGGCAAGGCTAATATTTCATTGAGGTTGACATCCCTGTATGAAGACATTGATATTGCTGATGATGACACTGTTGTGGTGACAATTGTGCCAAGATCCAATGGCCAAGATGTCACCATTGGTGGTATCAAGATCATCCCGGTGCCTGCACAAAAATCTGGCTAAATGTGTCCTTCCATTGAAATGAATAAGGTTAATTAATTAAGCACTTTCCTTGTACGCTTTTGATTGTGGTAATGCACTGATTTCAGTTTATGTACCAATAAGATCATCTCCTGGTATTTCGTGGTCGACTTGCCAGGGATGTTTGATTGCTTTCTCCTGTAACTTCACGTGCAACCATTTTCTATAAATTTCAATTAGTCATTTAAGAGTCTTAAGAGAGAGAGAAAAAAATACATCCTATTATACTAACTATAATCACTCTCTTTACTAATCTCAGTTGTCACACTAAACACTTTCCTCACTTTTTCTTGCCAAACAAGAATATATATGGGTACATATATACCTAATTGAGACGCCCAAACTAGAGATGTTAAGGGAGGCGAGACGCTCACTAGCTCGACTCATCTCATCAGCGAGCCTAGCAGCAATTTACTCACGTGAGTTGCATGCCATCTTGATTTTGACAGTGAATTTAAAAATCAAATATTCGTTGGTTCTTCACAAAAAATATCGAATTCTTAATCTTGATCACAAAATCCTAGATTTTAATGAATATCGATTTAGAGTAATGTTATTCATCCCCAGTGGGGATGAAAACACAGTCTATGTGTCATTAAATAATAGGCTAAATGAAAGGTGAAATTAAATGACCTATCATTTAATGCTACATTAGCGCCACATAGACTGTATTTTCATCCCCAATGGGGATGAATAGCATTACTCATCGATTTATAACTAACAAATTAGAGAAAATCTCAACAATTAATGTTTTATTTTAATTCAGAAACAACTTCCTTGTCATTAAGTCTACAACCCATATTTATAACAACTAAAAAAACTAATTAAACTAATCCTAATAAATGACTTACTCTAATTAATGACTAATCATAATTAACAACTAACATCTAGAAAGTAACAAAAATTAAAAGTTCTAATAGAAATTAATGAATTTGGAATTTATTTAATAAAAAATACTAACTAAAAATATAATTAAAAAAAAATCGATTTTCATCAAATTTTCAGTTCAAATAAAAAAAAAAGGAGCAGCGAGGATTCAACTCATCCCACCAAGTGTCGAGCTCGTGGGATGAGTTGAGCCCCACATCCATGTAGCGAGCGCAAACCAGCTGTATGATAGGTTGAGCCAAGCCTGCGAGTGGATTAGTCAAGTTGCTCGATCATTTAATATCACAAACAAAATCTCAAGTTAAATAAATAACGCAACTTCATATTTTTCAATAGATTCATTATGCAAAAATTAACAAGTCCAAAGTGATGTCACTTTCTCTTTCAGTTTTACCTACTATGTACGATAGTAATAACTACAAGAGTAAATATGATCTCCAATGGATAGTACCAAAGTGTATAATTTAAGATGCTTTTGTCCCCTTTGTTTCTTTCACTCTTTTTCCATCCTTTGCATCCTTATTCTTAAAATTACTTTTAACTTTCATGATCAATTCCTTTTTCCCTTTTGTTGCTTTTTACAGGATCTTTCATCTTGTGCTTTATTTCTTATCCTTGTAGAATTTTATTTCCTCACTCTTTCCACCAATTTTTCATCTTTTCTGTACTTCTTCTTCTTCTTTTTTTTTTTAAGATCTAACATCGAAGAAATCACAGTTGGTGGTATCAAGATTATTCCGTACTTGTGTCATCTACCTAAACGAGTTGATCCAATCTAATAACGCAAGGCACTTTTGACTTGGTTTTCCTTTTCTATTTCCAGTTATGTAGATGCTGCTTCCAGTTTTCTTATGCTACTTAGACTTCCAAAAATAAGTTTAATTTTTCAACTATATTTTTTTTATTATATCATAGCTTAATTTTTTAACTTTTATTTAATTTAAAAGGTAAGTTCTAATTTTCCTCAAAAATATATTCATTCACGACTTCACAACTGTATTTATTGATTGACTATGCCTATGGGCTTGTTTGCGCCCCATTTTTGTCAATAAATAAATAAATAAATATGTTTTTGAATAGTTTATTGATGAGAAATGTATGTTTAAAAATAAGCAAAAGTTTCTAATTTGCGTGTAATGTTATTTTGTTGAAACACATATAGTTGAAACGGGCCAAAACACTATTCAAGAATGCTTTTTTTTTTTTTTTTCAAAAAATGGGGCTCAAACAAGGGCTATATATGTAAGATAGTTATTGTTGGAATATTAAGCCAGCCCAACAGCAAGATCACCAGCCCACATTCTCCAGCCCAAATCAGATTCTCCAGCCCAAGTTCACCAGCCTCCAGTTAACTCACTCCAGTTCACGTGCTCTCCATCCTTCAGTTTCACCAGCACACGTTCAACACCTGTGACCTTCTTCCACCAGATTCTAGCTTATTCTAGATTGTTCTTAGTTTGTTATCTTGTTAGATAGGTTGTTAGTTTTTCTCTATAAATAGATTAGTTGCATTGTATTTTCCTTAAGCAAGTTGAATGATAATTCTTCTTCTTCCCTGCTGTTATTTACAGCAGGTCCATATCCGGTTCTCTGTTCTTTTTATTATCAGTTCGTTTCTACAGCTTCCTCTGTTTTTCTCTGTTGTTTTAGTTCCTGTATTTTCAGCTTAAATCTTCTATCAATTCCTTGATTTTATGATGGTATCAGAGCGGGTTCACATCCTGCCTTTTGAAATTCATCTTCTTCTCTTCTTTTTCTAAATTACATCTATCAAAAACGAAAAAAAAAAGAAAAAAAAAATTCCCCAAAAACAGAAACACAGATAACCAGAAAACAAGAAAGTGCTTTGTTCACTAGATGTTCGACGAAATGTCGGAATGGATGAAAAATTGAAGAGATGTTGTTCCTCTTCACGAAATGGTTGATTTATTCCCAGAAAGGGAATCAAACAGAAATTGAAATGAAATTGGAGAAAGATCCTGCTGGAATGGCAGCTCCACTGAAAATGAAAATGAAGATAGAACCTGCAAGGATTGGCAGGCTTCTCAAATTGATTTTATCTTCTAAGTGATGAAGATTTTGGAAGGCAGACAAAGTGTCTGTGAGAATGATTATTCCCAGACAGGGAATCAAAATCGGAATTGAATCTGCTAGAATGGCAGGTTCTCAAAACAATTGATTTGTCTTCGAAGTTGAAGATATGGAGATTTTTGAAGATATTCCTTCTCAAAGAGAGAAGGAAGATTAACCGAGAAAAAGTAGCTCAAAAGGAGCTTTAAACCACGAATGTTCAGAAACTGAACCAGCAGAAAAACCAGCAGAAAATGAAAGTGAAAGAGCAGAAATAAAATGAAACCAGCAGAGAAATTGATAGCGATCAGCAAGGTTGCATCGTTTGGGAATTGTTATGGCAATATTTGGGTCGACGCCTGAAATTTTAGCAGTATCAGAGAGCTTAACTGCACAAAGGCATTTGGGGTTCTGTCCCAATATCTTCACCTGAGCGCAGCATTTGCTGGAAACAGGAGCATTCGCATCAGACGGAGGTAGCATTGGATGAAGAAAACTGAAACTGATTAGAAAAGAAAACCTCCTTGATTGCATCTCTACTCTCCTTCTCGACGGTTCAAGATGTTCCATCTTGAGGGGGGAGTGTTGGAATATTAAGCCAGCCCAACAGCAAGATCACCAGCCCACATTCTCCAGCCCAAATCAGATTCTCCAGCCCAAGTTCACCAGCCTCCAGTTAACTCACTCCAGTTCACGTGCTCTCCATCCTTCAGTTTCACCAGCACACGTTCAACACCTGTGACCTTCTTCCACCAGATTCTAGCTTATTCTAGATTGTTCTTAGTTTGTTATCTTGTTAGATAGGTTGTTAGTTTTTCTCTATAAATAAATTAGTTGCATTGTATTTTCCTTAAGCAAGTTGAATGATAATTCTTCTTCTTCCCTGCTGTTATTTACAGTAGGTCCATATCCGGTTCTCTGTTCTTTTTATTATCAGTTCGTTTCTACAGCTTCCTCTGTTTTTCTCTGTTGTTTTAGTTCTTGTATTTTCAGCTTAAATCTTCTATCAATTCCTTGATTTTATCAGTTATTTAAAATTTCTTTGCCCAGATAATTGAATAAAAATAGATCGATGCACAGAAGAATAAAACTATTTGTACAATTTTTATAGACAATTTTGTTGACAATCCATGTGTTATCAAGATTCATGCTTTTGATTTAAAATAATTTTTAAAATGGATGATGTAGATTCGTGCCAACTCATGATTGTTAACGAAGCTATCAACCATGATTGCATATATAGCATGGTTTTGAAAGAGCACTTCTATTATTTTGCCCTCACAGCAGCAAATTGACAGTCCTATCCTATTCATTATGAGCGAGCGGGGGAACAATTTCTTATGGAAGAAACCCCAAAGATTTTGAGCACTACATTTCTTCATCTACCATCTACCTTTCAATATCCACCTACCTTCCAACAGTCTCCAGTTGACATATTTATAGGGTGTGCATTATCTCCCAATTTTAAAGTAATTTGTCCTTTTAGTTTTCAATAGAGGATTACAAATGATGGGACACTTAAAATGTAATTAACTTTTTCTGCGTTCCAGTTGAAACTTTTAAGGAATCCGGGCAGTCTTTTCTAGTGTTGGAAAAATTTAAACAATGTCTTGAAATTTTATAAAAGAGAGAAAATGACAAAAGAGAATAAAAATCAATGAATTTGTTTGTATTATAATGAGAATCAAAGTCTTATATTTATAGGAAATGATTAGGAATACGATGGTAATAATTTTTAAAACTATAGAAATATAATTGCAATTCACTAATAAACTTACAATTTACAACACTCCCAATTGAATGATATATTACAAAATATCTGTCTCATTAAAACGTTGCTTGATAAAAATTCAACGGGACAAAAAATCAAAGGAAAACAAGTATAGTTATTTTTGAGTACTAAAGATAAATGATGCCTCCTTAAAACCTTACTAAGAAAATCTAAGCGAAGGAAAAAGAGTACATCTACTTCCCTTGATATTGATCACTGTAAATTTTTGAGTCGACGCATTCCAATCTTGAGAACCAATTTCTTGAATGTAGATGTTGACAATACTTTTGTAAATAAATCAACTACATTGTCACTTGAGAGAATTTGTTGAACATCGATGTCACCATTATTCTGAAACTCATGCGTCTGAAAGAATTCTGGAAAAATATGTTTCGTCCTGTTACTTTTGATATAACCTCATTTGAGTTGTGTAATGCAAACAATATCGTCTTCATATAAAATTGTTGGACTATCTTTTTTTGAAGTTAATCCGCATGATACTTGGATATGATGGGTCACGTTTCTCAAACATACATATTCTCAGTCTGCTTTATGAATTGTAATAATTTTAGAATGATTTGAGGATATTGCTGTCAAGGATTGTTTTACAAATCTCCATGATATAACTGTTCCTCCACGTGTAAACACGTATCCTGTTTGTAGGCTTTATTTGGGTTAGATAGATAACCTACATCTGTATATCCCAACTAAAGCAGATCTCGATTTTTGAAAATAAAATAATTTCAAATTAATAGTACCCTTTAGGTAACGAAAAATATGTTTAACACAATTCCAATGTCTTTGTATTAGTATAGAGCTATATCTTGCAAAAAGATTTACAGAAATAGTTATGTCGGGTCGAGTACAGTTTGCAAGATAAGTTAATGCTCCAATTGCACTAAGGTATGGTACTTCAGGATCAAGAACATTTTCTCTATCTTCAAGTGGAAGAAAATGATCTTTTTTCACATCAAGTTATCGAACAACCATAGGTCATGCCAATGGATGTGCATAATCCATATAAAAACGTTTTAAGAATTTTTCTATATATGTAGATTGATGAACAAATATTCATTTTGGGAAATGTTCAATCGCAATCCGAGATAGAATTTGATTTTGCCCAAATATTTCATCTTAAATTCATTTTTCAAATAATTTGCAGTTTTGTTGAACTCTTCATAAATTCCAATTAAATTTGAATTATCAACATAAACTGCCACATTTTCAAATCCAATATTTGTTTTCTTTATAAAAACACATGGGCATATATCGTCATTTTTATATCATTCATTCAATAAATATTCGCTAAGGCGATTATACCATATGTCACTATCAAGTGAATCATACAAATGTCAGTCACTACATCCATAAGGAGCATATCAAGCCTTTGTGATGTAGACAAACTAATTAAGAATGTAAAAGTGATATTGTCCATTGTAGGAGAATATGTTTCCTCATAATCAATTGTTGGTCTTCGGAGAAAATTTGAGTTATGAGTCAGACTTTGTATCTTCTAATTTCATTATTTTCATTTCTCTTTCATACAAAAACTCATTTGCATCCAACATGGATTACATTTTCAAGTGTTTGAATTACATGTCCAAACACTTCCCATTTCTCTAAGGAATTTAATTTCGCCAGTATGACTTCTTTCCACTTTGGCCGATCATTTCAATGTTGACGTCTTTAACAGACTCTGGTTCAGGATCCTCATTTTGCATAATATCAAGAGCCACGTTAAGGGCCATAATATATTTTTTATAACATTATTTCATTCCCATAATTTATTGAAATTTCATTATTTTCAAACACCTATAGTTCTTTAGGAGCTATATTTTCAATATTTGATTGATCAATCTTTTCAATGTTACTTCTTCTGAAGTTTTTGGTTGATTTTTCTCATGTACTTTTCTTTTTCGAATTACAAAGTCTTTTGAACTAACTGGCCGACCACGCTTCTGAGGTATCTGAGATCATTTGCTACAGCAAATTGTCTTGCAGAGAGATCAATTTTTACTGAAATATTTTCTACTGGTATATACGATTTTGTCACTTTTTGTGTCAACAAATACATCTGGTAATTAATTTGCAACTCTTTACAAATAAATGATTTTTTTAACCTTTTGCTCACATTGATTGCTGTGGGGGATCAAAATGAGATAGAGTTGTTTCATTTCAAGAAATTTTAACTTATTTATCAAGATATAGTTTTTCCCCTCCCAACGTTGGGAAAGCCATTTTATCAAAATGACAATCTACAAAACGTGCAGTAGATAAATCACCCGTTTAAGGTTTAAGATACCTAATAATAGATGGTGAATCAAAACCCACATAAATCTCAAGTCTTTGTTGGCGACCCATTTTAGTACATTGTGGGGGGTGAAATATGGACTTGAACAGCACAACAAAAAATCGCAGGTGAGAAATATTAAATTTATGACCAAATGCCAGTTGCAAAGATGAATATTGATAATATGCAGTTGGTCTGATACAAACCAATGACGTATCATGTAATATGACGTGATCCCAAATAGAAGTTAGGAGTTTTGTTTTCACGAGTAATGATCTAGCAATAATTTGTAAACATTTAATAAATGACTCCATTCAACCATTTTGTGTATAGACATGCGCAACTGAATGTTCAATAATAATCCCAATTGACATACAACAATCTGATAGCCCCAGAATAACTAACCAAAAGGGGGGTGAATTGGTTTTTAAAACTTTTTCGAAGAATTAATCTAAATTCAAGCGAGTAAATATTAAATAGATTAATTCAAATAATAAGTACAAATATAAAAGCGATAATTAAAAGGGAGAGATGATGCAAACAATATAATTGTAGAGATTCGATCCAAAGCAATATCCACGTACTATGTTACCAAGCTCTCCAACGTAGGCAATGTCTTTTCACTATGTTGATTGACTTATGGTGTAATCCAATCATTTACAATGCCTCCGGTGATTTACAAACAAGGAGCACCGATCCTTATACAATGTTGAGCATTATGGGACCTCAACACGACCTATTATTGAGCTTTTACGGGACCTCAATATGACCTACAAAGTGACTTATAACAAGGAGCACCGATCCTTATACAATGTTGATCTTTAAGGAACTTCAACATGACCTACACTTTATCAAAGTGATTTTACAATAGAATACCTCTCCTGATAAATAATACAAATAAGTTAAGTACTAAAAGAGGCTAACACTTCAATGATTAGTAAATGATAAGTCAAGTGTTAGATGAATTTTTTTTTATGAATATAATAATAAAAAATTAGATTCAATCAATCAAAGTGTTTTAATGAGAAGATGAAGAAGAAATAAATGCAATGTAAGTTCAAATATCTTCTTAAGATATATCTCCCTTTAATGAATAATTGTGATAAATTAAGTACTAAGAGAGAATTGAGAAACTTTGATGAATATGATCATTTTATAAGTTTGATTCAATCAATCAAAGTTTTCAATATGAAAAAGTAGAAAAGTTTATATAATGCAAGTGCAAAAATCTTCTTCAAAACTATGTTTCTCTTTTAAGATTGATATAAATAATTTAAGAATAAAGAGAAAAGAAAAACTTTGATGAGAGAAATAATTCAAAAAGTTTGATTCAACAATCAAAGTTTTTGTTATGAAGAAATAAATGAAATGAATGTAGAAATATAAGCTCAAAGAAGGTTTTTCACAAATATATTTTACAAAAAAAACTATCTTCTAATTGTATAATGAATGCAAAGTGAAGTTGTATTTATAGCAGTCAAAACACCCAAAATTCTGACCAACTGGACGACCCAGTCGGACGTCCGCCACTAAACCGACGACTAAACTAGCCGTTGTGCTTAAAAAATCAAAACGACCGTTGGCGAACCAGACGTCCTGTTGACTTTGACTTTTTTTTTTCTGCTTTTTTTGTGCAAAATGTGGGATTTTGAACGAGTAAGTAATGTCAAGTTGAAATTGAAAAACAACTTTTTATGCAAGTATTTTTATAAAATAATATTTTCGTGCATAAAATAATTTTTGAGCTCTTATCATTTATTACTAAATATCAAAGTATCAGTATCTTTATATTAAGAAGTCTAGTTTTTAATCTTGTTTCGAAGTTTGTCTCTTAGAATTCTCATCTTGATCTTTCTTTGATGTCGTCTCTCATACTCTTGATCTTGCCTTTTCTTGACATTTTGTCTTTTAAGCTCTCGTCTCGAATGATTTGACTTGAGTGCTTAACTTCCACTTTGATCTTCATTTCGAGTCCGATTTATATATTGATTTTGGCAATGCTTGATTGATTTTAATATTGAACTATCATCACTCAAAATCAATTGTTAGAAATAATATTAATCTTGTTTATTATGATAAAAACATTAAGGATGAAATCAACCATAGGTCAAAAATTTCCCCCTTTTTGATTATGACGAACAAGGTGATTTGTAAGGTAATATTGAACAATTGATATCATATTAATAATAGAATATACGTTATAAATTTATCATGTAATTCATATTCCCCATATCTTTTACAAATTAATAACCATACATTTAAAGCACATAAATGATTTCTCATATTTCTCCCTTTATACGTATTCCAAGCATATGATATTTTTAAATCAAAGCATGCATAATCATCTCACTTCATTTTCCCATTTTGGCATAAGGAAAAAGGTATAGCGTTTAAGATCGAAAGTCGACCATAGGAAACAATAAAAGATTCCCCCTTTTTAATGCTCTTCAAATCTATCTTACTCAATTTCTCCTTTTAGCATAAGCAAAATGATAGTACATATGAGCGGAAGAGTATTGTATATACGATCAAAACTTTAAATCAACCATAAAAATTAGTAATATATTCCCCTCAATTAAGTACAAGATGCCACATATATACAAATTTGAATAAGAGGATAATCATCATATTTATAGTAAAATAATAATCAAAGTATGAGTAATGAAATGACAAAAGTATAATCATTTAGGTAAAATTTATATAAATTCCAACGAATTATACACATAGAATCATACAAAAACACTTAGTATGAATTCAATTTAATCACCTACTTTAAATTCATCGATAATTTTCAAACCTCTTTGATTATATGAAAATCTATTAAGTGTTAGAGGTTTAATGAGAATATCGGTCAATTGATTTTCCTTATTCACAAATTCTAATATAATATCCCACTTTTGGGTGCTTTTAGAATACCATAGACGTAATGTCTTAATGCCATTAAAATATCTAAAATTTGTTTTATGGCACTAAAGTGTGATTCTTGAATATTGTATTGAAATATAGCACATAATCACACACTAAATATAATATCAAGTCTATTTACGATCAAGTAAAGGAGAGATCTGATCATACATCGATATTTTATTATATTTATGGAAGTACCTTGATTATCTTTATCTAGTTTGTTTGATGAGTTAATTGGAGTGTTCATGATTTCAACTCATCCCTTTTAAACTTATTGAGTTTGTCCATGATGTACTTTGTTTGACTCCATTACTTAGGTAGAGATTGATTACTTTATACTTCAGAAGATTCTTCTTCATCTATATTTGCTTCTTCCTTATGTTGGTTTTCAACATCTTTAGGATCTTCCTTATTTTAAATTTGAATTTTATTTCCTCAAAAGGAATCTCCAAACCTATATCATTATCAATACATTTCTCTTGATCAAGATGATTAGTTTCATCAAAAGTAACATGCATAGATTCTTCAACGACTTGAGTTATCTTGTTAAAGACACTATAAGTTGTTAGTCGATGAGTAACCTAGAAAGAAATTTTTCCAATTTTCTTTTGTGCTTAAATTAAAGCATTTACAAAAACTTTGAGATAGCTGAATTTGGAATTCTATTTTTCCAAAACTCATATGGAGCTTTAGTTTTCTTTCGACTAACTAAAACTCTATTTATAATATAGAAAACGGTGTTAATGACTCAGAATAAAAAATATTGTGGTAAACCATTTTCATTGTTCGAGCTATTTTTTACAATATGCGATTCTTCCTTTCTACTACACCATTTTATTGAGAAGTTCTAGTAGCCAAGAAATTATGTTCATAGCCATAAATTTTTGCAAAAATCATTAAATGCAATATTTTCAAATTCTTCTCCATGATCACTCCTAATAGTGTATCCCTTTTTTTTTTTGAACATTTTTACAAAAATATTTAAATGCATTCAAAACTTCATTTTTTAGATTAAAAAATGGGACTCAAGTAAATTTAGAAAAGTCATCAATGATGATGAAGGCATAATGTTTACAATTTAAGCTTGTGATTCTAGATGATCCAAAAATATTCATGTAGAGAAGTTAAAAAGATTTTGTAGCTGAAGAATGTTGCTTTAATTTTAAAAGAACTCTTTACTTGTTTGCAATGTTGTTTTTCTCAAATTTCAAATTTGATAAACCTTTAACAAAGTTTTTTTTATAAATTTTGAAAGTAGATCTATACTAACACGACATAATCTTCTTTACCATAACCAAGTATTATATTTCCAATTTTATAAATATTTTTCTCCGCATTCAAACTTAGGCCCTGTTTGAGCCACCTTTTTGTAGAATGAGAATGAAAAATATAGTCGTTATTGTGGCCCACACAAGAGATAGAAAATTTGAATTTAAATGTTGATGTGATGGATAACGGTCACATTTTTCATTTTAATGAAGTAAAAAAGTTGCCAAAACAGGGGCTTAGTGTTTATGACATAAATATCATTACTTCGGCTTCTTAGAAACATCACATTCTTTTGATGTAGTATCCTCAATAAGACACTTGAAAGAATCAAATTTGATATGATAACATTCATCACACAATTAACTAAAACTAAGTAGATTACGTTTAAGATTTTATACTAAGGGAACATTATCAATAAAGGGAGATGAATAATTACCAATAATTTCAATGTCAATGATTTTTTCTTTAGCATTATCTTCAAAAGTATCATGATCACCATCCTTTATTTTGAAACTTGACAATAAAGCTTGATTTTTAGTCATGTGCTTTGAGCATCCACCATCCAAAGTCCTTTTTCTCTTTATTTTTTTTGGCACCTACAAAAATAACTCAATTTTTTTTATTTTTGGTGCCCATACAACCTTGAGTCCTTGGTAGTTAGTATTAGTGAATTTTTAAATCCGCTCTTAGTTGTCTTCAAAATGTAATCTCTTTTTAATAGAACAATAAAAAGTTACATGTTTAGTTTTATTACCAAAATTACACTTGACATTTGAAATAGGGGATGTACAGGCTTTAACAAAAAAATTCTCAAGAGATTATTGTTTTAAAAATGGTTTTGTTCACCAAGCATTAAATCAAAAATTTTCTTGTCTTGAGTAAATTTGTGAACAATTTGAACCAAATCTAAAAAAATTTCTTGTAAAGAGGAATTTTCTTTAATTAAAGAATCGTAATTGGCTTTTCCTTTTTCACAATCATATTGAATTTCCAAAAGTTTATTTACCTCATTTTTCAATAAAGAATTTTTCTTTTTAAGGATCGAATGATTTAAAACAAGTTTTTCAAGAATTTCATCATAAAAAGTAGATAATTCATCATATGAATAATTTTCATTTCATCATCAATAGCCATGAAGCACATGTTGGCATTTTTCTCTTGACTTCCATTTTCTTCATGGTCATCATCGTTACACTCATCCCATGTTGATTGAAGTGCTTCTTTTTTATAAATCTATTCTTTTCTTCGCCCTTTTCTTATTTCTTTTAGAATCGATGATTGTTGCGAAAACTTTTCCATTTCTTAGCAAGAAGAACTAGATCATCAAGTTCTTCATTATTCATATTTTCGCTTGAAGTGTCTTCATCAACTTCGAATTTGAAAGCAATTTGACGCATTTTCTCTTCTTTGCTTTTCATTGTTTTCTCCTATGTCTCGGTATGATTTAGCTCATATGTCATCAATGTTCCATAGACCTCTTCCAATGGATATGTGTTGATATCTTTGGTGTTTTCTATCAACATTCTTAATTAACTCCATTCTTCCTAGGGTAACCTAAATACTTTACTCACAGGTTCACCGTTAGTGAATTTTCGATCAAAGCCATTGAGGCAATTAACAATATTCGGTAAGACGAGTGACCATGTCAACTATCGGTTCATTCGGTTTGATAAAGAAATTTTCAAAATCTTTAACAAAGAGAAGAATTTTAGTTTCTTTCACTTTGATAATTCCAACATGAGTAATTTCTAATGCATGCCAAATATCATAAGCGAAATCACATATACTAATACGATTAAATTCATTTCTATCTATAGCACAATAAAATATATTTTTGGCTCTAACATTTAAAGATAATTTTTGTTTATCTACTTCATCATATTCCTCTCTAGGTTTAGAAATAATTTGATCCGATTTACCATCCTCTTTAATAACCTTTTTAGGCACATATGGACCAGTTCAATAACTTCCCAAATATTATAATCTATTGATTGAATAAATATCGTCATTCTATCCTTCCAATAGTTATAATTTGTACCATTAAAGAAATGAAGATAATTTGTAGAATGCCCCTCAATATTTGAAAAAATGTGGTTAGCCATTACTCAAAATTGTAGAATCTTAATTTTAAAACGACCACCTCACCTTGATACCAATTTATAGCCCAAGAATAACTAACTAAGAGGAGAATGAATTTGTTTTTAAAACTTTTTCAAAAAATTTATCTAAATTCAAGCAAGTAAAGATTAAATAGATTAATTCAAATAATAAACACAAATATGAAAGCGATAAGTAAAAGGGAGAGATGGCGCAAACAATATAATTGTGGAGGTTCGATCCAAAACAATGATCTATGTTACCAAGCTCTTTGGCATGAGCAAGACCTTTTCACTATGTTGATTAACTTATGGTGCAATCCAACCTTTTACAACACTTCTGGTGACTTATAAATAAGGAGCATCGATCCTTATATAATGTTGAGTTTTACGGGACCTCAACACGACCCAATATTGAGCTCTCACTGGACCTCAATCTAACTCACACGGTGACTTACAACAATGAGCATCGATCCTTATACAATGTTGATTTTTAAGGGACTTCAACACGACTCATAATTTATCAAAGTGATTTTACAATGGAATACTTCTCTTGATAAATAATACAAATAAGTTAAGTACTAAGAGATGCTAACACTTCAATAAGAGTAATAAATGATAGTTCATGTGTTAGATGAAAAACTTTAATGAATATAATAATAAAAAATTATATTCAATCAATCAAAGTGTTTCAATAAGAAGATTTACAATGAAATAAATGCAATGTAGGTTCAAAATTTTTCTTAGGATATATCTCTATTTAATGAATAATTATGATAAATTAAGTATTAAAAGAGAAATGAGAAACTTTGATGAATATGATGATTTTACAAATTTGATTCAATCAATCAAAATTTTCAATATAAAGAAGTAGGAAAGTTTATGTAAGGTAAGTGCAAAAATCTTCTTCAAAAATATGTTTCTCTTTTAAGATTGATAAAAATAATTTGAGCACAAAGAGAAATGAAAAACTTTGATAAGAGAAATAATTTAAGAAGTTTGATTCAGCAAATAAAGTTTTTGTTATGAAAACATAAATGAAATGAATGTAAAAATGTAAACTCAAAGAAGGTGTTTCATAAATATATTTCACAAAAAAACCTTCTTCTAGTTGTATAATGAATGCAAAGTGAAGTTGTATTTATAGCAGTCAAAACGCCCAAAATTCTGACCAACCGGACGATCCAGCCGGACGTCCGCCACTGAACCAGATGACTAAACTAGCCGTTGTACGTCAAAAAACAAAACGGTTAAAAAAATGAGTGTCGGCGAACCGGACTTCCAGTTGACTTGACCTTTTTTTTTTTTTTCTTTTTTTGCTTTTTTTGTGCAAAATGTGGGATTTTGAATTAGTAAGCAATGTCGAGTTGAAATTGAAAAACAATTTTTTATGCAAGTATTTTTATGAAATAATCTTTTCGTGCATAAAGCGATTTTTGAGCTCTTATCATTCATTATTAAATATCAAAGTATTAGTACATTTATATTAA
Organism: Fraxinus americana; assembly: GCA_035079005.1. Lineage (NCBI taxonomy): Eukaryota > Viridiplantae > Streptophyta > Magnoliopsida > Lamiales > Oleaceae > Fraxinus > Fraxinus americana. Next base: position 245,261 of record JAVHZT010000039.1, read on the forward strand.
GAAGTCTAGTTTTTAATCTTGTTTCGAAGTTTGTCTCTTAGAATTCTCGTCTTGATCTTTCTTTGATGTCGCCTCTCATGCTCTTGATCTTATTTTTTCTTGACGTTTGTCTTTTAAGCACTCATCTCGAATGATTTGATTTGAGTGCTTTACTTTCACTTTGATCTTCATTTCGAGTCCGATTTATATATTGAACTACCATCACTCAAAATCAATTGTTAGAAACAATATTAATTTTGTTTGTTATAATCAAAACATTAAGGATGAAATCAACCATAGGTCAACATAATCATTGAATGCTTGTGATTTAAATTCACCAGTATTGTCAAGATGAATAGTCTTAATTGAGTAATTGGGAAATTGTTCTCGAAATTTTATGATTTGAGTAAATAGTCTAACAAGCACTATAATTCTAGTGGAAAGTAGGCAAACATGTGACCATCAAGTAAAATAATCAATTAATACCATAAAATAACGAAATGGACTATACGGTGGGTGTATTGGCGCATATATATCTCTATGGATTTTTTCTAAAAATGTTGGAGATTCAATATTGACCTTTATAACCGAAGGTCTAAAGACTAACTTGTCTTGCGAACAAGCTACACATGGATAATCATTATGTAAAAGAATCTTTTGGTTCTTTAAAGGATGTCCATGTGAGTTGTTTATTATTCGACATATCATTATAGTTTTTGGATGTCCAAGTATACCATGTCAAAGTATAAGTTTTTTTGGATAAACAAACTTCTGGTTCGTGATAATATTTGATTCGATATTTGAAGCAGATAATGTTTTATAAAAATGATCGAATCAGATAATAGATGGGAGTGCATGAAATTTTACTTTTATCTGCTTCTATCCTGATAAAAAAGAAGTTATGCAAAAATATTCAATATTATTTTATTGTATTGTCTCAATGCGATATCTATTGCAGCAGATATCTTTAAAATTAAGCAAATTTCTTTCGAATTTGCTATAATAAGTACATCTTCAATATATAATTTTGTATTACTTGGTAAAATAATACAAACTCTTTTGAAACCTTCAACAATATTCGATGCACCGATATTGTATTAACATAATTTTCTGGTAATTATAAGTCCACACAAGACTCATTATCTTGAAGAATAGTGTGTATATTTGCACTATCAATTTAAACAGATATTTCAACAACTCATTTCTAATTTTATGATGTTTACCATTTGAGTAACTTCACAATAAAATAAAATACAATTAATCTTGAAGAATATGATTAAATATCACATAATAATTAGTCAAATAGTCAATGTAAACATGACATGAATTATATGTTTTCGTTTAGAGATAAATACTAATTTAAAGTAATATATTCTTCGAGATATGTGTTATTTCGGGAGCACATTGTATCTTACAATTATTTCTTGAAGAGTAATATGTCAATACTTTTTTCGAATATTGAAAATTATAATTTATCTCTTCAGGAACAAGTAATATTTTTCAAGAATATTAATTATAATGTTGTGTTACTTCAAAAGCAACAACAAACCATTTATAATAGACGGATCTACAACTAATATTCTTCTAAAATATTAATTATAATGTTGTGCTACTTTAGGAGCAATAACAAGATAAATATAATATGCATGAACCACACACGATTAATTAATTTCACCAAACACATGTAATAAAAAAAAAAAATTGATTACGGCATTGCAGCTGTAACTATATCAGAATTATATAAAAAAATTATTGAATATAATCATTACAAAAATTATACTTCTTCAATAAACATTAAGGCTCCGTTTGATTGGCGGAGTTTTCCAAGGAAGTAGGAAAATATTTTCCTACTTTTACTTTTTTGACTGTTTGATATGCGAAATTTTTCACAGAAAATGTTTTCCTCTTTTTTTCTAGGTACAATCCTTTGATGCACAAATGGTGGAAAATGTTTTTTCACCTAATAGGTGGGAAAATATTTTTCACCTTTTTTTTTTTTGGCAATGAGAACAAATTCTAGATACAATGGTAAAAAAAATTCACTTTTATCGACAACTTTCATGCAAAATAAAGTTAAACGAATGATAATCGGTATGGTAAATTATTTTTTTTTCAAAATTTTTTTTTGACAATGAGAACAAATTTAGACTCAATAGTAGAAAAAATTATCATTTTAATAGACAAATTCCATAAAAAACGAAGTCAAATGGACACCAAATTTTCAACATTTTTCGTGGAAAATTATACAAATCAAACACAATTAATTACAATTCCTAGTAAAACATTTTCTAAGAAAATCAATTCCCTATAAAACATTTTCTTTCCACCCATTTTCCACCCTTACAATCAAACGGACCCTAATTAATTATGTATGGCTAGTGGTGTCACTAATTGAATTATGAGTGTTGTGAATTAAAGGAACGTAATGATTGCATATGCTTGACTTTTTAGATACAGTAAATTGTAAAATCAAAATCTATCATGTCAAGAATTGATCCTTGGGTACTGTGAATTGATAGATGAATACAGTGGCTGGCGGCAGGAGAGAATTTAATGCTTTATAAAAAAAAAATCACATTGCAATTAACATGTTATCAAATTAATTTTGGTATACGTGATGAATGATTATACTTATAAAATTATTACCTTCACCAAATTTTGAAGAATTAAACTTTCGTGTTGATAACGTATTATAAAAGAGAGAATAATAATTTTTGCAACTGGGACTTCCAATTAATGGCAATATCACATAGTGTATCAACATAAGAGGATGTAGATAATTTTCAATGTTACCACCACAGAGTTTGAGTCTACATAATCTTATACTTTTAGCCTCTCTTTGTATCGAGTGTTATCAAACAGAAAAGAACAAAATAGAGAAAGATGAGTGAAACATATTAAAAGCACATGTCATTTCTGCTACGAACTCAGCAGAAAACCACAAAGTTTGAGTCTACATAATCTTTTACTTTTAGCCTCTCTTTGTATCGAGTGTTATCAAACAACAAAGAACAAAATGGAGAAAGAGGAGTGAACCATATTAAAAGCACGTGTCATTTCTGCTACGAACTCAGCTTCTGTTGTTGATAAAGTCTCGATTGATTGCTTTCTTGATGACCATGAAATTGCTCCTGATCCCATCATAAAAGTGTAACCACATGTGCTTTTCCATCATCCAAGTCTCCAACATAGTCACCTTCGGTAAAGCCCATTAAGTTTGACTTTTGTACCTTCTTGTGTAAAAACCCATAATTAGTTGTACCTTACAAGTAGCGAAATATTTTTTTTGCAGCTAGAAGATGCATCTCCCTTGGACGTTCTATGTACCTGTTAATAAGACTTACATCATGCATTATATGTGGCCTTGTGGCAGACAAATACATCAAACTTCCCACAATTTTCTTGTAAAGGGTACTGTTAACCCTCATTCCTTCGGGGATCTCTGATGAGCTTCAAACCTACCTCAATTGGTGTGCTAATAGAGTTGTAGTTCGTCATTTAAAACCTGCCTAAAATTTCTCGCGCATACTTCTTTTGAGAAATAAAAATTCCAATAGGAGTGTCACTTCAATACCAAGAAAATAATGCATCACACCAATATCAGACATATTAAATTCAAAAATCATAGACTTCTTAAATTTATCAAACATGGCACTATCATTTCCAATATAAATAAGATCATCCACATATAAGCATACAAAGAGAATTTTACCCCCTTCTCCAATCTTTGTAAAAAATGTATGTTCGTAAGGACATTTCTTAAAACCACAATCAGAAAAATAAGTATCTATATGAGTATACAATGCTCTTGGAGATTTCTTTAGTCCATATATTGCCTTTTTTAACTTATACACCTTATGTTCATACCCAAACTTAATATGACCACGAGATTGATCAATAAATATCCGTTCTTCTAAGTCTCCATGTAAAATAATCGATTTCACATCCAACTGATAGATAGGCCATGAGTTTTGAGCCGCCAATGCAATCAACATCCTAATCGTATCAAGTCATGCAACAGGAGCACACCAAACTCTTGCTTATAGCTTTTGGTTATTAAACGTGTCTTGTACTTATCGGCTTTGTCATTTTCTTTTAATTTTTGTCCTGTATACCACTTGAGACCAATTGTCTTAAGCCCTTTTGGAAGCTCAGTCAACTCCCAGGTATTATTTCTTTCAATTACTACAATTTTTTCATCCATTGCCTTTTGCCATTTTGATTCTTTGATAGCCACTTCAAAAGTGGTAGGATCGCAGTCTGAAAAACGGAGCATAATGTGTAAGTGGGTCCTCAAATTGATAACTCCAGTCACCTCGAAATCAGTCATCCATGCAGGTTTTCTTCTATCACGTTGAGGTCGTTCCTTATCTTGAGTAGCTGCTAGAATTAGTTGTTGTTCATTCTCTACTTGTTGTTTTCTTCTATCTTCATTTCTCCATCAAAATTGGCAGGAATATGTTTAACACCATCGTTGTTCCATTGCCAGAATTTCTCTTCATAAAAAACATAATGACTAAGAACAATTTTCTTGGAGCTAGGATTGTATAGCTTATAAGCTTTTGACAGATCACTAACACCAAGAAAAAAAAATACATTTTTCTCCTTCATCCATCTTGCTCCTTCCTCTTCTCATTTGGAATATAGGCATAGGCAATGCACCTAAAAATTCTGAAATGACCTACTTTTAGTCTTCGTTTGCCCCATGCTTCATCCGGTGTCATATTTTGAACAAGAATGGGACTTCTATTCAAAATATAAATCTTCCAATTGACTACTTCATGCCAAAAACTTTTCATAATTCCACTTCTTAACAAAAGGCTTCACACAATATTCATAACGGTGCAATTTTTTTCTGTCGCAAACTCCATTTTATTGAGGTGTGTATGCTGATTAAGTTGCTTCCTGGTTTTACGAGTCTTACAAAAAAATTGCAAATTCATGTGAATTGTATTATCCTCCACGATCAGTGCGAAGAACTTTTATAAATGTGCCAATTTCTTTCTCAACAAAGACTTTATAACTTTTAAAAGCTAAGAAAGATTCAGACTTTTCCGGCAAAAAGTAAACCTATATTTTTCGACTATAATCATCAATGAAGGTGATTATGTTTCTTTTACCTCCATTGAAAGATGGATTTATCGGCCCACATAGATTAGAGTGGACCAGCTCAAGTAGCTTCTTTGCTCGCCACGATTTTTCTTGCGGGAAATGATTGTAGTGTTGTTTGCTAACAACACATTCTTCACAAATTTCAAAGTGAACGGTAATTGGCAGAAGACTAGTTACAATATTTTTTTGTTATAAAGTTTTCAATCCATCAAAGTTTAAGTGACCATAGCAAAAATGCCACAGCCATGCCGCATCTTTCAATTTTACTGAAAAGCTTGAATAAGTTGTGTTGTCCTGAAAAGCTGGAACATACTATTCGTCATCATGTTAGCTTGAGAAATTAAGCCCAACTTCGCATCTTCTATTCGACATACTCCATCTTTGATAGAAATCTCGTATCCCTTTTCTTGCAGTTGTCCCATACTAAGCAAGTTGGTTTTCAAAATTGGGACAAAACGAACATTAGAAATAGTATGGGTGGTATTTCCCTTGGTTTGGATAGTTACACTTCCTTTTCCCAAGACATAAACAGTAGAGTTGTCACCAAACTTAACAGTATCGCGGAATGATTCATCCAGGTCAAAGAATGGTTTTTTTTTTATCTCCATACGTGATTGTTAAAGCTAGTGTCTAATTACCACATGTTTTGTTTAGTTTCTTCCTTCACATGGCACACTATCAAAAGAGACACCTCTTCTTCTATTTATACAAAATTAGTTCTTTCTCCACTTTGTCTATTAAAATTAGTTCGACAATCTTACCGATAATGCACATTACTATGACATCTGTAGCACTCAAAATCGGACTTGTCTGTTGGCTTTGGTCTATAAGTTTGTTGAGTGATGACCTCTTCGTCCTCGTCTTGGAAATTGATTTCTCTTGGTGCTGGTGGTATTGTTGTTGGTTTCTACGATCATTGTTTTCTCTACCTTCCATATGTGGACCTAGGGGGGTCCTGGGAGGCACGTGCCCCCCAACTTTTGAGTTTATATATATATATATATAAAATCATGTTTAGTATCGATTGAAAAATAAATATTTCATGGAATCCATAACTATTTATTTTTATCAAAATTTATTAAAAAATTGATTTTAATCTCCATCAAATAGAGGCAAAATCACAATAAACTTTATTTTTTCTCTTTTTCTCTCGACTTTTAATAAAATCTTAACTCTCCATTGAACAATGGCGAAATATTGCATTCTTAATACCATTTCGAAGTGTTCACGGTCTAGTTTTCTACGTCGTTAGTGGCATACAAAACGATCAATCGTAGCAAATGCTACGACTTGTCAAAGTAAGCCGTTCAAAATTAGTATTTCGAAAATTTCGATAATATGCTAACTTTAAAAATTTTTCGACGATCGTACGCTAATCGAATCTACAAATTGCTTATGTCATCTCAAAACTTATTTCGAGAACTACATTATAGGCATATCAAATAATCCAAACAGATATCGAAAATAGTTAAAAATGCGTTAAACGTGAGTTTTAAAGAAGGACGTTTAACTTGCTTTTAAAAAAAAAAAATTCAATTATTTCATTAACATTTATTATTTTTGTAATACAAATTTCTTAATGTAATTTTTATGCTTTTATTAGGAAATTTTATATGGAATATGACATAAAAGTTTTTCAAAATTTTACATTTGAAAAAGTCATATCCCATGTAAATTTCCGAATGCAAAATTACATGGAGTATGATTTTTTTGGACGTAAATTTTCAATTGTAAAATTTCTCACAATTTCTTTACAAGTTCAATTGTGCCCTCCTAATTTTTAAATTCTGCGTCCGCCCCTGCTACCTTCTCTACATGTACGTTGACCTGTACCTCATTCTCTATCTGGTCTACTGCAGTGATTTTTCTGTTGAGGCCTTCAGTGATTGCTCCTCTTTCTCCTGGTAGTTAATTTTTTGCTCATGAACCAACAATGAACTTTGTAATTCATCAATTGAAAGCTCATCAATGTCATTAGATTCTTCTATGGATCGAAGAATCTTCTCGACTAAGGTCACGTCCTCTGTCTTGTCACTGTTGTTTAGCCATTGTCCGAGAAAAATAATCTGTAACTGATTTTCCTGATTTCATTCAAAGTGTTTTGAACTCCATCCGAAGTGCTTAAAGTTGCTGCCTTTTCCCCTTACAGAACCTTGGTATTTCTTCTTCATGGAATCCCAATATGTTTTGAAGTGTCCTTGCAAGGAATAGTTTTCAAGATGGAGTGATCAATTGCTTGGAAAAAATAATTCTTTGCTTTGAGATCTTTCAGCTGTTGCGCTTCTAACTCCGTTTTCTGTGCATCCGTCATCATCGTGTCACTGTTGGTTCTGTAATTCCTTCAAAATCGACTTGACAGTTCTCCTTGAATCTAAGAATGTTTTAAATTGAAATGCTCCAATTATCATAGTGATCATCAAAGCAGGGAATAGCTGGTTGAATAGAGGTGTCGACTGCCATTGTTTTGCTGCTGCAAAAGAAAAACAAATTAAAATAAAGCTACTGCTTCACCAATCTTATTTCAAAAAATTGCTGTTGTTTGCACCACTCTTAAAAATTTTAAAAACTTAACATTGTCGACACCCCTTAATGTATTTTGAGAACCATTTCATTGCTCCCTATTGTAATACACCTTGATGAACCAAGAACCTACATAATAAACTGATGGCCAAGGCAACATCTGGTATTTTTCAGACCTCTGAGTACGTTATTTCATCTACTGCATTATCATAAGGCAGATTACTCATCCTTTTTTCTTATTTTTTTGAAGGACCCTGTTTGGATTATAATCTTTCAAGTACTTTAAAAGGGATAACATGTTTGATTATATATAGAAAGTTCCTTTTTCTATTCTTTTTAATGTCCATTCTCAGTATTCTTGTAGCTGGACCAAGATATTGTTGTAACATAAAAGTCTTAAACCTTCAAAATTAAAGTCATAATTTAATATTGCAGTTTTTATTTTAATTTCAGTTTTAGTCCATAATCATAAACTAATAATTTTAGAGTAACATACATTTGAATGGGCTTAATTTTCCATGACTGTGGGGGTTAAATTTCTTCTATAAAAGGGATGAAATTTTCATTGTTTGAAATAACAAAAAAAAAAAAAAAATGCATAACTTGAATACACAAAAATCTTCCCTATACATTCTATATTATATTATTTTGGCAACTCGATAAAGACTCGTTCTTTCTCTCCTATGGTCATGCTCATAGAAGGAGAACTAGTTGTGAGTCATATGGATTTTATTTTGGAGCCGTGTAGTGGCGAAAGAATTCGCACAAAGGAGAGGCAATACGACTTTAGGATAACGTCCTTGATATGACTCCCCAAAACTTGCTTTCCTCACCCTCTCTAATTATGTTTTATGTTTATATTATTATTGAATTGCATTTTCATGTTATTTAAAATTGTTATGTTAATTGATGATTTATCTACACACGAATCGCCCATTTTCTCTAGCAGATATTTCATTTCAAATTTTAGCTTTTACTTTGTCCTAGTGATTTGACTATTAGAGGTACTAAGACTGGATAAAACCATATCATCAAAATATAAAACAAGGTAATATGGACTATCAACATTTTGATCTTTTTTTTTTTTTGAGAAGAAAGATCATATATTCAGGCAAGCAAATGACGGATACAGAGAGGGGATTCTCCCAACACCATTCTCTCCTCAGAGAGTTTTAGTGCTTCCTTTGCTAAGGTATGAGCAACAAAATTAATTGATCTGGGAACGTAAACAACAGACCAAGACTGAAAAGAGCTAAGCATGTTCCTAGTGTCCTCAATCAGAAGCCACGGGTAATTCCATAAGTCAGTGTCACCTTGAATCCCCATCACCACATTAAGTGTGTCGCCTTCCAGAATGATAGACCGCAACTCCAATTTTATGCAAAGCATCACAGCAACTAAAGCTACAAGAGATTCAGCTAAGAAAGCATCAGGGAGAAGGGACCTGGGGTGAAGCAACGCAGCAATGAATTGACCTGAGATAGAAGAAGGACTGTCAAATTTGAGGAGGGAGGAATCCAACGGGGCAACTGCCAATCGACTGGGAATTAGCATCTCTGAAAGCACAAGCATTCTGCCTAGCCATGTTAGAGATAGAAGAAGGACTGTCAAATTTGTTATCAAAAACAAATGAATTCCGCCGCTTCCAAAGCAAATAGATCGTGGCAGTAAAAATTTCCATTTCCTCCTCCGTCACCACATTGAACAAGAAGCAAACTAGATCCTTAAAATCCCTCGGAAGATAGGACATTTTCTGAAATCTACGGGAGCTTGATCCCCAAACCTCTTGAGCCGACACGCAAGACCAAAGGGCATGTAAAGTAGTCTCAACTTCTCGCGTGCAAATTGGGCACAAAGGCGATTCCCGTATCTTCCGTCTTGTCAGATTCAGATTGGTAGGTAAAGACTCATGCGTTGCGCGCCACAGAAACATTTTGCTAGCATTAGATGAATTAAGCTTCCAGATTTTTCTCCAGACCTCCTCCTGATGACATCTAGTTGAACTTTGGCCTAATGACTCTTGTTTCGCCTGACAAATTGCATGATAAGCGCTCCTGACAGTAAACTTCCCGTCCTTCGTGCCCCTCCAAACAAGTTTATCCGGAGAGCCACAAATACTGATTGGAATCTTACAAATGAGATTGGCTTCCGCTTCAAAGAAAACAGATGAAACGAGCTGCATGTTCCAGGTTTTAGTGTCTGCGTTAATGAGTTCGCAAACTCGGGCATTCTGAAACTGATCAAATAAGGGAGGATGAATGTGAGAAGTGGATGCTTGGGGGATCCATTTATCCTTTCCAATAATCACCGATTCCCCGTTCCCAATACGCCACATGACTCCCTCTCTCAATGAATCTTTGGCTACTGAAAAACTCCGCCACAGATACGAAGCATTGCTTCCAATTTTGCTATTTAGGAAATCTGACCTACTGTAGTATTTCGCTTTCAGAATCCTAGCAGCAAATGAAGTTGGATATTTCATGAGACGCCACCCCTGCTTCGCCAGTAATGCCACATTAAATTGCTCAAAATCTCTATAGCCAAGACCACCAGATGATTTGGATTTCCCCAACTGATCCCAGGGAAGCCATTGAGTTTTAGTTTTCTCACCTCTATTACCCCACCAGAATCTCTTAACAAGTCGATTAATACCATGAAGAATTTTCCTTGGGAGTTTAAATATGCCCATGCAATATGTCGGAATAGCCTGAATGATTGCCTTGAGGAGTACTTCTTTTCCTGCTTGCGAAATGAATTTGACTGACCAGCTGTTTATCCGACTCCTGATAGATTCAAGGACAGGAAGGAAAGCTGACAATTTATTTCTTCCAATGTATGCCGGCAAGCCCAGATATTTCTCGAAGGATTTCGCTTCACAAACATTGGCGGCATGAAGAATTGCAGACTTGATCTCTGGCCTAGTGTTTTTGCTGAAATATATGGAAGTCTTTTCCATGTTAAGCCGTTGCCCGGATGCATTTTCATATAACTTCAGGAGATAAGAAAGACGCCACCATTCCAGGACATTAGCATTACAGAAAATCATACAGTCGTCAGCAAAGAAGAGATGATTAATAGGCAGGTTCCCTCTTGAAAAAGGGAAACCAGAGATGAGCCCCCGTACCTCCGCTTTGTCCAATAGATTACCGAGAGCTTCAGAACAGAGAATGAAAAGATAAGGGGAAAGAGGGTCCCCTTGCCGAAGACCTCTCCTAGGCTGAAACTGGCGTTGTGGCTCTCCGTTGATAATCAGGGAGAATTTGACTGAATTGACACAGGACATGATCAGCTCAATCCAACCCTCTCCAAAACCCATTTTGCGTAACACTGCTTCCAGAAAGCTCCACTCAATTCGATCGTAGGCCTTACTCATGTCAAGCTTCAATGCCATGTGTCCTGCCTTCTTCCCATTCACTCTATACTTCATAGAATGCATTGTTTCATACGCCACAATTATACTATCTGAGATTAATCGGCCTGGGACGAAGGCACTTTGGGCAGGTGAAATAATGTCCGACAGGAAAGGTTTGAGCCTATTGGCAAGAACTTTCGCCACCACTTTGTAGATAACATTGCACAAGCTAATGGGTCGGAAATCTGAGACCGACATGGTGGTCTTCTTCTTGGGAACCAGGACGATGAATGTTTCATTTATGTCACCAATTTCCAGACGAGATGCAAGAAGACCTTTAACTGCAGCACAAACCCCATTACCAATGATCTCCCAGTTGTCTTGGTAGAAGCCAGCCGAGAATCCGTCAGGGCCAGGAGAACTCAAGGGGTTCATATCAAAGACAGCCCGTTTGATTTCTTCGTCAGTGCACTCACACATAAGCTGATCATTCATAGCAGGGGTAACTTTAGCCTCAATGTCCTGAACTGCCTCTGCAATGCCGAAAGGTTGGGAAGATGAGTACAATTGGAGGTAATGATGATTGAAGATGTTGCCAATCTCTCTCAGATCTGAGGTTACCCTTCCCCTATCGTTCAGGATGCTTTTGATAGAATTCTGTTTCCGCCGTTGGGATGCACATTTGTGAAAATATGAGGTATTTTTATCCCCGCTTTTCAACCACAATTGTTTGGACCTTTGCCGCCATTTGATTTCCTCATCTTCCAGCAAACTATCAACCTTCTTTTGAGTATCTCTGATAACCTCATTCAGTTCCCCACGATTAGTTTTCTGCAGCCGAAGTAACTTCTGCATATTACATTTCAGTTCTGCCCTTTGCGCACCTGCACTCCTCGTGGCCCAACTTTGGAGGTTAACTCGGCAGCGTTCGAGACCTTCTTTAAACCATCGGATCTCAGAACCCGGGGGAGAGACCATGCATCTTCAACAATTTTTTTACAGTCCTGCTTTCCAGACCAGGTCGCTTCATAACGAAATAACTTCGGCCGGTGGAAGTCTCCAGTGTCATGTTGGTTGCTGCAGTTAATCAATAATGGGTTGTGATCTGACGTAATCACTGGCAACACCTGCACCACACAGGCAGAAAACACAGAGAGAAAGGAGGGATTGACGACTGCTCTATCCAACCTCTCCTTAGTGAATTGAGTCCCTTCCCTCTTGTTGCTCCAGGTAAACTTGGGTCCGAGATACCCCACATCCGTAAGTTCACAATCATCCAGCACTTTACAAAACCTCTACATTTGGGAAAAAGGTCTGTAGACACCCCCAGACTTCTCACTTGGTTTGGTGATTTCGTTAAAATCACCCATAACCAACCATGGCAAATGGCTACCCGGATTCATCAAACCAAGAAGCTGCCAACTCTCCTTTCTTCTATCAGAAAAAGGAGAACCATAGAAACCCATAACCAGCCATGCCAAAAACGACCCAAAAACAACACAACGGCAACCTTCCTGATTCAAGATCTCCATCAACCAGCAGTACACATAAGCCCATCACCAACACGGTGAGCGAAGATCTAACGAAACCAGGAGAATTACCACACAAACCCGACACCACCAACCAACCACCAACCAGGACCACCACAAAGATACACCACCATCCAGACCAGCCTAAACAACAACAAAGAGAGAAAAAACCCACCCCCAAACAACAACAAAAAACCCCACCCAGACACCACCAAGCTACCAGCCCCCACCACCATTGAATCACTAAACATTTTGATCTTTGAAGTAGAGACGGCTATCATTACTACTATATATTAATCCGACACTACGTAATATAAGAATCAATCTTCATATAATTGCCTATAGACTTGTTTAAGATCATACAAGGATTTTGTAAGAAGATACACTAATTACGAGATCTACAACCCTTCTCATTTCTTAATTATCATAGGACCTAAGTTATAGTTTAGTTCAGAAACAAAGCATGTAATGTACTGATAAGTGTATTTTGTACACTTATTTAGGCAATTAAATTAGAATATTTGTTAGTGATTTGGATGAGTTATATTTTAATTTTGTGTTAATTATGTTTGTTAGGTTGAACTCAATGCAATTTGGTGGATTTGAAAGAAAGGAACGAAAAACGTGCGAAAACGAAGGAAATTCAAAGTTTGGGGACCAAACTGTAACATCCAATAGTTGATTCGGAGCACAAAACGATGATTGAAGATCATATTGGATCAATTTGATGCAATTGGAGGTCAAATGAGTGAAATATAGTGGAAATATTTTTACAAATCAATTTCCAGCCGAAAAAGTTATGTTCCGAATTTTTAGCCTTAACTTTAGACCCATTTTTCGGATATTAGACGTTCGACTTGGAAAATTTCTACAAGAATTGTAGCCCTTTGAATTATGTTTCCAACTCATTTTGAATCAGTTCAATTGGATACTAGTGGAAAAAGTTATGACCAAAATATCGAAATCTGTTCAGAGACGAACTTGCGCGCGTAGGCAATTCATGGCGCGCGACACGACACTATTTTCCCAAACCCGAGAGCCATTTGGTTCTACGATGCGCACACAGGCCTTTTTCGTAGACGAATATTTAGTTTCCTTTCGCGATTCAAATTTTTTTGGAAATCAAATTGGGCGCGATTTTGGCCTGTTTTCTGACTCTTATAAATAGAGAACGAGGGCTACACATAGAAGAACTCTCTCTTGCCTCTTCATACACCATGGTTTCATCAAATTTATTGAGAACAAGATGTCAATTGCTATATTTTGAGAGAGGAGATCAAGTCATAGCAAGAAATTGAATGTCAATTACATCAAGATTTTAAAGAATTCAACCTTGAGTTTAAAGATCAACATCTTTTGATTTATTTCATAATCCGGGTGATATTTTTCTATTATTCTTTGTGTAATTTATATATTAACATGATAGGCTAGATCCGTTTTTGTATTCAATGAAGATGAACCCTATTTGTTTATTTGTTTTAATTTAAGACTAGTTGTTTAATTTATTTCTTGTGTTTCTTGATTAATTTTGCATACCCATTGCATTATTTAATTGATTGGCCACCAATTAGATAATGAGTTATTTATTGTAGTATGGAAAGACTCATAATAAGTTTAGAACGCGGTAAAATTAACATATGTGCAATAAATGTTAGGAATAACATTTATTATGTGTGCAATCATATAGATAATCTAAATTTTAATGAATTCTAATCATTTGAATTCAGTCTAAGATAGATTTAGGTCGTGACTATAATATATTTAATTTGTCTTCGAAAGGAGAGTTAATTATAATAGAATTATTGTTTGTCAGGAACGCATGAACGAAACTAGATTACAAATCAAGAATTGAAATAGATAGCAATAGGCGGATTCAAAATCCAATACAATCATCCATAATTTGATACAAAACACTTTTTACCGCTTTCTTAGATAATTTAACATAAAATCAAATCAAAATCTCTATTTCCTTTTCACAATTCGAATTCCATACATAACTAGTAAATTTGAATTGAATTTATTCCCAATGGGATGATAACTTTTAACTCATCAATTCTATTACTTTTTAACGATCCCGTACGCTTGCCGATTTTGTACGAACAAATTTTTGGCACCGTTACCGAGAAATATAATATTTAATTTGAGTTTATTAGTTTATATAGGATTTGAATTTTTTTATTTTTTTTTGTTTTGTTAATTTTAGCTACCCACCCTGATGCTTTTATGCTTGGTATTCTTTTAGGTATTATTCAACAGTATATGCAGAATTCTATTAATGGCAAGGGAGTAAAATTTTTGTAACAAATAATCTCAACATGGATGATGAGGATATTTTTGCAGAAAACATAAATTGTGAGCTTTGTAATGGGATGCATTATAGTGGGCAATGCTTGTATACATGCACTAATCCTTTTATGTCCAAGCTTCTACGGTTTAAACAATATTTAAGATGTCGAAAACAAGCAATTGACAAATCTGATGAAAACTACATGCCTGGGGTGAATGTATCTACACATCCAGAGGATGACATCATTCCTAAAAGGGTTGGACCTCCCCTATTAAACGAAGAAGCACTTGCAAAATATTATAATGAACTTGCTACGTTGGATGAAAGCAAAATACGCACAGGAAATTATGTATTCTAGGACGAATTTAAAAGGTGGGGATATAATCCACTTGAAAAGGTTGGAAGGAAAGAATTACCATTGCCGGTGAATTTAGATTGTGAACCGACCATTCAACTCGAGGAGATATCAATTATTGAAGAAGAGCATAAAGAGGATGACAAACTAATTACAAAGAAACCAAGCGAAGAAGTGGCAATTAATGATGATGTAATTAACACACATTTTTTCGACATCATCAATTATCCAACAATTGAATTTGTTATTAAGTTCAGGAAGAAGAAGTCTACATAGTTGATTTCGAATCGGATGGTATGTCATATTAAACGAGGCAAAGTTAAGATTTGGAGAATCAATAAAAAGTGGATCAAAGTCAAAATAAGCAAACTAAGCAAGACATCAAAAGCTTTCTTCAGAATTCCATGATACCGAACAATAAAGCCAAGCTAATGACTATAAACAAGCGCTTATTGGGAGGCAACCCAATTTTCTTCTCTTTTATTTAACTTTGTTTTCTAGAATATAGACTTATAAATATTATTGCTTTTAATTAGTATAAGATATCTTCATCCATATATTTTCCTTTAGGATGCGTTAGAGTTTATCATAAATTGTTCCATGTTTTGATTGATTTTTACTATTTGAAGGAATTGACATTTGAATACATTGGAAAAGGGAAAAGTCATAGCAAGTGAGCCAGAACTTTTATGTCAGTCCATCCACCACCTTCAAATATATATCAGGGGGAGTACTTAGTTCATTTTTTTTCCCTTAATTTTTATGCATTGCGTGTTATATTTTTAGAGATTGAGGGCAATGTCTATGATAAGTTTGGGGGTGGAAAAACATTGAGTTTCTATAGGTTTGCATGCGTGTTCTAGTGAAAAAAAAAAAAAAAAAAAAAATCTATTTTCAACTTAGTTATTTGTTTTTGTGTGCTTGTGTGAGTTAAATAATTTTTCCTATATACATATATTTGAAATCATATATTAGATTATAAATTGTGAAAAAGTTACGTGTTAAGGTCAATTTATACTTATTCATGTGAAATTTGACATTTTTGCGCACAAGATTTATGTTTTGCATAATGAAGAAATAGTTTGATTCAAAATTTGAATAGATAAAAAAAATTAGTGAACCTTAGATGTTAAATCCAAATAACCACTAAATTATATATCTTAAACCAATTCTAAGATAGTTTGGAGGTGATTGAGCTGTTGTAGGAAGGCACTGAGTTAGATGTGGATTCCATGTGTGCTAAATTTTGGTGGATTTTGTAAGACTAATAAGATGAAGATTATGTTGAAATCTTAAGTTGGATGTCGATTTTTGAAAATGAGTGTCTATAAAGGGGTATTACACGAATCATAAAAAAAAATAAAAATAAAAATAAATAAATAAATAAATATAAATATATATATATAGAAAAAATAATGAATATGTGATGTTATCTATTTGTGAAACTTCTCTTTATAGCCTTTATGACTCGAGTGATTAAATCTGTAAGGGTATCTAAAAACCTGGTGCCCTATGGTTATTTGACTTGGGAGTTATCGACTGAAAAATTGCTACAAAGGTCAATTAGAAAGCTTAATGGAGAGGGGTATGAACAATAGAAAAAAAAATCCTACATGTTTTGATTAAGCCCCGAACACTCATTTGAGAGAATTAGACTTTTGACAAGAGATTATTAGCTTAATTGATTCTTATATGTTAAAGCAATCAAAAATAAGGAGAATCCGCATTTGTTGATGTGTTGAACTGCAATTAGTAAAATTGAACCAAACTAGAGAGGGTAAGGATTAATATTATATTAAAAATGCAACCTTATATCACTCCTTGAGAAAAAAAAGGAAAATAATGAAGTTTGGGGGTGAGTATCTTACGAGTGAAGAAATGAAACATTTGGCCATAGAGAGTTGGGATTTGAATAACTTTATGAATTTATGATGCTTGACAGGAATTTTCACACACACACGTAGATTTTGCAATGGATAAGTAGAAATTGATTTTAGTATTGTAATTTTGTAGCAGTTCATAGTTTTTATACATGTATTCCAATTTTGGAACAAAAGGAAAATTATTTAACTATATGTGTGTTTAAATTTTTTTGTCAAGTTAGGTTATAATCTTATTTAAGGACAAACAAATGTTCAAGTTTGGGGGTGTTTGATAAGTGTATTTTGTACACTTATTTATGTCGTTAAATTAGAATATTTATTAGTGATTTGGATTAGTTATATCTTAATTTTGTGTTAATTATGTTTGTTAGGTTGAACTCAATGCAATTTGGTGGATTTGGAAGAAAGGAATGAAAAAAGTGCGAAAATGAAGGAAATCCAAAGTTTGGGGACCAAAGTGTAACATCCAATAGTTGATTCGGAGCACAAAATGATGATTGAAGATCGTATTGGATCAATTGGATGCAATTTGAGGTCAAATGAGTGAAATATAGTGGAAGTATTTTCACAAATCAATTTCTAGCCGAAAAAGTTATGCTCCGAATTTTTAGACTTAACTTCAGACCCATTTTTCGGATAGTAAACGTTCGAATTGGAAAATTTCTACAAGAATTGTAGCCCTTTCAATTATCTTTCCAACTCATTTTGAATCAACTCAATCGGATACCCGTGGAAAAAGTTATGACTAAAATACCGAAAACTTTTCAGAAACGAACCTGCGGGCGGGGGCAATTCATAGCGCGGCACGCCACTATTTTCCCCAACCCGAGAGCCATTTGGTTTTACGGCGCGCAGCGCAACACTTATACCGGTGTGTGCGCATAGGCCTTTTTCGTAGACGAATATTTAGTTTCCTTTCGCGATTCAAGCCTCTTCATACATCATAGTTTCATCAAATTCATTAGGAACAAGATGTCAATTGCTATATTTTGAAAGAGGAGATGAAGCCATAGTAAGGAATTGAAGGTCAATTGCATCAAGATTTTGAAGAATTCAACATTGGGTTTGAAAATTAACATTTTTTGATTTATTTCAAGATACGGGTGATATTTTCAATTATTCTTTTTGTAATTTATATATTAGCATGATATGCTAGATCCGTTTTTGTATTGGATGAAGATGAACCATATTTGTTTATTTGTTTTAATTCAAGACTAGTTGTTTAGTTTATTTCTTGCATTTCTTGATTAATTTTGCATACCCATTGCATTATTTAATTGATTAGCCACCAATTAAATAATTAGTTGTTTATTCTAGTATCGGAAGATTCACAATAAGTTTAGAACGCGGTAAAATTAATATATGCGCAATAAATGTTAGGAATAACATTTATCACGTGTGCAATTATATAGATAATCTGAATTTTAATGTATTCTAATCATTTGAATTTAGACTAGGAATAAATTTGGGTTGTGACTAGAATATATTTAATTTGTCTTGGAAAAGAGAGTTAATTACAATAGAATTATTGATTGTCAAGAACACATGAACGAAACTAGATTACAAATCAATAATTGAAATAGATAGCAATAGGCGGATTCGAAATCCAATACAGTCATTCATAATTTGATACAAAACACTTTTTACCGCTTTATTAGATAATTTAGCATCAAATCAAATCAAAATCTCTATTTCATTTACACAATTCGAATTCCATATGTAACTAGTAAATTTGAATTGAATTTATTCTGTGTGGGACTATAACTCTTAACTCATCAATTCTATTACTTGTCAACGATCCTGTACGTTTGCGAGTTTTGCACGAACATGTAATTCTCAGCTTTGAACAAAGTGAGAAGTAAAAACTAATATTCAATTATTTAACCATCAAAAATTACCGACGAAATGGGAGTGATCTCCATCATATATAGATGGAGAGAACACAGTCCAAACCAATCGAAAGAGGACAGCAAGACTCTAACAAAAATAACAGAAAAGTGATGAAAAACGTGGGAGAAGAAATGTAAAAGAAGAAACACGTTTTATCCCTTTATTCCCTAAAACTGGACTCTAAGAACTGGGCTTCACAATTGGACTGGGCTTCAGTGGCTGCAACCAAAAATCGGAATATTCCATCAACTCGGCTGCTAGTCTGATATTCCTTCATCCCCCCTCAAGGTGGAGGTTGGTGTAAATCACCCAACCCCAACTTGGAAAGAAGACAGTGGAACTGAGGAGCAGGAAGAGATTTCGTAAAAATGTCCGCAAGTTGAGCATGTGAAGGAATATACTGTGGAAAAACAAAACCAGACTTATACAAATTCCTAACCAAATGACAATCAATCTCCAAATGTTTCATCCGTTCGTGAAATACTGGATTAGCTGTGATATGTAAAGAAGCCATGTTATCACACCATAAAGAGATAGGAAGTGTGTAAGGAACATGAAGATCATTTAGGATATAAGTGATCCACTGCAACTCACAAACTGTACTCCCCATATATTCTGCCTCTGCCGAAGAACGTGAAACTGTAGTCTGCTTCTTTGTCTTCCAAGAGATAATTGTTGTACCAAACAAATATATAATACCCCGTGAGTGATTTCCTAGAATCCAGGTAAGAAGCCCAGTCAGCATCGGCGTAAGCTTGCAAACTAAGAGAGCACTGGGCATGGAAGAAAAGTCCCTTAGAAGGACATCCTTTCAAATATTTGAGCAAATGCAAAGCAATCTCCCAATGCGATTCACATGTTGTACTGACAAATTGGCCTAGTCAAATTCAAGTAGAGGAGTTGCCCAATCAATCTTCGATATTTTGCTGGTTCTTGAAGTAATGGACCTGCGTTAGCAACTAGTTTGGTGCCTTTCGGAATTGGTACTTGAGTTGGCTTGGCTCCAAGTAACCCAGCATCTTGAATTAAGTCAAGAAAGTATTTTCTCTGATTAACATACATTCCTGCACTGCTGCGTGTAATCTCGAGGCCTGGAAATACTTAGCGTAGCCCATATCTTTGATAGTAAAAACCTTATGCAAGTATTGTTTGACAGCAATGATGTCGTCTTCGTGCGAACCAGTAACAAGGACATTATCGACGTAGACCAAAAGAACAAGTATGCTATGTGACTGATGTTTTGTAAACAGGCAATGGTCATGCTCTGATTGGTGAAAGCCAAATTGGTAAAGTTTGGAACATAGTTCAGCATTCCATTTCCGTGACGCCTGTTTCAATCCATATAAGCTGCGTTTTAATTTGCAAACTTGTCCTGGTATTGCCTTGTGAAAGCCATCAAGAGGCAGCATATAAACTTCCTCTTCTAAGAATCCATGAAGAAAAGCATTATTAATGTCCAGCTAATGTAAAACCCATTCCTTAGCTGCCACTATAGCAAAAAGCATCCTCACGGTAACCATCTTTGCCATTGGTGAAAAACTATCAAAATAATCTACCCCTTGTAATTGGTGATATCCCTTGGCAACCAGTCTCACCTTTAGTCTGTCAACTGTACCATCCGGATGTAACTTGACCTTATAAACCCATCGTGAACCAATAGCCTGCTTCCCAGGAGGAAGAATGGTCAATTCCCAAGTTTGGTTTCTCTCTAGTGCATCAAGTTCTGTCTGCATAGCTTGAGTCCATTCTTTACTTTGACTAGCCTGTTTATAAGTATTTGGCTCCTGGACAATTGACAAGGTAGCTAGAAATGCTGCATATGATGAACTAAGGTGGGGCAAAACATGATAAAGAAAGGTAGAAGGAGTATAACCTGATGAACCAGATGGTGCAGTCCTGCAAAGTGAGTTATGATCAGCAGCTGGCAAAACTTGTGTACTATTGACATTAGTGACAAAGTCTTGCAGCTAGGGTGGTTTAGATTTAGTCCTAGTACTTTGTCTAAGAACAGGAGTAGGTAATGGAGCAGGGGAAGAGCTAGAGTGTCATGTTGGCCGTGTCTCAGTGAAGGGAACAGGAATCAAAGGAATATAATCAGAGGAAGTGTCAGGAGAATTAGTAGCTTCCTGTTGTGTGGCAACATTTATGAGATCATGTGATGAATTTTTCAAGATGTTTTCATCAGAGTCAAAATCTTGAGAAACGTGGAATGGAGGTAGAAAAACATCTGATGCTTGATCATGAAAAGGAAAAATAGATTCAAAGAATTTTACATCCGTGGATACCTGAATTTGGTTGGTAGAAATATTGAAAACTTTGAATCCCTTTTGACCAGGGCTGACACCAAGAAAAATACATTTATATCCCCGTTCTTCAAATTTATCCTTATGTGGCTTAGTATTAGCCATGTAGCAAAGGGACCCAAAAGTTTTAATCAGTGAGTAATCAGGCTTTCTATCATATAGCTTCTCAAAAGGAGTAAGCCATGTTAGGATTTTAGTAGGGAGTCTGTTGATTATGAAAGTAGCCATTAATATGGAAAAGGGCTAGAAATTTTTTGGTAGATTAGCTTGAAACATTAGGAACCTAGCAATTTGGAGTAGATGTTTATGTTTGCGTTCTACAACTCCATTTTGTTGTGGAGTGTAGACGCAAGTTCTATGATGAACAATCCCAGAATGTTGAAATAGGGTTTGACACTCTGCACTAAGGAATTCGGTCCCATTATCTGTTCTAAGGCATTTAACTCTTTTATCAAACTGATTTTCGACCATCTTGAAGAAACAATCAAGAGTTTTTGTGACCAGTGTTTTGTGAAGAAGTAGGAAAGTCCAGGTTACTCTACTGAAATCATCAACCATTGTTAGAATATAAGGTGTTCCTGTCAAAGAGAATTGTCCATAGGGTCCCCAAAGGTCAACGTGAACTAATTCAAAAATAGCTTTAGTGTTAATAGAACTGATTGGAAAAGGTGTTCTTTGTTGTTCAGCCTTATGATAGGTTTCGCAATGCTGTAGCATTTCAGATTCTGTGGTGGTATATTTCAGGAAATCCAAGTATTTCAAGGTATGAAAGGAGGTATGTCCAAGTCTACTATGCCATTTAAGAAGAGAATCAATAGAGGGTGAAATGGAAATTTTATTGATATCATATGTTTGGTTACAGGATGAAAAATTCATGGAATTTTCAGAACCTATTACAGCTTGATCAACATTTCCTTTAATGCTAAACAAAAAAATGGACTCATCCAACAGATATAGTTTTCCTACAAGCTTGCCAACTGCTAGAATAATTTCACTCTGCAGGTCCTGCAATAGGCATAAAGAAGGGTAAAATGTTAGTTTTAATTGTGCATTTTGAGTAAGTTTTGGTACTGATAGCAGATTGTATTTGAAACGTGGGATATATAGTGAGTTAGTAAGGCATAATTGTGAATTCAATTTCACGTCTCCAATTTGATTAACAAGCTTGGTAGTTCCATCAGGTAAACAAACATGTATAGGCTATGTTATGATTTTTATTTCTGTCATCAGTTTTATGTCTGCACAAATGTGATTACTAGCTCCCGTATCAATTATCCAAGCACCAGATTTCAAACAATCAAGTCTAGCCAAGAGAGAATAACTAAAACTCATACCTGCATACTCCTTAATGTGAGTAAAATTCACCTTACTCTCCTTATCCATTCCTTTTAATGCTTTCTGTATTTCGAGCTTCACTATGTCTGCTATGCTTGTTGACATATCAGTATTGTTCTTCCATACTTCGTTCATTTGATCTTCATTAAAATCTAATGGTGTTTCAGCCATGTTTGCTAAAAATTTTCCATCAGTATCATTTCTAGATCTTTGTTCCTTTAGATCTTTATACCAGTTTGGGTATCCTTTTAGCTTAAAACACATATCCTTTGTATGTCCATTCATGTTGCAATAGTCACAGCGTGAATTCTCCCTTTCCAGAACACCAAATCTTCTTGTGTTTCTGCAATCGCATGGGGTTATACCTTGCGATCGCACAGAAGCTTCCAGAACTTCTATGGCTGAAATTATTTGTTCCTTGCGACCGCATGGGTTTATACCTTGCGATCGCAAGGAGTAAATCTGGAGCGAATTTTTAGGTTTTGCCCTTCGATTTGGAAACCTAATTTTCTACCCTATTTAAACCCAAACACGCCCCAGAACGCCGCAATCCCGTTTTTTACACTTTTTCTTCACATTTTTGACATCAAGAACTCCATGGAAGCCTAAACACATTGGTGAAGCAAAGAAGGAACTCAATTGAAATTGGGGATTTCAACATCTTTCATTCATGTAATGTGTTTTTCATTGTTTAAACAATTCTAGAGTTTATGTTTCCACTCTTTATTAATTATTTTGAGATTTACTTAACTTTTATTAAGTTTTTCATGGATTTAATCATGTTTCTTCTATTGAACAATTAAAATACTTGTTTAAGTTTCAATTTCAAATACTTTATTGGCGTGATTTAATTATTGCTATATGTTATATATATATATAGTCACTCTTTGAATCTAATTTCAATAAATTAATGTGGGAATGTGATTTAGGAAACTTAAATTCTAGAATTACATTTGTAAATTATATTGATTTAATGGTTTATTCTTCTTATCATGAATGTATTCTAAGATTGACTTAGTTTTATTAAATTGGTCATAGGATTAGTCATGCTCTTTCTATTGATTGATTGAAATAATTACTTAGGTCTTAATCTTAATTATTTTAGTTTATTGGTGTGATTCTCTACTGCTTTATGCTTTAGTATATAGTCGATTTAGAATCTGATTTCGATAAACCACGTGTGAACATTGCAAATGAAAGATTAACCATTAGGATCATGTTAGAATTAAATTGGTTTGTATTGTTAAATCCTCCGATTAGAAAGTTAGGACAAAAACTTCTAATTGAGTAGAAAATGCATGAATAATTCTATGACCAATTTAATAAAACTAAGTCAATCTTAGAATACATTCATGATAAGAAGAATAAACCATTAAATCAATATAATTTACAAATGTAATTCTAGAATTTAAGTTTCCTAAATCACATTCCCACATTAATTTATTGAAATTAGATTCAAAGAGTGACTATATATATATATAACATATAGCAATAATTAAATCACGCCAATAAAGTATTTGAAATTGAAACTTAAACAAGTATTTTAATTGTTCAATAGAAGAAACATGATTAAATCCATGAAAAACTTAATAAAAGTTAAGTAAATCTCAAAATAATTAATAAAGAGTGGAAACATAAACTCTAGAATTGTTTAAACAATGAAAAACACATTACATGAATGAAAGATGTTGAAATCCCCAATTTCAATTGAGTTCCTTCTTTGCTTCACCAATGTGTTTAGGCTTCCATGGAGTTCTTGATGTCAAAAATGTGAAGAAAAAGTGTAAAAAACGGGATTGCGGCGTTCTGGGGCGTGTTTGGGTTTAAATAGGGTAGAAAATTAGGTTTCCAAATCGAAGGGCAAAACCTAAAAATTCTCTCCAGATTTACTCCTTGCGATCGCAAGGTATAAACCCATGCGGTCGCAAGGAACAAATAATTTCAGCCATAGAAGTTCTGGAAGCTTCTGTGCGATCGCAAGGTATAACCCCATGCGATCGCATGGGTACGTATTTTTTCCAGCCGAGCAGTTTTCAATATTTTGGTCGTATCTTCCTCTCCCGATGTCCGATTGAGGTGATTCAAGTTGCGTTGGAAAGATAACTCAAAGATCTACAACTTTGATTCAGATGTCTACTTCCAGTTCGATCATCTACCATGTCAAAAACTGGTCTCAAGATGAGGCTGAAAATCGGTGCAAAACTTTTCAGCTTGAAAGTTGATATATGATAATGTTTTGACTATGTTTCATCCCTTTGACTCCTTCCTTCATCTAATTGACTTCTAATACTCTCGAATCTTCATCATAAGGTTAGAAACGAGTTTAGAGTATTTGCACTTTGGTCCCTGAACTTCCACTTTCTTCCATTTTAGTCATTTTGCGCACTTTTCTCCTCAATTTCGCTACATTCATCACTTTGTTCTGCAAAACATAAATTGCATAGAGTTAAGCTATATTCCAACATTTTAATCAACAATTGCTCATGTTTTGACAGTAAAATAAGTATGTAAAAACACACTTATCAGTTTCCTCTTGCTAAATTGTAATTTCCTCTATTAAAACGTCCCCTGTTAGACCCTCTATAGAAGCCCGATCTGCCTCCATTTTCTCTCTTATATTTAGTAGTTTTAACTAACATGGCTGAATTGTCATTCATCTCAAGAAAAATTACGTGCACTTCCCTTTGTTTCTCAACTCTAAGCACCATTGAATAGGCCTTATTAACTGAAGGTAGTGGATCCATTACAAGAATTTGGTTTCTAATATAATCAAACGTATCATTTAACCCCATCAAAAATTGCATTAATCGATTAAAAGCTCTCAGATCTGATACCTCCTTCGATGCTGCACAAATGCAGATTGGAATGGGCATTAAGCATGCTAATTCATCCCATAGCTTCTTTAATTTCGTGTAGTATTTTTCAACTATCAACATCCCTTGAGAAATACTTCTTATTTCCCTCTGCAATTGGTATAATAGGGGTCCATTTCATTCCCCGTATCTCTCCCTTAACTTTTCCCACATATCTTTAGTCGTCATAGTGTATATGAAAGCTTCCATGATTTCCTTCAAAATCGAATTTAACAACCATGATCTAACCATATAGTCAACTCGTACCCATTGTTCAAATCTAGCTGAATTTTCAATTGGTTTTTCACAACTTCCATCAATAAAACCCAATTTCAATTTTGCTCCTAAGGCTATCTTAACAGATTTACTCCAACTGAGATAGTTTTGGTCTGTTAAGTGAGAGGTGACTAGCTGCATTCTTAGATGGTCTGAGCTCTGCAAATCTAATGGATCTCCATTAAAATATGTCTTCTCTGCTACTTGCTTTTCTGTAGCTTCATCATCTTTAGAATCGATTGGAGGCAGATCCTGGTGTGTTGCCATTTCAATATTAGTAAAAGGAAACTTTAATCCTTAGAGCTTTGAACCGTTGCTCTGATACCATGAACAAAGTGAGAAGTAAAAACTAATATTTAATTATTTAACCATCAAAAATTACCGATGAAATGTGAGTGATCTCCATCATATATAGATGGCGAGAACACAGTCCAAACCAATCGAAAGAGGACAGCAAGACTCAAACAAAAATAACAGAAAAGTGAAGAAAAACGTGGGAGAAGAAACGTAAAAGAAGAAACACGTTTTATCCCTTTATTCCCTAAAACTGGACTCTGAGAACTGGGCTTCAGTGGCTGCAACCAAAAACCGGAATACTCCATCAACTCGGCTGCTAGTCTGATATTCCTTCAAGCTTCCTAGTTTGCGCAATGATTTTCCATAAACTTAAAGATAAATCAAATGACTGTGAAAATTTATGAAATTTATAATGTAAGCACATAACTTGTCAGTGAACATCATGTTTAAATTCCATAATTTATCTCCTCCATTTTCCTAGCCAAATAACTTGATGAAGAACACACTTAAACAGAATCGGAGTAAGATATCACAGTTTGGGAAAATGTACAGAATAACTTCGAGATGCAGCTAATCGGTGTGATTCCAAGTTTGACAGACAAATAAATTTGTTAAGATTTCAAACCCAAATGATTTAATCTGAAAAATCAAAATATACACTCAGGAGTGACCATTACAATTAGAGGTTTAAATTTGAAAATTCTAACAGCCTATCAATTTAAAAATCAATTTTTAATCAAACAATGCAAACATATATTTTACTTCAAGAGTTTACGAACTTTAACAAACATTAATCTGAATACTAAACCCGATTCATATAAAATATCATAAGTTGTTTTTAGTAGATATTACAATATAACAAGAGGATAAGAGTTTAACCAACATAATTAGAAGTTATATATATGGATCAATCATGCTACAAGTACATAATTTTTTGACAGAAAATCTTTACAGATAACACATGGCTCGACATCATTGGAAGATGGGAAAAAAAAAAGCCCAATCGCGCACTTGAAATTTTTTGAAAGTTGATAAGTATTTCCTAAATGTGATGCATATGAACATTTTATTTTCTTTGTAAAAAATTAATGACTTAAAGATATATAATGAGTCATTTTTATCTCAACTTCTAAATAAGCTAAAGTTTAAGTTTAGACTTCAATGCACATTATTGAGTCTTGCTTTCCATCTTAATAATCAATATTAGAAAATCGAACCACTCAATTGAGCTTTAAACTTATAATGGGCTCATTCGAACATTTTGAGCTTTCATACCATATTGAGTGTTACAGTTTTATATTAAAAGGTCAATTTCATTAACAAGAATACTCAAGCTTTTATTAGTTGGTTATTGATTTTTTTATTTAAGGATTGATTATTTATTTCATATTTAAGCAATATAGTTTTTATTCTTCACGCACATAACATTTTTTGATTACTTTCTTCGAGCTTAGATATTACATGAACCCATAACTTAAAGTGTCCTAAATTGTCATTTCTTTAATAATTATGAACATGTTTAACTACATTGTTAGAATTTGGGTGTGATCCGAATTCTTTGTTGAAGATAATTAGGAGTTATAATTAAAGTGAACATTAAAATAATTTTAATTGAAATTCTACTTGGAAGCCCAGTTGGGAATTAGAATTTGTCTTGGATTTGAAGATGACATTGAGACGAAGAAAATTAAGTTTTGAAGTAAAGGATCTGAGAGAAGGCACCTGCTCTGTTTTTCCCTACGCCCTTTTACCTCTTCTACTCAGTTTTTGACTCCATTTCTTGTATTCTATTTCAACTACAACTCTATTATTCGGTATCATCTTCCGCTTTTTTCAACATACATTAAGGAGCCTAAGCGGATTAGTTATAATTTGAGGTCACAAGAATTGGAAAAGTATGCAAATTTTATTCATTCATTATTGAAATGACGTGGTTTTAAATTGAATTGTATCGTTAGCTCTAATTTTCATGACATGTGACTTTACAACGTCCATAGATTATTATATGCCCTTTAATCTGATATAATGCTCCATTAACTAAAGAAAATATTAAAGACGAACGAGGCAGGTACTAGTTTGCATGCGTGAAAAATATATTAGTAACTTGGCCTCAAAAGATATATTAATATTTGGTAGCGACTTGAGAACTGATTTGAACTCAAGTGGATGGAGCAGGTAGAAGACTGAATATGAAGACAAGTATTTGGTAGCGACTTGAGAACTGATTTGAACTGAAATTCATTTTTTTTTTTTTTGTAAAAGAAGCACCCATTAAATTTTTCGACTTAAAAAATTTAGTGACGGCTATGGTAAATTTATAAATATTTTATAAAGACGAGCAATAATGAGTCTCATAAAATGTGTGGATAATATTAAATAATATTTATGAATATATTGATAAAAATAATGTTTTACTTTAATTAAATTTATAAAAAATTTATAAATTTGTGTCCTAAGGGAGTTTTAATAATGAGTAGAAAAGGTAAGACTTTGATGGAGGCTCGACCTAGTATCAAGCTAAAAATAAGAAGAGAACAATTTGTCACTTCTGTAGATGGGAAAAACAACGTCAAATCTCGAAAACTACACTTTAACGTAATTTAGTCATACTCATTGTGATCAGAGTCTATTAAAATATCTTTCGGCTGCTTATCCCTTACTGACTCACTGCAAAAAAATTGAGTAAATTATTGTGGAACTTAAGTTGGGGAAGCCCATAACTTCAAGGGTTTGTTTATGTGTACATAATTTCATGTATATAACGGTGTCAACACCCTCACATGGGATGGGGCCCACTTCAGAGCGAGTCTCACTCCATGTGAGGATGTGATCATTATATACATAAAATTATGTACAAGTAGCATATTTCTAACTTTAAAAGCGTTCTCCAAATACGAGCCCCAGGTTTCCAAACCTCTTTACTCTTTCCCTAATTCTCATTTACCTATATTTTGGATATATTTATGTTGTACACGTATTTTTTTACGAATCCTTTAAAACTCATTTTTCTCAAATTAATTTTTAATTAAACATTCTCTCAATAAATTATTTTGTACATTGACATAATTTTTCCTTACTTCTTAAAAAAAAAATCACTTTTCACGAAATTTATTTTCAGAAAATCTAAATCAAGCAGGCATAAGTTAAACGCCGGGCCAAAGTAGATAACCTGTCTAGAGTGTACTATGTATTATTGTAAAAATAATAATAATAATAATAAATAAGCCTTCATTTGGGTAAAAAATTTACAAAAATTCGATCAAAGTTAAATATGAATTTCAACCACACATTTATAATTTGTACTCATTATTATTCACACATTTTTGGGATCCATTGCTATTTCAAACAGAGGCTAAACATTTTTCTTTTGGGAAATGAAAGAAATGGTTTGAACTTTGAAGTATAAATAAAAAATCTTACAATATTTATACTAGGGTTTAGGTTTCTACGTAGACAAAGTTGTTAGATCACATTATAAATAGATTTGCATGTAATCCAATGCGTCACCTTGGTGATTAAAAAGAAATGATTAATGTGCACTACTTGTTCTTAGCCGCCGTGATATTGTGCATATATATATAGTGGTCTCTAGTATTTGGCCATGCAAACATACCAAGGAAACAAACCATGGCTGCTTTCCTAGTTTCATGGTCCATCACCTCCACCTCTTTGGCTAAGCAATCGCATTTTACAAGGAGAAACCCTCGCCTTTGTGTATCCTGTGAAAAAAATCAGACAGAAATTTCTCGCGAAAATTTTGATAGGAGAAATTTGCTTCTTGGCATGGGAGGCCTTTATGGTTCATCTAATCTCCTTTCTATTTCACCTGCACTTGCAACTCCAATAGAAGCTCCTGACTTCACCAAATGCAGCAGGGGCACAAACTTGAGCACGGGGCAACCACTAAATGTCAATTGCTGCCCCCCATTATCAAGGGAAATCATTGATTACAAGCTTCCCCCGGTGACAAGAATGCGATTCCGACCTGCTGCGCATTTGGCCACGGCAGAGTACATAGAGAAATTTGAGACAGCTGTCGAGCTTATGAAGGCTCTTCCGGATGATGATCCGCGAAGTTTCATGCAACAAGCCAATGTTCATTGTGCTTATTGTAATCTTACTTATGAACAAGTTGGGGACTCAGATTTGAGGATTCAAATTCACAATTGCTGGCTTTTCTTTCCATGGCATAGATGGTACTTGTATTTTTATGAAAGAATTTTGGGAAAATTGATTGGTGATCCCACTTTTGGTTTGCCTTTTTGGAACTGGGACAATCCTGAGGGTATGTTTATGCCTGCCATGTTTGCAAATTCTTATTCACCATTATATGATGCGAGACGTAACGTGAATCATTTGCCACCAGCCATTGCTGATCTTTCCTATTCTGGAAAGGACGCAAAACATCCCTCAAAGATAATTCCACACAACCTTACCCTTATGTACCGTGAAATGATACGCCATGCTCGTCACCTTGAGGATTTCTACGGAGCAAAATATAGAACCGGGTCTAAGCCAAACCCCGGGCCAGGGACCGTGGAGCGTGGCTCCCACACAGCGATTCACTCGTGGGTTGGCGAAGCCACACGCACTGGAGAGGATATGGGAAATTTTTATTCTTCGGCTCGAGATACATTGTTCTTTAGCCACCATGCCAACATTGATCGACTTTGGACAGTATGGCAGGATTTCAGGGGCCCAAAAGCAAAGCATTTCACGGACTCGGATTGGTTAAATACAACCTTTTTATTCTACGATGAAAATGCACGACTTGTGCGGGTGAAAGTTGGAGACACTGTGGACCACATAAAAATGGGATATGATTTCCAAAAGGTGGATATCCCATGGCAAAAGAAGAAGCCTAGGGCACATTGGAAAAAGTCCAAAGTAGCCTCCACCTCCGGTGCTCCATCAGCTGACAGTATTTTCCCCATAAAACTAGACAAAGTTATCAAGGTTTTGGTCCCTAGGCCAAAGAAATCAAGGAGTAAGAGGGATAAGGAAAATGAGGAGGAATTGCTGGTGATCGAAGGGATCGATGTAGACACTGCAACATTTGTGAAGTTTGATGTGTTTGTTAACGATGAAGATGATGATCCCTATGTGTTAGACAAGGCGGAGTATGCCGGCAGCTACTCGCAGTTGCCACATAAGAACTCTTCCAGGGTGAAGACTAAGATTAGGTTGGGACTGACTGAGCTGTTGGAAGATTTGGATTGTGAAGATGATGAATATATATTGGTTACTTTGGTGCCAAAAGCTGGGGGAGATGATATTACCATTGGTGGTATCAAGATTATTTATGTTTCTTGAATGTGTTTCCTTCGTCAAGAATAATGTTAAGCTGCTTTGGGAATAATTCTGTGTGCAACTCTTCTGTTTGGTAATAATAAGAGATTAATTGAGATTTCGAAAATTCAATTTACTTTATACGTTTTCTGCTTCCATCATGACAAGTTAAGAAATGTGTTCTCGTCATACTTCACGTCATGAGTATGTCCTCCACAGTAAATCAATATGTTACCAATGTACGTCATGTTTGTATCATTATATCGTAAATTTTCGAAGATATACTAATATTCAAATTGCACTTCTTCGATTACATTAATGCTACTTTGATTGGATATGCTGTGTGCCTTCTTAACATGAAGTTTATCACCATCTTAACATAAATAGTCAAAATGTAGAGACTCTTTTTTTATTTCTAGGTTTATTAAATAGAAATAAATCAACTTTCCATATAAAACTATTAAATATCCAAGTAGGGATTGCATGGGTCGTAAGCATTGAATATTTTAATGGAAAGTTATTAACAATTAATTGATCATTGCATGCGCATCCACTAATTTAAAGTCTAAAGGGTTGTGAAAAATTCATATAATAAATATTAGGTGAGAAAATTCAATGATGCATATATCTACACATGTAATAAAAATTAGTTAAAGAAAGTATTATGATTTTTTTTTTTGTCGCAAATACCTAAAAGTCGGCGAATTAGGGTTTCATTGACGTGAATTATTTGTCAATCTTAAAAAAATTTCATCGAAAATAGACGATGGTTAAGCGGCCAAAAATATTATAAAACTAAAACCTACTATATAAAAACATTAATTTTTCAACATTAATCTTTTATTTTATAAAAACGTAACATAGAGATGGAAATAGATCCGTTCTAGTTTTATTCAAAAAATAAAGGCAATGAAAATATTTTTCCGTGGCTAATGATTCACATTTTTAAATAGAAGTAAATTGGAGTTATTAAATTTACTATATAATTGGTTATTAGTCAAAATAAGTTTTTTTACATCAAAACCAAACACACGACATCGTATTAGAAAGTATACAAGTATTTAAGAATAAAAATGTTATACTAATATACTTTTACTAAGCTTTAAAAATGTAAACTTATTTTTACGTAATTTTTATCTACAAATATAATTTTTTTTTTCTTTTACTTGTAAATGAAAATTTTACTTTTATTTAGAAGTAACTTTCAATAGCTGTCAAACAATTAATACTCACTTATTCTAAACTTTGATCAATAAAGAACTTTTATTTAATTAAAATACGTTTAATTACTTATTAATAAATTTACTTTTTACTTACAAATATGTTTGGTTAATTTTTTATTTTTTTTTAATATTACTTACTTTCAAGTGAAAAAATACTTTTTGAAAGTCAATATTATGTTATTATCAAAATAACGAACTTATTTTATGTTTAATTAATAAAAATAATTGTGGGGAAATGGCACAATGATGTTTGGGCCTGGTCTGATTAAATGGGCTGAAGTAATGCTGTTGGGCTGGACTTTTTATTTGGATAACTTGGTGGCCCCTGTTCTGGTTTTGGTAAAAAACGTGTTCTGCTCCTAACACCTTTAGCTGAAGCGTTTTCGTTAAAACATTGGACAGTTGAGATGTCGCCAAGTGTCGCCCCAGCTGTCGTTGGATGGTGACTCTTCTGGGGACTTCTCTATTACTAGGGTTTGAGATCTTTTGGACGATTCATTCTCTCATTCATTCAGTCTCTTGGACTCTCTCTGTTCTCTGTTTTACGCCGTTCTTCCTTTTGCACTCTAAAACTGATTCTCCTGTAAATCGATTGTGGTTTAGCTTGTATACATCTCTTAAGTGACTTGTAGTAAGGCTGATTTGTATCCTTGTGTGGATTCGGTGTCGATTTGTGAGGGTTTCTTTACTTTGAGGAGATCTGAAGTGATTCTGCCCGAGTGCCTTTGTGTAACGATGAACTGGCTTTGATCCTTGATTTTATATAGTGATTTCTTCCGATTAGCGGAAGCTCAAAAGGGGACTAGGATTTATTCCGAACCTCTTGCCTTAGGGCGAAAAACCTTGTGTTCTTTTACTATTTTCTTATTTTCTTGTACATTACTTTTGTTGATTGTGAGTTTATACAACTGATTTGTGGCTTTTAATCTCTACAATAATATTTTGTTATAAATTTACTTATTTTTAATTTTTTATATATAAAGTATTGAAGTAAATATAAATGTTTGTTTGGGTAAGTTTTTTTGTAACTTACAAGGAGGAGGAAGAATTAATCCCTCAAAATGTGTACATAATAAAAGGGAAGTAATTAAGAAATATATGGTTGAAATTAAAGTTTGATTTTCATAAAAAAGTTACTAGCAAAGTTATCCAAATGGAGGAAAAAATTTGAACACAACTCATCCATGTAAAAGGAATGTTGATGAGAGAAGAATTAAAAGTACAATCCAAGAGA
This sequence comes from Fraxinus americana, assembly GCA_035079005.1. Taxonomy (NCBI): domain Eukaryota; kingdom Viridiplantae; phylum Streptophyta; class Magnoliopsida; order Lamiales; family Oleaceae; genus Fraxinus; species Fraxinus americana. The sequence goes on from JAVHZT010000039.1 coordinate 278,977, forward strand.
GCAATTAAATGTTTTTAAAATGAATAATGTCATTTATCATTACGATAATATAACCTCGGTGGTGTGGCCTTTATGTGGAATACTGAGATTTGACAATTCAATTTTTATAAGAGAGAAGGAAATGAGAGAGAAAGAGAAATGTCAGAGATAATGCGTTGTCACATTACCGATATTCTATCATCGTGATGATAAATATCATTATTTTGTTAAGAATCGGTCTGGTCATAACCCTAATCTAGTCTTGCTTCTTCGTAATATTCATTCGCTTCACAATTTGTCTGCCACTTCAGTTTTCTTCCACATTTACATCATTCTTCAAAAATCATTCAGTCTTTATGAGATACCAGTTAGAGGCACATTCAATGCACGTGACGTAGCTTAGTATAGTGTGGAATGATTTTTGGTCATTTTAGACAATTATAGAAGCTTAACGAAAGGATAAAAATAACTACTTATTAATGAATATTGTTTTCATCTTCAGAGATGCCTGGAATTTGAAGATGAGTTTTGTTGTGTAAGAAGAGTAATGTATGACGCTAGCAAATGTAATAAGGGCAAAAAGATATTACAAGGGAGCATGGAGTGTTTTCATATAATGTCAAATGAATTGGGTATGCGAAAAATTATGATATTGATCATCAACTTAGTGAATCAATCAGAAGACAACAGTTAAAAGTATACATAGGAAGTAGACATTTGATATTCATCAGCAACAGTTAGAATTGGTAATAGTTGCAAAAATAGAGATAATATTGATTTTTGATAATAGTGGCAAAAAGTTTACCTCAGACAACTCTGCTACTCTTACAGATTTATTTTTTAAGAAGCTCTGTTGGGTTTTGATACCCAATAAATCCGGGCGATGATGTTAAATCGGTATTTTAGTTTGGATAATATTTCATAGGCCTCGGCCGATGATTGAAATGATATGATGACACCACAATCGGACCAATCGAATCACGTAACCCACTTAAACCATTCGAAGTAGCCTAATTGTATTAGTGTTACTCATGGCCCAACCCGAACGACTTGGATGGCTTTAAGGTTTTAGCCCACTTACCCGTTGTTATTGGGCCCTGTTTGTTTAACCTAAAAGCCTAAACCCTAAACCTATCTTAAACCTATTTAAGTGAGTTGTTACTTACGTGTATTGTGTGAGAGATTAATTGAGCAGCCGTGTTATATTGTGAAAAAGTAGAAAAACCGTCCCCTTTGTGAGTGGAAGAGAAAAGCCGTTACTTGTCTATGCTTTGTGCTTGAGAGACCCACTTTTGCTCTTCTCCTCTACCTAGCCTTTGTGGCTCTTCCTTACTGTAATCTCCTCACCTTAGTCCTTAGTGGGTCAGAGAAATCAGAAGCAACCGTGTTCGGGAAGGTGGTGCCGGTTTGTGGATTGATTGGTTGGTTGTGGTTTGTCGACATTGATTTAATCTCGAGCCCGGAAATCATTGATTGGAGCCCCAAAATCCAACATTTGGTATCGTAGCTGGTTGGTGGTGCATTGGGCTTCAAAATCCAGTAGAAAAACGTAGCAGAAATCGCCCAGGAAGCTGTTGAAAAATCTGCCCAGTTTTTGTGCGAAAATCAGACCTGCAACCTCGATTTCCGGCTAATCCAGGAGGAATTTGGACAAACGGAGACCGGATTTGGAACGTGCAGGTGGAGGCGGTGCTGGGAGGCCGGCGCGTGGTGGACGGCGGCGGCGCGTGGGCACTCCGGCGGCGGCGCGTGCGGGCGCGTGGAGCGTTTCGACTGTGGTTTCTTCAGCGGTTTCTTTATTTTGATTTTGTGAACGTATCGATATTTTTGGTTTAGTGTTTCAGTTCTTGCGCAGAAAAAGTTGGACGATTTTGCCCCTACGTTCGTAGTTCAATTGTCGCTCGGTTGATTCTTTGCGATTCTTTGAAACTTTAGGGCGAATAGTGGTGGCCCTAAAGTGTTAAAATTTATATTCCTCGTAATTTACGGACTCGAGATAGGTCCGCTCTCGGTAAATTGGCTTATCTCGTTTAATTCCGGCATTAGCGCGTCATCGTGTGGGGTGACATTAGGATTGGGGTTACCGTGAAGGGGTAACCATTGCTTGTGCTAGAAATTTTAGGAATTAATTGCTCTATTTGAAGTGTTGAATTTAACTGCAAGTTGGTAATTGCTTTTGTGCTGGAACTGTTGTTTTGTCTCTGTGTAAGATTTCTTTGCGTAGAAATTTGAATTTTGTTGACATACCTTCGTGTTGCATTGATTATCCTGTTAGAACACCTTGGACTTGACCCATTCGAACGTTCCCTTGATCTGAGATTTTGAGTCTCACGAAACCCTGGGAATCTAGAACGGTGTATATTGGTGCCTTAGGTTTACTCTGTGTGATCTACTTGTGCATTTTTGGTTGTTCTGTTTTTTTCAAAATGTCTTCACGTTTCGAAATTGGGATTTTCAATGGGAAAGGTGATTTTTCAATTTGGCAACAAAAGATGAAGGGTATTTTGGTTCAACAAAAGGTTTCAAAGGCCATTGATGGGAAATTTCCGGAAAATTTTACAGATACACAAAAAGAAGAATATGATGAACTTGCATACACTTTAATTATTTTACACCTGTCTGACACTGTTTTGAGAAAAGTTGGAAAACTTGATTCTACCAAAGAACTTTGGAAAAAGTTGGATGATTTATATTTGCTTAAATCCACTCCTAACAAGTTGTACTTGCTTGAAAGATTTTTTAGTTTTAAAATGGATTCTTCAAAAGATTTGGATGACAATTTGGATGTGTTTAACAAACTTGTTCAAGATATTGTTAACTGTGGAGAGTCGGTGTCTGAAACCTACAAGGCTATTATTTTGTTGAATGCTATACCTGATACTTATCATGAAGTTAAAAATGCTATTAAGTATGGTAGGGACACCTTAACCCCTGAAATTGTCATAGATTCCCTTAGGAGTAAGGAAATGGAGGTTAAAGCTAAAAAGGAAGATAAGAGAAATGGTGAATTGCATATGATGAGGAGTAGAATGAAGTTTAAGCAAATGAATTTAGGTAGAGCTAAAGATAACAGTGATTCGAGTAGTGACTCGAGTGATGAGGGTGATAAGAAGAAGAGCAAGGGTTGGGACAAGTCTGGTGGTAGACGGTGTTACAGCTGTGGTAAGTCTGGACACTTCATTAGGGATTGTCCCAAGAAGAAGAGTAAGTTGAGAGGTGATGCGAATTTGCTTATAGGGTCGAGTGATGACCCTAGTGAGGTCTACTGAGTGTAACATTAGTTACTGCATTTGCATCTGTGTGTAATCCTTTCTGCATGTGTGTGATTGCTCGTTTCCGCTGCATGGCTATATGTTGCATTTCAATGTGTTTGATATGTGCATTGACATGATTTGGAGTGATCTTATTACTTGGTGTAATGTGTTTGCATGCATAGTGGGTTTCTGATGCATTTGGCAAAGGTGTGTGTGCGTCTTTTGGTAAGGTGGAGTATAGATGCCTAGGGGTACATTGGTTGTCTTGTGGGATGTGGAGTGTGGCATTTGGATCACGGTGGAGATGTGATCAAATGTTAGAATTCTTTATCTGGAAGAGACCCTGATCAGGTGGAGTGTGAGTGAGGCATTTCCTATCACTTCTGTTAGGTGGAGACCCATTATCCACGTAGGTTGGAGAAGTGATGTGTTGATAGAGGATTATCCCAAGAACTTAGGATCTATAGAGACTTACCGTTAGACATGTTTGTTTGTTTGTTTGTTTGAGTGATTAGTCTAGTGAGCAGGTGGGCGATGAGGTGAGATGTGTGTTCTCGAGGTGAGTGAGTAACACGAAATGGGATAGGATAAGTGTGGTGAGATCTGTGTGAGGTCATTTATGCATTTGTTGCGTATGTGTTGGCCTGTTGATTAACTTGTTAATCGGTTGTTCTGTGTGAACGGGTGTGATAAGATCTCTGTGTTATCCTGTGTGATATCTTCGTCGCATGTTTTATTTGCTCTTGATTGAATGCTGTGCTTATTTGTTTCTACTTGGGTGTTCGTGACCTTAGCCCTAGTGAGTATATGGAACAAGTATGACATGTGTCTCAGGTGGAGACACGAGGTAAGGTCTGTGATGCCAATTTTATTGGTTACCTTGGTTGTGCAAGTGTAAACTGTGTGTTTTGTCTACTTGCAGATTTATTGGGATCAAGGTGGAGATTTGTTGGGTTTTGATACCCAATAAATCCGGGCGATGATGTTAAATCGGTATTTTAGTTTGGATAATATTTCATAGGCCTCGGCCGATGATTGAAATGATATGATGACACCACAATCGGACCAATCGAATCACGTAACCCACTTAAACCATTCGAAGTAGCCTAATTGTATTAGTGTTACTCATGGCCCAACCCGAACGACTTGGATGGCTTTAAGGTTTTAGCCCACTTACCCGTTGTTATTGGGCCCTGTTTGTTTAACCTAAAAGCCTAAACCCTAAACCTATCTTAAACCTATTTAAGTGAGTTGTTACTTACGTGTATTGTGTGAGAGATTAATTGAGCAGCCGTGTTATATTGTGAAAAAGTAGAAAAACCGTCCCCTTTGTGAGTGGAAGAGAAAAGCCGTTACTTGTCTATGCTTTGTGCTTGAGAGACCCACTTTTGCTCTTCTCCTCTACCTAGCCTTTGTGGCTCTTCCTTGGCTGTAATCTCCTCACCTTAGTCCTTAGTGGGCTGTAGAAATCTGTAAGCAACCGTGTTCGGGAAGGTGGTGCCGGTTTGTGGATTGATTGGTTGGTTGTGGTTTGTCGACATTGATTTAATCTGAGCCCGGAAATCATTGATTGGAGCCCCAAAATCCAACAAGCTCAATCGAAGCAAACTCGTGCAATATTGGATTCTGAACGAATAACAAAGCAAGAGGTTACAATGAACAGACAAAAAAATCCAATTTAACTTCACCTTTTAGAAAATTGCATTAATGAAATAAAAAAACAGAATGAAATCTTCAAACTTAAATCAATATACAATATACCCGTTTTTTGTAACTAACATGGGGATCTTGCCACCAGGCTTTAGAAGTGCTCCATCCATTATTTGGATGGACATGTTCACTGAAGGCTCCAGATGCACAGTAAAACAACAATAATATTAATAATAACAACAAACAATAACACAACGATAATGACCTCAAATCCACAATAACATCATCGAAGACAAAGCAATCAAAGGTGAAAACGTTCCAACGATACATGTTACTCCAAGCACTTTGAACAAGAAGCATTACCTTCAGATATGTTACAAGTGCATCCCCCTTTTTCCTTTCAATTTATTTGTGAACATGAATTTTCACTCTAGGTTTTTTTTGTTTTGGTTCCTAGATGTTTGGAAAAAAAAAGAAAAAAAAATCATCAATTCCTAAGAAAAATACAACAATATTTTCCTTTTGAAGAGTAGAACACGGAACCCATAAATTACTAAGATAGTAATTGCATATTCATACGGACAACCTAACCACCATAGGAGAAATAGTTATCCAAGAGAATTTGGTAGGCACCTAAATGTATAACCATAACCTTGATGCTCTCAAAGGCCTTACGATCTTTAAACAAGAGTAGCTAAATCAACTAAAAATTAATACTTCTCGAAAATATCTTTGACGAATCCAACATCACGCCATAAATATATTCATGTAATGACTAAATCTTTTCATAAGTTATAGATTCAATAAAATAAAATAGACGCAACTGCTAAGCAATCATAGCACTTTGATAAAAAAATATAATTTCTTTTTCTTTTTACCATTTTGTAATTTCTAGCTACTTTCTTACTGGAGTAGACAAGAAATATGTTCCACAAAAAAGATTTGAAAATATTTTCCTTGATATAAACTTTTAAACCTCATTGGAAAACCACTTTATAGAGTGAAGGAAATTGATTTAAACAAATGATTTTATGAGACAGGTTAATATTAATTCGAAAATGTATACACAACATGTGAAGTTTAAGGTATACTTCAGTATAAATGAATGTACGTGAGCCTGATGTTAAAAAAAAAAACAAATGAGATTGCCCAAGTTTCCGTAGCTTTTCAAGCCTAAATACCAAAGTTCAGAAGATAAAAGCTTATCTTCAAGAGACATGGACTGATGGAAGATAAACTTTTACTACTCCAATAACGTGGAAACTGACTCATAGCTAAGAAGAATTTGAAGATGGTAAAAGAATATTATTATCTGCGTAAAGTCCATTGTACATCATGTATGGAGTTTGGCTTTCTACCTTTTTAAGAGAAAACTTAAACAATGAATGGCACTTAGCACTAACAACTGAAAGAATTACGCCAGGGTTGATACATATATTAAGAATTAAGAAATCAGTTAAATGAACCTTGGAGGACAATATTCCAAAACAACAGGGAATATCTCATAATTAGATAGCAATATTTGTCCAGAAATCTCAGTAACTTGACTATGAAGTAGTTGATCATTGCCAACACAATCAAGATACACGTCTATCCACTTTCTAAGTCATATACATAATAAATTTCCTTAAGACAAAATTAAAATCTACCTTCTTCTATCAATGAAAATGAACAAATTCAATTTAGTGAAAAGAAGAAAAATCATTTTTGAAATGACGTAAGAATAATAAAGGAAAACAAAATTCAAGAACTGTGGCCACAGACTCACACAAACATATACATGTATAACAGAGTGTGCAAATACATTATCATCAAAGAGAATAATTGACGCCGAGCAGAATAGTGATTATTCTACAGGCTAGTTCTACCAGCAAATTCACAGGGAAGAACGCAAGATTAACGCAAAAAAAAAAAAAAACACAGAGAAAACGTTTCTGAAGTTTAGAGAATTTTATTATATCACGCAATGATGAAAATAAGTCCACAAGCCGGACTTTATAGCCGAAATCCGAATTTTACCAAAAATGGCAAAATTCGAAAAATCACGCCAAACGAAAATATGGAATAAAATAAGTATTCTGCAAAAAATCTAGCCCAAATCGGGTTAAAAATCATCTCCTAACGTGCAATCGAAATATTACCAAAAATAGTAAAAAATAACTTAAAATAGCAATTCGGAAGGGAAAACACCGAGCATAGCTCGGTGGCCACGACGTGCGCGCCGAAACGAGCTTTCCGGATTGTGGTCATGATCGCGATTCTGATAACCGTAGCCAAAGTTATGGCCAAATTACCGAAACACGACTTAATTGCCAAAGTTACGCGATCACTTGCCATCCTTGCCCCGATCTGCCAACTCGTGATACCTTAGAGCCATTAACGTGTTATCTGACAACTCAGCATCTGACTCAGACCCTCCTGCATCAATAATACAAATCATCCATGAATCCAAACCCATTAGAAGATAGCAATTGAAAATCAAGTATGCACGAAATGAAACAATAATTAGTTCAACTTGATTCATCAGCACAATAATGTCAAGTCAGCAAGCCAATCATGTAAGCCTCCAAACTAAGGGTCAATTTAACTTTTCTGCTGTCAGCAAAAGTTTCGTGTGCATTATGTGTGAGCAATCTTTTCTTGTGCCTTCTCAACCTGTGTACAGTTGTGAAAGTGGATAATAGTGAGAAAGCAAAAATCCACTTTTATAACATGACATGCATTCATTAAAATCCTTAGAGGCAATAGAATACAATTGTACTTCATACACATTAGCATGACTGTAATGCTATCTCCGAATGTAGGACGAGCAGCACTCAATTCAAAGTTTCCTTTTTCTATCCAGAGATGATGGGTAACAATTATAACTACTTCCCTTCAATTGGTAGAATTATAACTAAAAGGAATCCAAAAATTTAACGAAACAAGTCCAAGACATAACTAGATAATATAGAAATACCAACACAAAATTCAAGTACCTGCAAACTGATTTGCTAGTAGAGGATTCTGTTTCTGTAAACCATGCCCTGAGTTAACCTGCATATAGATGAAATTTATTAAAATTTATTAAAGTAGCGTACTGCAATCAAAATAATTAGAAAATGTATCGTTAAGATTAGTATTGACAAAACTGAAACCTCAAAGAATGACATGGGCAGGAATCAAGAAGTGAATAGTCTTCTTTTTAGGAGCTTCTTTGCCATAAAGTGAGTTCCATCAAATTAGTCTTTGTAAATTATATAAAGATAATTGTAATCTCATAAGGCAAAACTAACAAGGACAATTCTCAAATTGAGAAGACACCTCAACTTTCCAAAGTTCTAAAATTCTACCCATTGAATCAGACAATCAAATCAGCCTCCTTATTGCAAATGTGAGTTCAAATAAATTTTTATTTTTTCTGTCATTTCTCTTTTTGAATTATCCAATAGACAAATACACCAGTAAATTTTAATTTGATTTCAATCTAATAACTATGTCTAATTCCAACACGTGGACTAACAAAAATAGTGACCACCATTTATTTGAATGAATTTGTATTTATTTCACTTAACAGCTACTGGTTATATTTGATCATCATCGTTGTCGTTTATAAACTGTCACTCATCGAATTCTCGTCAATGAAATTAGACAAAATTATCCTAATTGAAAATAAATAAAGTTATATTAAAATGTAATTATCTTGTTGAGGTACATTTAAATGGAATATTTGAACATAAACTTGAAAAGTCAGAAGAGATATTCATACTTCACACGTAATTCTATTTCCACATTCTAATCATTCTCAACCAGAATTGAACCACTTGCATCCATCTCATTCGTTCCACTTTTCTCCATGTCAATTCGTGTAATCATAATACATTTTATTGGCCAATAAGAGAAACGTAAAGACGTGATTTTGAAAAATGAAATGTCTAGCCGCCGTAATAGAAAATGTGTTTAATAGGTGTTGAATCAAGACTAATTGGATCATATAAGTGGAACTTTCTTTGCATCTCCTATGGAAATTTAGAAGATGAAGATTTGAATTAGGCTACTATGCTGAAAAATGTTGACGTCGTAGTTGTATTGGTGGCAGAAAATGATAGAATGTGAAAGTTGATTGTTTTGTAGCGAGGTAGTATTTTTGGATTTCCAATAACCTGTGTAGGACAAAAATCTAATTCTATATATTCTTGTACTTTCGTATCAAACATATTAATTACCTAAAATAACCATGGCTGCTCTTCCGCTGTCATGGTCCTTCACCACCACCACCACCTCCGCCCCATTTGTAACAAGGTCATCACGTATGTTGATCGATGCAAAGCGAAGTGACCGCTTTCAGGTGTCGTGTGAGCAAAACCAGACAGGCAGCACCAGAAGTGATGAAATTTCCCATGGGAAATTTGACAGGAGAAATGTGCTTCTTGGAATGGGAGGGCTTTGCAGTGCAGCAAATCTAGTTTCTGCTTCATCCACATTTGCAACTCCACTAGAAGCTCCTGATTTCACCAAATGCAGTAAGGGCACAAATTTGAACACTGGACAACCACTAGATGTGGACTGTTGCCCTCCAGTAACAACAGAAATCATTGATTACAAGCTTCCCCCTGTGACGAAAATGCGATTCCGACCAGCTGCACATTTGGCCACCAAAGAGTACGTAGCTAAATATGAGAAAGCTGTCGAGCTTATGAAGGCTCTTCCGGCTGATGATCCGAGAAATTTCATGCAACAAGCCAATGTTCATTGTGCTTATTGTAATCTTACTTATGACCAAGTTGGGGACTCGGATTTGAAGATTCAAGTTCACAATTCTTGGCACTTCTATCCATGGCATAGATGGTACTTGTATTTTTATGAAAGAATCTTGGGGAAATTGATTGATGATCCCACTTTTGGGTTGCCATTTTGGAACTGGGACAATCCTAAGGGTATGGTCATGCCAGCCATGTTCGTGAACACTAGTTCGTCACTATTTAATGCTAGACGTAATCAAATTCACCTGCCACCAGCTGCCACTGATCTTGCCTACTTCGGAACCCAATCCGTTGATACCACACAAATAATTTCGAACAACCTTACGGTGATGTACAATGAAATGGTACGCAACGTTCAGACCCTTGAGGACTTTTATGGAGCAAAATATAATACTGGGACACAGCCAGACCCCGGGCCAGGGACGGTGGAGCGTGGATCACACACTGCGCTTCACGTGTGGGTTGGGGAGGCCACAAGCACAGGAGAGGACATGGGCAACTTTTACTCTGCCGGTCGAGAGCCACTGTTCTTTAGCCACCATACCAACGTTGATCGCCTTTGGACAATATGGAGGGATCTAAGGGGTTCGAAAGCGAAGGATTTTGTTGACTCGGATTGGTTAAATGCTAGCTATTTATTCTACGACGAAAATGCACAACTTGTACGTGTCAAAGTTGCAGACACACTGGATAACATAAAAATGGGATATGAATTCCAAAAGGTGGATACTCCATGGCTGAAGAGTAGGCCGGTTGCGCGTGCAAAGAAGTCCAAAATAGCCAGCACCACGGCTGCACCATCAGTCGATAGTATTTTCCCAGTGAAACTCGACAAAGTTGTCAACGTTTTGGTTCCTAGACCTAAAAAATCGAGGAGTAAGAAGGATAAAGAGAATGAAGAGGAATTGCTAGTGATTGAAGGGATTGAAGTGGACACTGCAATTTTTGTCAAGTTTGATGTATTTGTGAACGACGAAGATGATAATCCGAATACATTAGACAAGGCAGAGTACGCAGGATGCTTCTCCCTGGTGCCCCATAAGAATTCGATCCTCTCGAAGACTAAGATTAGGTTGGGATTGAGTGAACTGTTGGAGGATTTGGATGTTGAAGATGATGAAAAAATATTGGTTTCTTTGGTACCGAAAGCTGGAGGAGATAACGTTACCATTGGTGGTATCAAAATCGTCTATTCTTCTTGAGTGCATGTTTAATGGTCAATGACAATCTTGAGCTATTTCAGGATGAGATGTGTGTATGGCTCACATTTTACTCTTATATTCGGTTTGTTTGTAAGTTTAAAGATTCATTTGCATGATTACACTATAAATCTTAAGTGTTTTTGATTGTTTATTTTATTTCTTTAAATTGATTATTTTTTGTGTGATAAAATTAGGGTTTATAGTTCCCAACATAAATCACCCATTTTCCGGAAAAAAATCATTTTACACTTGGGAACATCTCTATCTCATATTTAAGTTAGAAAATGAAGTGGAGTGAAGAATAAAAATTTATAGAGTCAAGTGGTGCATGGTGATAGTTATGCCCCGCAACGAGTGTAATCCTCGTATTTAGTTCACGTCCTAGGAATTTTTTACACATAATATTGTGCAACAGTTAAACTAGAAAACATGGAGTTTCCATTCTAAAAGTTTGCAAAGTCTACAAAGCACAAATTTTAATACTTCCATTCACTTCAACTTTCACCCGACAATATGTAAGTATATACTACAATTCAATGAGATAATAATTATAAGTTCATTTTGAGAAATATTAAAAAATGTTATAGTTTATGGGAGTGTACCTTTAAATTTAATTCCGAGCAAAACACATTATTCTTTTAGAAGGGGCATTTCAAAGGCCAATCTTGCACTGGATTGGAGCCATGTTTATACATATTTGGGCTTCACCATGCAAGGACAAGTCTATTAAGATTTGAAATTTCATTTTAAGATGTCAATTTTATTAAAAAGAGTAGTTCAATCACTTATATATTGATTTATATTTTCATATTTATTCAATGTGAATTTATTCCATATCATGCCTCACAAAATGATGGCTCGTTTGAGCAGATCAATTTTGAAAATTCTTTTGCTCATTTTTGAGTCTTGGTCGGATCAAATTGCTTGTTGCAATTTGATGGGCTCTGATACCATATTAAAACTTGATATTTCATCTTAAAATGTCAACCTTATTAAAAAAAGTAGTTCAATCTCTTATATGTTGATCTATATTTTCATTTTTATTCGACGTATGATTTATCCATTAACTAAGTCTCCGTGCCCACAAGAAGCTTACAAGCTGAGTACAAAAATTTGGAAAAGAGGAGAAATAAAATTTGGAAGTTAGTTACTTGAACAAAACAAAAAGGGAAGTCGGAATCCATCCAAAATGTAAGAATCTAAATCGATAATACAGGGTTAATTTCACTTTTGGTCTCCTATATTTCATTAAAACTCAATTAATTTGTCAAATCGATCAATTCAATGTAAATTTAGTCGCTTTCTTAGACCTAGCTAGTTATTGAAATTAACATCTGATTCATATATGGACATTAAAATCTAACGGGAAGTTGACGTCAATTGAAATATCATCTTCAACAACCGCACAAGTAAAAGAGATACCTGAATGGAGGGCGTAGAATGAAGTGTGGGTTTGGAGACACTACGATGCCATAGGAGAACAACTGTGGACCAATCTGTAGGCATTGCTGCGAGGGAAAATATGTAGGTAAATTATGACCAGTAGGGTGACGATGATTTTGACATGGGGAATAATAGGGGGGTTTAACATATTCAAATAGTTTGTTGAAACAAAAGATGAGATATGGCAATACGAAAAGTAAGAAGAAAAACATAAAATTTACGTGGAAACCCAATATAAGAAAAAATTACGAACAGAGAAGAAGAAATTCACTATAATAAATATGGAGGATTACAAAGTGTGTAGAATGATTTTTCAAAGAGATTTACTCCTCGTACATATAATACAAAGAAGAGATTAATATAAAGTGGAGTCCTAAATAAGAACAATCAATAGCGGGGTGTTTAAGATTGAATAGAAGAGAAAAAATTGTCGAAATTTCGAAATTCAATTGCACATGATATATAACATGGTCGCTTGAGCGGCTCCCTCGCGGCTAGCGAGCGGTGCCATGACCGTTCGGGTGCTTACCTAGCGGTTAGAGATCGCAGTGATGTTATTGAAATTTCTACTCTAGCGCCTGATGAATGGCCAGCGAGCCGTCTTCAACATGAATCTTCTTCTTACTTATGTCTTTGACTTTAAGACTTATTCAACTACCAACTCCTAATAGTTACATTGGTGTGGCTACTAATTCTATGGCTCAAATTAGGTCTCTATTATTGCTATCTTATGGGTGTTAATAGAGTTTGGTGGAAACTGACTCCCAGTTAGTAGAGCATTGGTTCAATGGACGTGGAACCCCTCCTTGGTCCCTCTATAATATTTGGGGGGCAATAATGGAGTTGGCAGAGTATTTGGATCTAAATCTCAGTCATGTTTATCGCGAGACAAACACAGTAGCCGATTCTTTAGCAAGGTCAGGTGCGAATGGTTTTCCACGGTTTTCCTCCACCATTAATTGTATCCACGGTTTTCCTCCGCCATAAGTGAGGGTTCCTAATAAATTTAGCTTAAAAAAAAAAACTACCAACTCCTAATAGAACTTCCAAATAAAATTCGGGTTACAACCGAACTCTAATATAGTGGGCTAGACAGAATCCAATCCCTTCACATATTGTATGTACTGTAGCGACAAAAAAAAATCTCATTTATTTCATTTTGGTATGTTTTGTTAATTTTGAGATGTTTAGAGACTAATATGAAAATAAGTTTTGACGTCGTTATTTTTTTATTCGGTCAAATAATCAAGTATTCATTTAGAGAGAATTTCATTATCATTTGACCAATTTGATCTTTTAATATTTTTGAATTAGGATGAAAGTTATTTGGGATTTGTTATATATGATTTAATTATGTAATTAAAATTAAAGTTAGTCTTTGGAATCGTAGCAAATTATAAACTCAAAATATATTCAGACTCCTTATATTTTCAAAGACCAACTTATACGTGTTTAATTTTAATTTAAATGATACATTACTTTTTTTTGTCTTAAGTTATAATCAAACTTAAAATTTGTTAAAGCACTATCCTAATACTAAAACAGGAAAACTATTCCTATTCAAACTCCGCCCTTTGAAAACCTATTTTCATCCAACTTTTGATGATAGAAGGCTTCCTTCTAAATACACACAAAGGTTTCCTATTTGAAAATACACGCAAAAATAAACTTTTAGAAAGGAGTTCCGTTCAGTGTAATCACTGCCTTATCACCTTGAATTAAGGTAGGATCCCTACACTAAGTTGATCGTTATATGAATTTAATTTTCATTGTGCCTTTAATGGTTCTTCTTCAATGACAATGTCACAGAGATTATATGTTTAACCGATGGCTGCAGATGCTTTTTTTTTTTTTAACAAAACACGTGATGATTACCTCACTTATGGCGGAGGATTACCTAAGTGACAAAATATAAAAACGATCGATACAAGTAGAACCATAACATTAGCAACTATTCAAACCATCATCAGAACTTTAAATAGATCGTTTGATCATTGACTTGCTTATTCATGAAGGCAATATATAAGATTACGTGATTAGATGCATGATTATTATGTTTATATAGCATGTGTAGTCTACTGAGTATTTTTTTTTGAGATGGTCATTGCTATCTAATATATTCAAAGTAATTGGAGATCCTGCAGTAGCTCGACGTGAATGGTATATTTATTTTAGAGAAATTGATTCCTTATTTTCAGGCGGTCACTTTTTATATTTAATAACTTTTGTGGTGTCCAAAGATTTGTAGTTTAAGTTAACATTTCTTTAAGATTTGTAGGCGGTCACTGTGCATAGTTCATTCCAAATCGACTGTGTCATTCTTGATAAAAAATTTGGTTATATGATTCATTTGTCATTCAAATTTGCATGATGAAATTTAATGAGACGATGGAGGTGTGAAGTTTGAATCAATTCACTGAGGACCTTTGGCAAATTGCAGCTATGGAGATCACTTGATGAATTCGTTCGAAAGAAAGAACCGGAAAGTAAAATTGTGAGGAATCCATTCGATTTTCTTCCATAGTTCTTCCTTGCTGAGGCTTCTTTCTCAAAGAATTGATCATTGAATGCTGAATTACTTCTGCAATACCAGTAGTATATAAGCCCATCTCTTTTACTTCTGCAATACCGACAGGATATAAGCCAATCTCACGATTCTGAGGAGTGGATAAAGAGATTTTCATGACAAATACGGAATTGGTTCTTCATAGGGTACGGTTTCAATTGCAGATTTCAGATTTCTCTCTTCAATGAAGAATTGGAGGTTGTTGTTATTTTAGAAGGAAAATGGAACTAAAATTGCTATTTTACCAATTGTATTTTTATTCACCGTGTACTCAACTGAAGCCGTCGTTCCCGCATCAATTTTTCATCCTCCACATGTAATTTATTGTCCATCTGTACAGACGGATTTGAGCTTAGTGATGGATGGAGAAATTAATGAATAGTAGAGTGAGCATCCGATAATCATTTATTTTTTTGTGAGCAAGTGATAAAAATTAGTATAATTAAGTGATCATCCATTTTTTTTTTTTTTTGGGAAGGAGGGCGGCACCTCCGAGATTTTATTAAAATATCCTCACTTGTGGCGGAGGAATACCGTGGTTACAGTTGAAATGAAACAAAGCAGTAAATGGGGAAGTACTACTTCCGTTACAGTAGAAATAAAGTAAAGCAATAAAAAATGAAGCACTACTACCCTTACAATAGAACATCATAACCACTACGGAAAACGAAAACAAGGCAAGTTACAATTATCCAAGCGGACGCAACCAATAGTATAAACAGGGAAACTGGAGATTGATTCTAAGAAGTCTGAATTACCTTGAGCTCCAAGTCGCGCTAAAGAATCTGCCACCAACCAGCTTCTCGATAAATATGCGATATATCAATAGACATAACCTGAGCAAGCTCCAAAAATATCCTCCCAAATAAGACGAATAGGCAAAGGTGTGTGAACTTGATGATGGAACAAATGAACCACCACATTAGAGTCTGTTTCTATAGCAATCTTATCTATGCTAAGGACATAGCATATTTGAAAGCCTATTCTCAAAGCTGATGCCTTTGCTAAAGTGTTGGTTCCAACCCCAAGAAAATGATAGAACCCAAAAATAACTTTCCCTTTCCAATCCCGAAGCAATCCACCACAACCAGCTGGGCCTGGATTTCCAACACTAGCACCATCAATGTTAAGTTTATAGCAACCATGTTGAGGAGGGTACCATTTAACCAGAAATGGAGTTTTAACTCGTATTGGAACCGTAGGGATGTGTAAAATCTGTGAGAAATAGGAGGAAAGAGACATTTTTTTGGGTTTAAGAATCCCATTCAATTCATGGAGCCAACGTTTAACTTTGGCACAAATTTTGTGCAAGTTAACGACCTCATCTTTGAATCTTGCAGAATTTCTAGCCAACCACAGCTCCCATGAGAGAAGTGGTGGGATAAGAAGAGCTACCAGATGTTCTTGTGTTGATCCGCCAAAATGAGTATTCCAAAGTAACATTATAGATCGCTATGAAATGTTAGTAGTCACGCGAACCCCAAACAATTTTCCAAAATATTTCCATGCTTGAAGAGCAATAGAACTAGTTGCGAAAATATGGTCAATCGTTTCTTCATGCCCCTGTAAACAGCATTGACATTTGGATACAATAGGAACCCCACAACGTCTAACTACATCATCCACTGGAACTACATTATGCCAAAGGCGCCAACAAAAAATAGAAATTTTTGGTGGCATGGTAGGGTTCCAAATGACCCTATACGGAAGAGTAGAAGTTCTAGTAGTTCTGATAAGAGACCAAGCAGAGCCTGTAGAGAATAAACCATTGCTGCAAGGGGACCAAATTAATTCATCAGCACCTCTACGGAGTTGGACTTGTGAACGTTAAATATCCTCCACTAAAGCCGAACCACCCAAAGAAAAAAGCTTGTCCAAGTTCCATTTGCCATTTAAAACTACGTCATGGAGTCTTAAATTTGGGGAGATGATAGTCCAACCGAGTGCAGATAGACTACCCGAACCCCTCCAATTGTCGTACCAAAATAGAACACGGCCATCTCGGATAAGCCATCTACTATGATCTAAAATGAATGGGAAGTGATGTGAAAGGTGTTTCCATGTAGATGAATCTTTAATACTAACAGGAATGTTGGCTATGTCTAGGTTATGACTGAGATATTTTTGTCTCAAGAAATCAGCCCAGAGAGAATGTGAAGAAATTATTCTCCAGGCCATTTTACATTGAAGCGACTTGATCACGTCAAAGAGACTGCAAATACCTAAACCTCCTTCCTTTTGAGGATAACAGATGTTGTTCCAAGAAATCCAATGACGTTTAAAACCATCTTCAGACTCTCCCCAAAAAAAGTTGGCAAAAATAGCGTGAATCTCTTTAACGACTTTTATGGGAGGGGTGATCACAGAAAATAAATAGATAGGTATGGAACTTAATACTGATTTAATCAAATTTGAGGAGGCCTCCTTTTTCTTCTCTCTTTAAATTGCACTTTCAGCTCCCGAACTTCTTTTCAACCTCCAATTGAGTCTTCGAACTTTTTCCAACTCTCAATTAAGTCCGTGACTTTTTGAATCTCCAATTGCATCTCAAATCTCTCAAATTTCGTTCCGTTTGGCCCCAAAACGTCTCCTCAAGTCCATCCGACAAATAAAATAAAATAAAATCAACACAGATTAGTACAAAAAAGACTCTTGGCGCAAAATTATAAAATTTAAAGTCCTTAAATAAGTGTAAATACAACACTAATTATCACAAGTGATAAGTTATATACATTTTTGTCCACTTGAATGGATCAAGATTGTGTAATGAATTTAAAGATAACAAGAGTCATCCACGAGTACTCTTATATTGAACATCTATTGGAGTCATTTATTAATTAATACTAGCACTAATAGATGGTAACAGTACTCATTATTAAGTATCAAATTATCAATACTTGTATAAGAAAATAAAATCGATCGCCATAATTTATTTATTTTTGTACTTTATTTTTCTTTCCATGTATCTGAAAAAATAAATTAAGGGATGTCAAACCGTTATTTGTTAGTTAAGATTTCATGAATAATTTAGAGCTTAGTGAAATTAGAAGTTATGTGGCATATGAAACATTTACAAGCACATCAATTTGCACAAGGGAAAGCGAAATTACATGGAACCATTCTTGCAAAGTGAAGTGAATGTGACCGATAATAATAAGCTGTCATAATTCAAGTTGGTTCCATATCAATTCCTTATCATAAATTTTGATGGAAAATGATGTTTGTACAGAAAAATTGCATACACTCACATGGGGTGGGCCCCATGTGAATTAAATATTGTCCAAAAAAATGGGCCCCACCTATTGTGTGCAATCTGTAAGGTGATGGTAAAAAAAAAAATTATGTACACTAAGCAAAGCTCAATTTTGATTTACTTTTACCATCATAGATGTGAAGGATAAAATTGTAATTTCGAATAATGTGTCAAAGTTTATTTTGTAGACGAGGTGCAGTATATACTAGATGATCATGTTCGGTTAAGCTTTAATATAAACGAAACTAACTATTTCACGCTTTTAAAGAAAGAAATACTTGTTCATAATTTATTATCAAAACGAAAGAAAATTAGATAGAATTCTTGAACAATTCTTCTTCATAATTTATTATCTCAAATGATCATCTCTTCTAATTGTCGAATTTTCTTTAATAGTGAAAAAATTGATATTAAGAAGTTTAGTTTTTTCGAAGAATTAGCTGTTCTTACTCCTTTTCGAGACAAAAATCTAATCTAGTTAACTTAGAAATTTGCACTAACACTTGGAATAAGCAAAAAAAAAAAAAAAAAAATTATGTATTGAGCCGAAACATTTCGATTGTCTCAAAATGAAAATTAAAATGAGGAAATTTCGAGCTATATTAAATATCAGTAATAAATGGAAGACCAATATTTGAGTCCATCAATGTAGAAAGAACAAGTGACAAAAGGTAGAGGTAGGGCAAGGAAATTAATAATAAGATTGTCCATTGGAGTAGTTGGATTTGCACTCAGGCTTCACATGCAATGTCTCTACTTTTGTGGATACATTTGCATTTCATGAAATAACTTCTTCCCATTACCTCACTTAGTCTACACACTTGTATCTTAAAGATAATTAGGGTAAAATTATTCATATCTTAAACCCATTTTCCTTAATCTTATCATAATTTTATGGACAATCAAATTATTTAGAGGACTAGAGATTTGCTTGTTAAATGAGTATACCAATGATTGATTGTACGTCGACTTGAAATAATACAACTTTTATTTGATAGGTAACATGTTGAATCCCCTAATGGTCCAAAAATCATAATAGATTGCGAATACAAAATGTTGACCACGTTTTTATAACAAATAAAGAGTTGAGTTTATAAACAATAATTATTGATTTGAAAATACTTTCATCGATTTATATTTTTCAATTTCAAACCATGCTCGGTATGCATATTGAAGTTGCTAATCGAATAAAATTTTAACATCTTTTAGTGAGCTAGTATAGTTTGCTTTATTAAATAAACTTCGTCTTCTAGTAAAATTGATTGATAGAGTTTGAACTTGATTGACTTAATTAAAATCGATGTCACATGCAATATAATGGTTTACAACCTTCAATGTGTTTTCGGATCATTACCTACCGTGTCCGTAAGACAAGAAGAAGAACCTAGCATGTTATGGAGGACAATAATAAAATAGGGGTTGTCCCCTCCAACTTATAATAGTTATATCAAAGCCTGAATAATTTCTAAAAATAGTTGTAACACTCTTGACATAAATACATTCTATAGGGTCACCAATCAAAAAGTCAAGAATATATGCGTTGAATTTGCTTAAAATTAACTTCTAAACTGCGTCGCTTGATAATACGTATCGTTAATAGAAATACTTGAAAATCTAGTTCTTTCTTTTGTCACTTAGAAGTCATGTGAAATGAGAGTCTCGTGCACGATTTTCAGGAAGAATGAAGGGAATATGCTCTTGAGGACTTCAACGTGCGATGCAAAAATCTCCATATCATTAAGGAATATATAAGCTTCCAGTTTCCAATAGGAGATTGATTTTGATTTTGCCAATGGATCTCTTTGTTATTCAAATCTGTCGAGAAGGTAACTGAGTAACGTATAGAGCTCCGAATATTGTTGCCTTAAAAAGGTGATGGATTACTCTTCCTTTTTGCTTTGCTTTTATTTTTGAAGATGTGTGTGACAAGCTTAACTACGAGTAGATGATGAGGATGTGACAATAAGTAAAAAGAGGACAACATGAATAAGTCCATTTTGTTCCATAAAGTTCAAAATATTTTTACAAAAATCTTTCCTTCAAGAAACATACAACCATAAGAAATGTCAAGTGCAAGGAGATAGAGAGAGAGTTGAAAAATAAGAAGAAGAAAAAAAGAAAAAGAAAAGACATGAACCAACGAAAGATACTGTCGTCCAAGTTGGCTTTCCAAGATTCTCATTAAACATATTCACTTGTCCATTTCCAACAGTCATTTCCCACCGCATTACTTTCTTCCCCACCTCTCTATCTTCCAAAGCTTGAATTACTGTGTACAATATTGATCGACAATATTGTATTAGACATCATTATATTTATCTATTTTTAAAAACTATTTTTTACATCAAATGCTAAGATTTTGACAACACGTAACTGTTAACCATTCTTGTCAACCAATGTTGTACACTTATATTTATTCATCTTCCAAATCCAACAGTCAAATTTACCTTCTTTTCCACTTCTCTCTATCTTCCAAATCCAACAGTCATTTCCCACCGCAGTCATCTTCAATTCAAAATTTCAAATACCATTTTAGTGCACAGTGTCCCAATGTCAATGGCTTAAAAGCAAATCCCTTTTTATTTCATTTTATGCAACTTATATGAACATTCTCTCACTCAAATATTGAAAAAGAAATTGACAGAGGAGAGCACATTCAGGGTAAAATTTATGTTCTTTTTGTGGATTTATGGCATTATTATTTTTTTAGTTTTTACTAAAAATTCCTATTTTTCCCTTCATGGGGTTTTCTTATAGAATTTTCTCTTCTTTTTTCCATGGAGAAGTGTATTGTCACTGTATTTTTTTCTGATGCAGACGGAAATTTTTTGAAACATGAAAAAAAAATCCTACTATTTCTTGATTTTCAGATGCATCTTGTTAATCATTTTGACGTCTTTTTAATTATGACTTATTTAATATTTTCCATCTCTGTTCAAAGACTTGGACTAATGCTTATATCCAGTGTTTCTGTAAGGTTGTCAATGCGTATTCTGTGTCTTTTTCTGGTATTTCACTATTTTTTATTATGCCTTTTGCATCTTTTTAAGTAAATGACTCATAATTTCTTAATTAATTGTTCGATTCTTGATTAGTGGAACAAAGTGCAGGTTAATGTTTGTGAAGTAGATCACTAAATTTTAAATTCCACAGATCTAACCCCCAATGTATTGTGCCTTGTACCAAGCCATGTGCACACCTTTTCATATTATTGATTGGTGCTGCAATAAATGAACTGAAAATTTACTTTTTCTTTTCTCAAGAAAACATGTTTTTTCATTTTCTTACTGTTAATTTTTCTCTCAAAAGATGGAACACTATAGATTATTTGGCTTAGGAATTGGCATTAGCATGACTATTTGCACTTCATTTTATTTGCTGAGATCAGTGAAACTGAAAAATTACCCTACATTGGCAGCATTAAGAGTAAATGTTACTTTTTTTGGTGAAAGTATATGCATTCATGATGAGAAGCTTAAAATTGAGTCAATTTTAGAATATGAGAGTTGTGTTGAGTTGATATTGGATAAAGTGGAAGGAATGTTAGCTTATGAACCAGCTTTTATGCTGGTTCGGTATCATAGAAATTTTTCACACAACTGTGTTGCAGCCTCTCTTTATATTTGCTCGTAGTTTAGATATTTTGGAAACTTATGGCGCCTCTATTATCAATGGAACTTCAAAATGTGATGTGTTGCTAGTAATTGTCATGCATTATTGCTGTTAAATACCATATATACATGCTCTACTCCCTGATACATTGTAGTTGTGATGTAAGATACTAAGAGGTGTCTTGATGATATTGTAGTTTAGGTCGAAAAAGAACACATTGATAGAAGAATTTGTTCCTTTGAAAACGCCCGTTCTCTGATATGTTATTCTGTGTTTTCCCACATTTATTGGTGTTTTCTTTGTGTTTATGTTTTGCAGATTAAAGGTTGAGTAGCTTCAATCTTTCATCAGTTTTTACATTGAGTAGGTTTTCTATAAGTCGAACAAATGCCAAGATCAAGGTAGCCTTACAGTTGGGAATGCTTTCTTGTCCATCATTGCATGTTATTTTATTTGTTTTGATCAATTCGTATTTCTTGGAACAGAGGAACAGAAATGCCCCAAAGGCAATCTCCTCGAGCATCACTTCATCCAAGGACATCGAGCTCTGACTCTGACCCACCACATCATCGTTCAGCTGATAGGAGCACAAGATTGTCAGATGGTCGATCCCCACGAGGTGCTCATTCTGATCCGATGAACCAAAAGAAACTTGGAACCCGCATTGCCGATTTGGAATCTCAGCTTGGCCAAGCACAGGGCGAGCTTAAAAACCTGAAAGACCAATTAGCTTCAGCTGAGGATGCAAAGAAAGCCGCTCAAGAACAACTCGAGAAGAAATCAAAGAAACACCCTGAGCCAGTGGAAATCCAAGAAAAACACTCGACCCTGGTTCAAGAACAACTCAAGAAGAAATCAAAGAAACAGCAAATGGTTCCCGAGCCTGTTGAAATCCAAGAAAAACACTCCACGCCAACTGAAAACGTAGCGTCAAACAAAAAGGACGACGCTGTTGCTGTTGTAGTGACCGAGGAAAACCAGCAGGAAACTGATGTCTTTGAAGTTCCAGTTGAGAAAGCAACTGTTGAATCCAAGACTGAACTGAGCCTACCTGCTGATCAAGATGAACTCAAACTGAAAGCTGTCAGCTTATCAACTGAATCAGAAACCATGGCAGAGCCAGAAAATCTGTCATTTGACAAAGTGGTGTTGAAGAAAAATGAGATAAATACGTTAAAGGCCAAACTAGAGGAGAAGGAAAAAGAACTAGAAGTGTTTCGCCATGAAAATGAATGTTTAAAAATCGAGATAAATGAGAAGTTGTTGGAACTTTCCTCTGCTCAATCCAACGGAGAGGAAATGACTTTTAGGTTGAATCAAGCTGAACAAGAGCTTGAAAAGAGTAAAAGCAATGTTCTTCAGTTAAATGAGAAGCTAGAAGCTGCAGGAAGAGTGAAGCAGGAATTAGAAGCTGAAATGAAAAAGCTTCATATGCACACCGAGCAATGGCGAAAAGCAGCTGATGCTGCAGCATTGGTTCTAGCCAGTGGTGTCGAAATGAATGGCAGAAGGCTATCTGAGAGGTGTGGATCAATGGACAAACACTATGGCAATGTGTTCGAACCTGTTGGCGGATATGCAGGTTATGTGGGTTCACCAGGGCTAATGGATGACACTGACGATGTTTTTGGGAGCGGAAAGAGGAAAGGTTCTGGCATTAGAATGTTTGGAGACCTGTGGAAGAAGAAGGGCCATAAATAGAAATCTGAAACCAGTTTTTTATTTGATATTTTGGCTAGGGAAAAAAATGGTTGCTTACCATATAGTGTTTGTTCGTAATTGTTGTACTTCCATTATCTCGACTTCATTAGTATATTGATGCTGAGGACTCGAAGACATTCAGAATATGTACTTGTTAAATGTCGAATTCTTAGTCTTTTACTGCATTGTTCATACTTCTTGCCAAGGATGAACCACTGTTCCATCCAGAACAACATGACCCTCTTTTGTATATGAGTAGGTTTAAATCCTTTAAACCAATACCTTGATAACATAAGATCAAGTCAGCACCACCCTCAGATTTAGGAGAAAGCGAAGTTCTAAAGAAAGAAAGAAAGAATCGAAGTTGCTAGATCCAGAGGTTCTTTTACCTAGCTACAAGGATGGGACTCTTCTTGTTTGTCTATTCTACTGTACATCCTCGTGTTGTGATTACGTTATAAAGTACAAAATTGGGAAAATTTTCAAGAGGGATTGCCTCATGAGGAAAAGTTCACCTTCTTATCTAATATTGGAAGCCTCGATAAAAAATGAGTCTTGTTTCCGGGTGTGGAATAGATAATCAAGTCCCTCTTGGTGGTGCATCTATTAGTAGGTCTTTTTGGGAAACAGAGTGGCAAGCTCTTTTGTGCCAACGTGGAGGTCGAATGATGCTACAATATTGTTTACCAACATGAATAGCTCTTGTATTTTACATTCATATCTGAAATTTGGCAAGCGAGCCATTACAAGAGGAAAAAATGCGAAAAGCCTATCATTCTTGAAGGTTGCCCAAAATTGGACTAGAATTTATTTACTTGATATCAACACTAATAATGGCAAGAAATTGAAACTTAGGGCCCATTTGGCAGGGCTCTTGAGTTCTTGAAAAGTGAAAAGTTGTTTCTTTTATTAAGAAGTTGCTTTTGAAAATATGTTGAATAGTTTTTTAGAAGCACTCTGTCTAGTTAGAAGAGTTTTTAGAGAAAGTTCACATAAGATAACCAACTTAGAAAACACTTTTACAAGAAGTAGAAGCAAAATCAGAAGTCATACTAAACGGATACATTTGGAGGAGATTGCTTTATTGATTCATGTTCTTCCCTTAGTTCCATACACAAAAATGCTTATTCTCGAGTACTAGATTCATTCATAATGTATTTTCTAAATAAAAAAAATATAGAAAGAGCTGGGGGAAGAAAGCTCCTTAGTAATTTTCTTCATTATAAACTCCCCAAAGGTTTTAAAAAATTTCCTAGCATGAAATCTCATTTCCATGGAGCCAATATTCTTCATGTGCCACCAACGAATTTGTTTACATTCGGAAAGGATTTCTTCTGCTTGATATTGCTTGGATCAACAAGTTTGACGATCTTTATGGGCTTGTCGGTAGAAAAATATTTGATTTGTTTACGACTATTACAACAAGAAATCGGAGATAACCCAAAAGTTATACACAATATTTCAACTTTACAATCAGAATGTAAAAGAAAAAAGAACAGATCATTAGAATCAGGATATCATCGATCTTGGGCTCAGACGCATTGTACCATTCTATACCAATCAGAAAAAGCAGGTACATGAAATAGAAGACGTATCAAATGCATTGGTTAAATCTCAAACACTTGTTTAAGAAAATTTAAAATTTTCAAGAGATTGTTGGCCTAGTTAAATTTTAGAGATTGAAGCAATCAAATTTAAACGAATAATCCTTGTTTATTGTCATGTTGAATTGCAATTTGTGAAATTTTGCCTAAACTAGAGAGGTGAGGATAGTAGAAAATCCAACCTTAGTTCATACACTGGAAAAGAGCGAAAAGAATAAGTTTGGAGATGTATGAATCTTACGAGTGATGAAAGAACATATTTGACCATTGAGGGTTGAGAATTGAAACAAGTTATAAATTCATAATGCTATGTTTAATTTTTCTCACACACACAGACACACATCGATTATACATTGAAAAAGTAGATTTTAATTTTTGTATTGTGATTTTGAAGTTGTGCATAGATTTGATATTATGATTTCAATCCCGAGATAATAAGCCAGGTTAACTAACTAATTTTTTTTTTATTTGATTGATTGGGCACCAGTTAGGTATTTAGCATAACATGTTTGTGTGTTTGTTAGATTTTAGTTTTGTTTGACGACAAACAAAGATCCAAGTTTAGGAGTGTGATAAGTGTAGTTTCTACTCTTATTCGAGGCTATAAATGATGATATTTTATTATTTTTTGGATAAAATTCTACCTAATTTATCTTAAATTGCATTTTGTAGGTAAAACTTTATGCTTGATGAAGAATTGGAGAAACGAATGCAAAATAACTAAACAAAAATGGGAAAATCCAAAGTACGTGGACTAAATTGGCAATTGGATGCAAAGTTTGGAGATCAAATTTCATATTTTGGAAAGTGAAGGACTATATATATATATATATATATATATATATATATATATATATATATATATATATATATACGCAAAGGAAAGGAGGGAAAAAACGCACAGAGAAGAGATGAAGAAAAAGGGCGGCTGGAAAGATCACAGAAGGAAGAAAAAGAAGTGGAGAAGAAAATTATAGTAAAAAAAGGCGGCTGGAGAGATCAAAATACACATACACGCAGACAGGGAGAAAAGAATAGAAAGAAATTGGTTTTTCTTGGTAATTTGGCAGCTGCTGGAATTAAAGAGATAAGATATACACAAGCAGAAAACGGACAAACACGCAGGGAAAAAGAATTAATTCCAAATTTTTGTACAATAATTCATCAATAATTGTGTAATAAATTTAGGGGTTATTCACGTTTTGTCAAATTTTGGTGAAACATATATTTATACACGAATATGGCTGCAAGGAGGATTTATTCAAATAATCCGATAATGTATTCAAAGACAATTTTTTGTGCTTATTTTTACATTATGAGTAACTAATTTTCATATCAGGGCAAACAATGTAATCGACTTGTGATCATTTATTCTTTTATTCAAGATTTCTGTGATTTATATATATGTGTTTATTTTACTATGAATTTAATGTATTGAATTAATTGATCACTAATTTGATGATTATGTGAGTCTCTTACGAATTGATAGGCGAGTTTGAGATTTAGAACATATAGTAAAATTCGATAAATTAATATAATGTGCAAAGATACCTATACTAATTATTACGGTCATAATATGAATTTTTAGAGTGTTTCGTTTATCTAAAATTGATTTACATAGAGATATGGAATTGAATTAGTTAAATAGGCTCAATGAGAACTCGAGAGGGGTAAATTGAATACAATAACTCAAGATGGGTAAATTGAATACAATCGAAGAATTCGATCGAATCCTAAATTAGGTTGTGAATTTTGAAATAAGAATTAAGGTGATAAATATATGAAATTGTTATGCCATGATGTTTATCTCATATTTTAATCTTCAATCAACCGTTATTTGCAAAATTTTGATATTTTTCAAGTAATTCAAGGTATATAAAAAATAATAATCATCACAACTATCATAGTTCTTTACTTGCTTTTATCAAATACGAGTTAGAAAATTTAGATTAAGTATTGAAGTATAGTCATCGTGTGAACGATATCCTGACTCAAAGGTCCACTATGCTACTTGTTACGATATCGTATACTTGCAATATAAAAAACGTAACAATAGGGCACCTTTTGCATGTATTTAACATCTGATTCATCAACATGATACTGATCTTTACTCAATTTAAAATGACTAGTAAGAGGCAAAGTGACAAATTTAGATTCATGCCTAAAAAACTTAGATACAACTTTTTCCATATAATCAGATTGAGATAGAAATAAAATTTTATGGGATCTATTTCTTTTAATATTCATTCCTAAAATTCTTTTACCATGACCTAAATCTTTCATTTCAAATTCTAAAAGTAAAGATCTTTTAATGTCATTAATGCCACTTATGTTTTGACCAATTAATAACATATCATCAACATACAAAAGCAGGTAAGCAATCACATATCCAGATTTATCCTTTTAAAAGTACAAACAATGATCAAATGAGCTTCTTATAAAGCCAACGGATAACCCAAACTTGTCAAATAATTTGTACAATTGCCTAGGTGATTGTTTGAGCCCATATAAGGATCTTCTTAACAGACGAACATGTTCAGTTTTATTAGTATCAATAAACCCCTGTGATTGATGCATATAAATGGTTTCTTATAAATCACCATGCAAGAAGGCAGTTTTTACATATGTTTGTTCAAGTTCAAATCATATTTGAGCAACTAAAGCAAGCATAACCCTTATGGTGATTTATTTAACGAGTGAAAATATTTCATTATAATCAATACCAATTTTTTTGAGAAAACCCTTTTGCCACTAATTTGGCCTTAAACCTGATAGGTTGCTTCACAGAATTTCCTTCTTTTATACCGTAAATCCACTTACAGTCAATTAAGAACTTATTATTAGGTTTAGGAACCAAAACCCAGGTATTAAGCTTCCATTCTCTAGATAAATGACAGCTTGTAGCCTCTTCATAGGATTTAGGTTCCTTAAAGGCCAAATTCTGATAAATATAACAGTTAAGGACATATAATCTCTTATCCTAACTGGCTCTCTTATATCTCTTCTAGCTTTATCCCTGGCTAGTTGATAATCATCTAAGGAATTTTCGTCTTCCCCACCACCATTATTTTGATCAGTAACTTCGCCCTCTCCATGTAAATCAGTTTCATTTTCAATTTGAGCATCATATATGTGCTCACATGATGACCAAGGTTCCACCTCCAGCCTGGTCACATTCTCAATTTCATTTATAGGAACATCATCTTGATATTTCTTACTCAAACAGGGCATATCAGTTTCATTAAAGGTCACAATTCTACTAGTGATCATCCTATAACCTCTAATACCTCTGGCCCATAACCTATACCCTTTAACACCTTCTGGGTATCCCATAAAAACACATTTTTGGGATCTTGGTTCTAGCTTGTGAATACTCTGATGAGAGTACGAAGCACAACCAAAAGTTCTAAGATGGCTATAATTAGGTAATTTACCATACCAGACTTCTTCAGGAGTCTTGCCATCTAGTAGGAGTTCTATTAATCACATACACAACTTTCATAACAGCTTCTCCCATAACACTTTAGGCATCTCCATAACTGACTATCATACACCTAACTTTGTCTAAAATGGTCATATGCATCCTCTCTGTAACTCCATTTTGTTGAGGAGTATAGGGCACAATTTTATATCTTAAAATACCATCAGCTTTACAAAGTTGGTCGAAATCAACTTTGCAAAATTCTAGACCATTGTCAGCTCTCAAAATTTTAATCTTTTTACCAGTCTGATTTTTAATCAAAGTTTTCCAATCAATAAACTATTCAAAGGTGTCAGATTTTTGTTTTAACAGAAAAGTCCAAACATTTCTAGAAAAATCATCAATCAAAAATAGAAAATATTTATTTTCACTTTGAGTGATGGTAGATGATGGACCCCTCAAATCAGAATGTATATATTCTAAAACGGATGCAGTTTCATATTTTTCAGTATTAAAATGAAGACAATGTTGTTTGCCTAAAGTGCAATGCTTAAAGAAAGGAATTTTTGAGATCACATCTTTTCCAAAAGACCATTCTTGTTTAAAACATGCTGGCCCTTTTTCACTTACAAGTGCCAACGTATTGTACCACTTTAAAGTGGCATCAATTTCAACACTAGAGGATTCAATAGCGTGACTTGAAATTACCTTAGCTCTAGTGACATATATATCATTTCTCTTGGTACCCTTAAAAATGACAATTGATCCTCTAATAACCTTTAACAAGCCATTTCCAAGCCTAGCAAGTAGGCCTATGTCATCTAGATCACCTATTGAAATTAAGTTTTTGTTTAAATCAGGGACATATATAACTCTTTCTAGGGTGAAAATATATCCATTTTCAAATTTCAAAGTCATACAACCAATTCCCATAACTCTATGGGCAGCATTATTTCCCATAACTACCTCACTCCCATTCATATCCTTGTAGTTCTCTAACCAAGATTTTCCAGGGGTCATGTGGAAAGTGCAACTAGAATCCGATCCACTCTTGATTCTGATCTTTATTCTTAGAGAAATTTACAGTACTTTGACAAGTAATAGACTTAATAACAACATAGACATCCACGGTTTTATCTTCTAAGGGCTCAACCACATTTCCCTCATCTACCTCCTTATCTCTCTGTTCATTTTTTTTTCTTATAACAATCTTTTATAAAATGTCTAGTTTAACCACATTCATAACATTTTTTATTTCCAGTCCTAAACTTTGACCTATGTTTTCCTTTCCCTTTTTTCTTGTTATTTATGTTCCCTTGATAACTCTGATTGTCTTGATTATTACTTTGCCTATTAAGTGACCTCCCTCTTATAAACATACTCTCAAATTCTCTTCCATATCTTTTAGTCTTAAGTTCTAATTCATTGCTTCTCAAAGAGTTGATCACAATCTCAGGGGTCAATGTATCTCTGTCATATTTATTAGCAACTTTGACATCTTTATATGCCTCAGGTATGGAGTTGAGGAGTATAAAGCCTTGTACTCCTCAGATACCTTGTCACCAGTACTAGTAATATCTTGTACTAATTTATTAAATGTATCAAAATTATCATCTAGGTCTTTGGTCGTGTCTATCTTGAAGCTAAATAATCTTTCTAGAAAAAACAGTTTATTTGGTAAAGACTTAACTAAATAAAGCTCTTCTAGTTTACCCACAGGGCCCTAGCATTATCGAGTTTCCCAACTTCCTCAAAACTTAATCAGATAAATGCAGAATAATTGAAGCATAGGTAAGTTCATCTGATTCAGTTCTTTGATTAGCAGTCATAGTTACAGGAAAATCAGCAATTATAGCTTTTGAAACTTTCTGTTGAACAAAGACTTTTCTCATTTTTTGTTGCCAAATGGTGAAATCCCATTTTCCATTAAAAACCTCAAGTTCAAACGTGGAAGTTGTCATTTGGAGTTTTTAACCAACACAAAAAAAATATTTGAAGTACTTTGTTCAACAGACACAGTAGATACCAAATAGTGTTTGACAACACACAGAATCACACACGATATTTAAAATCAAGAATTTTCAAGAAATACAGGAAAATAACAAGAAGAACGTAAAGTGTAACAATAATCAATGATATTAGTATAATATCCTTCATATTCCAGATATTCATATTCACCAGGATTTCATGAAGATCAAGTCATCCGGTCAAGACTCAATTTGAATATAAGAACATCAAGTATGGAGGGATTTTATACAAAGATAAACAAAGTATATTGTATATAGGACAAGAAAAGGAAAAAAGGGTCGCAAACCAGAATGATGGTCCTTCGTATTGACCACCGGAAACCAAAAGACTCAAGTCAAAATCCTAGAGATCTTGGGTCAACGAAGAAAAGCTCGAATAGGGAGATTGAACACCAAGATGCAAACTGAAAAACAACAGAGATCAAATATTAGATCATTTTTCATGAAAGAAAAACAAACCAGAATGTTAGATCTGTACTCGAACAGATCTAAGATTCCAAACCAAGAATAAGATCTCAACAGATCTAGTTGTGAAAATTGATTTTTCACAACTAGACCACAGATGAAGGAACACAAACAGTCTCTGATGGCTCTGATACCACTATTATAACAAGAAATTAGAGATAACCCAAAAGTTATACACAATATTTCAACTTTACAATCAGAATATAAAAGAAAAAAGAACAAATCATTAGCATCAGGATATCAGCGATCTTGGGTTCAGACACTTTGTACCATTCTATACAAATCAAAAGCACTGACCCCAAACCCTCAAAGAACAGTTGAAGCTACTTCTATGAATTAGAAGTTCCAATACTAAAAGCAACACTCTCTTCTCACAGAAAGAATCACAAAGACTTAAAAATCCATGAAGGAACTCAAAAGATCAAAATAACTAGAAGTTGAAAATCAACAGAGAAGATGGAAAAACAAGGGCAAAACCAGAGAGAATTCTAGAATTCTAAAGAAGTCAGACGGCGTGTAAAAGTGATTAGGGCAAAACACATGACTCTAATATATACCACTCAACCATCTGTAGATCTCATATGGAATCAACCGTTCATAGCAGCTAGCGATTTCATACGCCCAAGGCAACTAAAGTCGCTCTTTTAAAGTGCGACACATGCCTTGTATTTGGGCTGGGCAATTCGGCTTCTTTAGTTGAATTATCAGGCAATGAAAATCTAATACCAGCAGTGGGCCAAGTCTAGTTTATCATCACAGTCCAAAATGTTTGGATATATGGCATCACAACCCAAACAACGACCTAGGCAATGAGAAGCTTTAGACACAATGCAATCCTTTGTATTTGATGTTCAAACAAGATGAACAATATTTGACATTAGAAAGTCCAAACACCTTCAACTGATATATCAAAATCATAAGCTTGCTAGTCATTTCTTTTGTACTTTCGTGGGATGTTATTACTACTTGAAGAATATAGTATTCAATTTTTGTGAGGGATTGCCGCGATTGAAAATTTATCCCCTCATCGACCAGCTAATGGTCTGGTTTCCTGGTGTGGATTGGATAATCTTAGCCCTTTTGGTAGCATAGACTATTTCATTCATACACCAACTTGGTGATGTGACGAAGCATCATTTTTCATAATGTTTTCCTACAATGTACGAAATTTGGTAAGGCATGCCTTTCTTGAACAATATGCATTACTTAATGAATTTACTTGATATGAGTCCATTAATGGGCGAATACTGGGATGTAAACAACAAACATTTCTAGTAGAGTGTATTGTTGATTCGGGTTCTTCCCTCAAAAGAATTTATTCTCAAGTGCGAAATTCATTTATTAGCTATTTTGCTCAATTCAAAAATGTATAAAGACTCATAGGAATAGTAATTCCAAGGGGTTGTCTTTGCTATGCCCTCGAGGATTTAGAAATTTTTCGAGCACGACGTTATATTATGTAGATTTCCACTTCCATTAGAGGCTACAAAGCGTTCAACAACAATTCAGGCAAACCAAAAAAAAATTCTGCTGCCGTGGGACTTAAACTCGGGTCTCTCGGGTGACGGCTGAGCATCCTAACCAACCAGTCTACAACGGATTTCTGTCCATCACATATTATAGGTAACAACGTAAAAGAGCCATACTTTTCAATTGTAAAGTCACTATTTCTTTTTCACAAGCTTATTTTTCACGTGCATTGGATACTGGATAGCGTCGCTTTATTTAATTTCTCGAAGAATGTCAGCATCTTTAGAAGCCGCTGATTTCGTAAAACTTGAAGCTGTCACTGTTGAAGGGATCGAAACAATGTGCTACATGATATTTCTCACACTTTGACTACTCAACAAAATATTGACGAAATTGTCAACACGTGGCATAATTTTACAACACGCTTGTTTCGTTAAGAATTCAAGTGATAACTTCAAATTACGCGTGGACAAACATGTCCATCTGTTCATCGTCCCCAACCTAGAGCAAGGGATTTTGCCCCGGCCTCGTCCCCGTCCCAGCCCTAACTCTGATGACCCGTCAAACCGAGGACTTGTTATTACATGAGGACATCAATCTAAGTATTAGGTAACTTGTATCGACTGCCGATATGTCAAGAATTACTTGTGTATATGTTAAAATGTGACGAGTGATATTACTTTTTAGAATTTTCTTCTTTTTACGGGGAGAATGCTTTCTTTGAGTTTGGAGACTTTCGAGATCAAATTGAGAGTTCAGATTAGTTTGTAATGAATATCAACTCGTTTGCGCATTTTTTTATTTTTATTTTTTTGTATTCTTTATCGTTGTAGAATTTATTTATATTTTCAAACAATAGGCAATTAATGGTGTAAAACTTGTGTTATAGTATGAGAAAGAAAGACGAACAAAGCAAAAGAAAATATAAACTTTTACCATATTTGGAAAGGTTCAATCAACTATATAAAAACAGCTAAGTATTTTGATATCACATTTTTTCATCAAGATAGGCCTATATCGAACTATTACGACGCTGCAATTTTCTCGAATAGGCCCAACCTATTATCGGCCAATCTCGACTTGTATGCCGATTTTTTATACTCGTACCATGTAAACTCCTTGTACAAACTATCTTCTCCTTTCATCAATGAAGGCAATGGAGCTATTTTTTCACTCAAAGGAGGTCCGCCAAAATAAATCATCGAAAGCCTCGATTTTGAACTGTTCGCCATCACTCTGTGCCTTACACTCTTAAACCTCCCATTCGTCATAACCTGTCGACAACATACACATAAACACGAGATGTTAGTGTAAATAATATCCATAGCAAACCATGTAAAGAAAGTGATAACAACGTGACATATTTAGGTGATAGGGTGTAGGGACAATGAAAACCCTTGTGTTGAAGGAATCTAGCAAGATTCATTTAATCATTTATCGACCAATAGGGGTGTCTATTAAAAATGAAATGAGCGAAATAATTTACAAAGCCAATAAATTTCACATCAATCAATGTGAAAATTGCGTGGAAAAAATCTATTCATTAGATGCTATCTGATACATGCACATCAACGTATTAATTTTGGGGGCTAAAATATTCTGTAGGGTGGTCGTTGTACCTGTAACGAGTCACCAACATTAATGAAAAACGAACTTTGATCTGGTGGGATGGATATCCAATTCCCGTCTTTCAACGAGATTTGAAGGCCAGATATGTTGTTCGATCTCAAAACCGAAATGATTTGAGGGTCTGTGTGTTCTCCAAATCCAATCAAATTCGTGTCATTCGTTTCTTGATGAAGCTCTGGGCGTGGAGGGTAATGATTGAGCCTAAAAACAGAGTCACTCTCTTCATCCATCAAAAGTTTACTAAAAACATTCCTTGGTTGAATCTTCAATCCATCAGCAAGCATTTCAAGAATCTCATAAGCCATTTTCTTGACTGCTGACACATATTCATTCACTGCACAACTGCGATAAACACAACAAGAATCTAATAAGTGAAGAATATGGAGATAGTATGTAACGAGTTTTTTTTTTTTTTTCAACATACCGAAATTTCTCTGCAGCTTCGCCGAAGATGGATGAAAACTTCTGGTAATTTGCTTCATTACTCGTGGTTAATAGGATGTATTCGACCCAACCCACATCGCCATTGTGGCCAATTTTCTTGTTTCCATAGCCAAAAGGGTCAAGAGGGCCTGCCTTTTCTTTCTCAGAGAGCGGCAGGGAGAAAAATTTCATGGCTTCTGATTCTAATTTGGCAATGAATTCAGTTGGGATGCCGTGATTGATTAGTTTGAAGAATCCGAATTCTTCGCAGGCCTTAACGATGAGATTTTTAGAGTCGGGTTTTGATAGGTCGATTAAAGGGACTTCAGTGAACAATGTGGTGGCTACAGAGAGTTGCTCCATTGCTGGTTTAGATAACACCATTGGTAACATTATAGAGGAAATATTGAAATGAGCTGTATTTGTTTGACCTTTGTTATACACTAACGTCTGGCTTCAAAAAACAGGTAGCCTATATTTATAGTATTTTTAGAGAGAGAATTTGTGTGTCTTTTAGAGAGAGGAGAGTGTGAACAAGATTAATAATCACGGTTGACTAAGAATATTAGCTATCAATAAGCAAATTTAAGTCCAAAGCAGACTTGGTTGTGAAGCAAATCTCAAATCTTAAAAGAAGTGCATTAACACACGTGACAATTAGTCCTTTCATCGTTAGTTGGAAAAATCATGTTTACGATCTTATACATTTTCAGTTGTGAACGTACGAGGAGTTGAAAAAAAAAAAAAAAAGAACAGATGAGCGCATTTTAAACCTGCTTATATTTTCACTCTACGTCTGCGGTGATCCCAGATACACATTAATAATTTTGTGCTTGCGCACTCGTGCCGCACGTGTTCACATGTTTGATTCATGCACTACTACGACGTTGTCTAGAAGACATGGATTAGAGTCAGAGAAGCAAAATTGTTTTTCTCAATTTGACCAAATTGAATTTAGCTTACGACTTTTGATCCAAATCTTTAATTACATAGCATTCTTAGCTGGTAAGCATGAGAGGTGTGGGATTCATTATATATTGGGACCAAACATCCCAACAAACCTTCTTAAATTCTCAACTAATTAAAATGAAATTTTCTTTTTCAAACTAAATTACACATTAAGATGCAAGGCAAACTACAAATATGGGCAATTTTACATAAATTGGGTTTGTTATGTAAATCGTTTCTTTTGATTTACAACCTTATATTTTTGAAAAAATAAGGGACAAACACAGGCGTTTGCCCTCATTTTTTCGAAACTCATTTTCAATCACACATTCTCTAAAAATCACTATTTCAGAACATATTTTCTTACAAAAATGTGGCTCGAACGGGGGTCGCATTTTTTTTCTTTGATGGTAGCTGACACTAACCGATCTATTGACGTATGAAGATTGACGAGTGTCCATCCTTGAATAAAAAAGAAAAAAAAAACAATTAGTTCTTGTCGACCATCTTAGGTGAGTTGCAAAATTGTTGCGTATGAATCAAGATTTGAGTACCAGAGCATTCAACACTGGAAATCAATTAATGAGTCTGTTAGAAAGTTACACCTTTCTCCAACAATACCAAAAACTGCAGTGGGATTTATTGCAGGGTATGACGCATTTATAAAACCTACCTTTACGAGCCTTTATTTTATTTTATTTTTCCCTCTTATATTATCTTTGGAAACAATAGTTTGAGCATTGCCACGTACCACATCTAACTTCCATATGTCTTCGGCCACTCATGACAAGGGTGACCTATTCTACCAGCACGATCAAGTTCTTTATTATTTTTTCAAGATATTTTAGGATTCCAATATCTGGTTATATTCTCTTGTACTTGGAATAATCAGAAAGTCTACATAGAGTTCTGCACAAAAGATCATTTGAGTCTTCAAGATTTGAGACGGTTGAATTCTTATCTTGAATTTTGAGGTGTCACTAGTGGCGGATTCAGTAATTCATCTGAGCTAAGGTGGATGATCGACGACGGTCAAGAGGCCGCCCAATATAATGGGAAAAAAATTCCGACAGAGTAAGCATGGTTCAGTCGCTATAGTTCGTCGGGTGCTGACTATGTCATGTCTCAAGTAACTAATATCATTGTCACTCAAATAAATTCCAAATCATCCATAAAAATTGTATTTTTCCATTTGTGCATAAACCACTCCGCTGAAATGCACCAGAAAACTCTGGCCCATTTCTGTTGGTTTTTCCATCTGTACGTGTAGTATCTCTCATAAAAATTTAACCAATTATCAATTATTTCATTATCTGTCTCCGTCTATACATATTGGCATAAACGTTGACACAAGACTTTTATCTCATTGTTGGTCCCGTTTGGCATAGAGTTTACACTAATTTAGTGTACATTTCGTCAATTTCACATAGCCCGCAATTGTCGCCATTGAGTGTTGCCAATATTCACATATAATCAATTTTCGCAATGTATTCATTGTCAAGTACCTTGACTAAATGAAGCTTGTCGCAAAATGTACTCATCATATATCAAAATAAAGTCAAAGTCACTTGCAAACTACTTAAATTATGATAAATATCACTACATTGCGCCCAATCTCCCACCACAAACACACTCTCGTATGGTTGGAGATGAAATTAAAATAAAAGAATATATTTCTCTTCATTATATTAAGTTTTTAAGTGAGATAGTTCAATATAGTATCACAATCAGAATGACAAAAGTGATAAATTACTTAAATTCAAGCCTCGCACTATCTATTTATAAAAATCATGCATGTATTATGTGTTTGATAGACATGAATATTTTGAACTCCAGTCTCTTACTCCTTCTATATATATATATATATATATTGGATTTTTGGGTTTTAGTTTGTTCAATTTGGTTTACCACTGCGAACATGCTTGTAAACTCCTCGAAATGAACATATTTATTAAGATTTCGCCATTTAAATATAATTCTATAAAGCCCTTATAGCACATAGAAGTTCGACTATAAAAGACCACAAAATTAAGAAAACAAGTCACCGATGATTAAAAGAAAAATATGTCGCCAAACATTATTTTCCCAACAAAATATACTAATCTAAAATTACTAGTATTTTACAATATTTGCAGATATGTCTCTTTTAAGGAAGAGTTTTCCCCATGTTTGTTAAAAAATGACAAGCAGTTTTTCCCCTTAAAATATATATGGATAAACATATTTATTACCTTTAATAATTTTCTACAATTTATATATGCATAAAAGAATTAATTACATATATTCTTCTTATTAAAAAAATGAATAATAAAATTATTCAAACATAAATAAATATTTCTATCGATCGACACTTTATTGTAGATAATAATGTAACAATGATTAGAATTTTGACTAAACGAGGATGTAAAGGGTTTTGGTCAATGCTGAGGACACGTGTTAAAAGGCATGCCTCCCACCCAGGTTGACGTGTCGACATTTGATGACACTGAATGATGAAACAAATGTCGGCAATTTGTACTGCTATTTGTTGCAGTTGGCCATGCCAAATAATTGAGGAATTTCAAGGAAACAGTTATGGTTGGCCAAGCCCCATCACATCCTATCATGGTTCGCTCGTGCTTCGTATGCTGTATTGAACGATATTGTAGAAGAAGATAAGAATTTAAGCTTTTAAAGGAGTTGATTCAACACGTTATCGCGACATTTAGAAACTACATACGGTGTTAAGTTTCGTGGTGACTTAACGGCGAAGTCAAATATTTTTTATTGGAAAGTTCGTGATAAGCTCAAAATAGCTTGTCAAAGATGGTGATTTGAAATGGTTATATTTATCTTATTTTATAATTTTTAATTCCCGATTTAACGCTATCAATTTCGACTTATTTCTGAGCTATATTTCTTCAGTTGTCAAGATACGTTATTTCTATCATGTCGATGTTTCCATGCCACTTGCAAATTGCTATTCACCTTTTGGATTTCTTTTTCTTTTTCTTTTTTTTAAAGAGGACTAAAGGATTTGGTAAGTTCATAATCAGCCTCCATCATCTATGCAAGTTGTACAAGAATAGAATAAAATATAATTTCAATGAGTAAGTGAGGTCGCATTTTAAATAAATAAATAAATGCATATCTTCTCTAAATTCGATTCAGTAGAGTATTATATTTTATTACAAAATTGAATCGAAATCATCATATCAAAAAAATAAAAAAATTGAATCGAAATTAAAGTTGACCCCAAAAAATGATTGACAGTAAAGCTGCTTCTGGTCCCAATTCATGGGTATTATCAATAATTGATTTCTTTGGTGTTTGCACTGAAAGCTGCTTGTCAAAGTGCCTTAAGATAATATAGCATCCCTTCTTTGCCAAAGTATGGGCAATGCTTATTTTTGTGCAAGTATGACCATTATTATTTTTATTCAATATCCCCTTCTCTGCAAATAGATTTGGGAAATTATTCTTCACATCAAAATTCTAGAGTTTTCTTTATGGCCCGAGGCATGAAACATGTAGGCCCTTTAAAAGCTCGAGACAAAAATAGACAAGTCTTTTAAGAGCTCGAGATATAGAAAAGCTAGGATTCTACGAGTTTTGAATTCTGAGATAATTTTTTTTTACCATTGTTAAAGTCTTCGATTCGAATATTATGAAATTTAAGAATCGTATTTTCGTATTGCTAATCATCTTCAGATCACTTTGAATTCATGTCGCTAGCCAGTCATCATCGCTAATAATTTCCACCAATTTGTGGAGTCAAGTCCTAAATTTAAAATTTCCTATCAAAGAGAAGCAAGATACCATTGATGCCAACATGAGGTTTAAACTTATTGGTACTACCCAACATGTTATAAAATGCAATACCAATATTTCAATCATTGTTTGGTTTAATTAATTAATTAATTCCTTTGGGAACCAGTTGAAATAAAAAAATAAAATTAAACCATTGGGTGTTTAATTAAATAATATCCTAGCAATTATTAAGTGTACCATGAGAGAAGGTTCCTGAATAAGTGATCCAAAATAATTTGGGAGGTCCCTAGGACTAGTCTATAATAGTGAAATGACTTCAAACTGTCATAAAATTTTGATATTATGTGGGGGAAAGGTTATCTGTCAAATGTGTATATATGACAGCTGAGCTGTTATATTATAGTACTAAAATGTGGTCGATGAAAAAACGATTAAAATTTTCGATTATGCTATACAAATAGGCTCACGGATTGGTTAAAAAGTAGGAGAAACACTTGTCAACAGATGATTGATCAGTTCGAAAAAAAAATCCAAACAGGCGCTACAAAGTCAGTATATCCATTTTCGACTAGTCATCGAGCCTCTTCAAGCATCATTATTCCAAGATTTTATATACGTTGGTCCACATATATAAAGACCCCTTTTTCATATTCA
This sequence comes from Fraxinus americana, assembly GCA_035079005.1. Lineage (NCBI taxonomy): Eukaryota > Viridiplantae > Streptophyta > Magnoliopsida > Lamiales > Oleaceae > Fraxinus > Fraxinus americana. The sequence goes on from JAVHZT010000039.1 coordinate 318,770, forward strand.
AAGAATTAAACATATGTCCTTCATGACAAGGATGCTTCATGCTTTGCTATATATAGAAGTCGAGAAAATAATTTTGTAATGGATAAAGATATTGGCGATGACGTAGAAGATATGAATAGAAATAAATATAATTTTGAATTTTTTTGAATGGTGTAACTAAATCTGTGTGATGTCTGAAATAATAATTGTACTTTTGGATCAAAATCTACAGCAAATTATGCTAGGACGCATATTCAAATAGTACATCTTTCGCCTACTTTCTCGTAGCCATGTGACGGGAGAACAACCTAGATTCAAGGAAAGCTTATGTAGCCTATATTTGATAGAGATTAAAATGAATAATGCTGGTTGTACATTCTTCCTTGATATCGACGTGTACGCGGGAAGTGAAAAATGAATGGAGCCAAATAACACATTATCCCTTGTACTCGGCCCATTCCATTATTCTTCATTCTCGCAGCAAAATTTCCCCAAATCTGTTCACACGCCTTCTCAGTCTCCGACACCAAGCCGAATAGCCACTGGAGGATAGAATCGGAGAAGACCCGCTTCGTGTTTTCCCAAATCGGCGAAGACCCACTGCGTTATTTCCCAAATCGACCCAGGCTTGAACTTCCACCCAAATCGACGACGCCACGCAGGTCGTGTTTTCCCACCTACCACCACGATTCAATTTTGTTGTGGCGGTCAAAATCAAAGCTGACAGCCCATAGAACAGTTGAACTACATTGGGGCCGATTTCTCTCAGGATAGAAGACTCCATTTCGCAGATGACGGAGAAAGGTAAATGCCTTTATTTTTTGCTGCGAGATCGGTTATTGCATGAATTCGGGTGTAATGTAGTAGAATCGATTGAAGAGTAGTCCAAAAATATGGTTTGCTGTCCGATTTTTCAAAATCTGAGATTAATGATGTGGTAATCTGAGATTAAGAAGTGCATGAATGTGAAATTACTTATTGAAATCTGAGATAAAGAATTGCATGATGTGATAATATGAGATTAAGAATTGCATGAATGTGGTAATCTGAGATGCCGAATTAGCATGAATGATGATAGGTTCATGTTTTTCCTGAATGTTGCCTTTTCATGTGGTCGCAGGCAAGGAAATTGTGATTGTGTTGGAGGACGATGCCATATTAGAATCAAGCACCGAGAATGTTATTGATAATATCACAACGAAAGATGTCGTACGGGGAGATGATGCCATTGAGCCGCAGCCGGGAATGAAGTTCAAGGATGAAAATGAACTGTTTGACTTTTACAAAAGATATGCGTATGAAATTGGGTTTCCAGTGAGGAAAAGGAACTCGAAAAAGGGAGACGATGGAGTAGTGAACTACATAACATTGACATGTAGTCGTGAGGGCAAAAGAAGTTACAGTACAAGTTCTTCTTTGAAGCCACAACCAACCATTCAAACAGGTTGTAAAGCAAGACTTACTGCAGCTTCAGACGTTCATGGAACATGGAGAATTTGCAGAGTCCATCTTCAACATAATCACAAAACAAGTCCTTCGAAGTCAAGGTTGTATCGATGCAATCGGGAATTGAGTGCACAAGTGAAACGGAAGCTTGAAGTCAATGATATAGCAGGAATTCCGTTGCACAAGAGTTACAACTCCGCAGTAGTAGAAGTGGGGGGATATGAGAACATGACATGTGTGGAAAAGGATTGTCGAAACTATGTTGAAAAGGTGAGGCGATTAAGGCTTGGTGAAGGGGATGCCGCAGCAATACAAGGATACTTTACACAAATGCAAGCAAAGTGTTCGGGGTTTTTCTTTTGTATGGATTTGGACGAAGAATCACGGCTGAAGAACCTTTTTTGGGCAGATAATAGGTGCCGGCAAGCATATAAAGAGTTTGGGGATGTAGTGACATTCGATACCACTTACCTCACCAATAAATACGACATGCCTTTTGCCCCGTTTGTTGGAGTCAATCATCACGGACAATCGACACTGCTTGGATGTGGTTTGCTGTCCAACGAGGATACTGATACCTTTGTGTGGTTGTTCAGGACATGGCTGCAATGTATGCACGGTCGAGCTCCCAATGGAATTATAACCGATCAAGATAGGGCAATGCAGAATGCCATACAGATTGTGTTTCCAAACACGAAGCATAGATGGTGTTTATGGCATATATTGAAGAAGTTGCCAGAAAAGTTTGGATACCATGCCGAGAATGGCTCCATTTTTGCCTCTATCCACAGATTAGTGTATGACTTACAGTCTACCGAAGAATTTGAACGAGGATGGACAGTGATGACTGATACCTATAATTTACATGATAATGAATGGTTGTCGGGCTTGTATGAGAATAGAGGTCGTTGGGTCCCATGTTATTTGAATACTACTTTTTGGGCTGGTATGTCAACGACACAACGCAGTGAAAGTATGAACGCGTTCTTCGACGGATATGTGCATTCGAAGACGTCATTGAAGCAGTTTGTTGAACAATACGAACGAGCTTTGCGAAACAAGGTCGAGAAAGAGTTCCAAGCAGACTTCAAGTCGTACTCACAGATGGTCCCTTGTGCAACGAAATATGTGATGGAAAAGCAATTTCAGGCCGTTTATACAATTTCTAAGTTCAGGGAATTTCAGGAAGAGATAACGGGCAAAGTGTACTGTGACATTATTTCTAAAACGTATGGAGTTATGGGGGAAAGTTATGAGGTGATAGAGGATGTCATTTTAGATGAACGAGTGCATCGGAAAAAGTGTTTGGTCTCATTTCGTGCAGATGATTGCCACATTAGTTGCAGCTGTCACTTGTTTGAGTTCCGGGGAATATTATGCAGACACGCCATTTCAGTCTTGATGCGTAACGGCATCACCTCACTGCCGGAGAGGTACATCTTACGGAGATGGAGAAGGGATGTAAGAAGAGCTCACACGAGGGTCGCAGTAAGCTACGATGGTCTGGTTCGTACTCCTGGACAGTTAAGGTACGATAATCTTGTTGAAGAGTTTGCTACGTTGGCAGACATTGTCGCAAATGATGAAGATCGAGCTCGTCAGCTACTAGATTGGATTCGAGTGCAATCTAAGGAGATACCGCTGAACAAATCGATTACTGGAAGCAACCTCTTATCCCAGCATAATTCGTATTTCGGATCCCAGTCTAGAGCATCAAATGACACAGGCAGTGGGAGCGTGCAAGACCCTAACTATTCGAGAAGGAAGGGGGCGCCAAAGAAACTTCGCAACAAAAGCCCCTTGGAGTTGAGCTCGAGGAAAGCAAAGGTACATCTCCATTTCATAGTTTCATTGTAAATATTCACCAAGACTTCAAGTATTTATTCGTTCGTTTCCTGTAGGTAACATCGACGTCTGCCAAAGGAAAGAGATCGAGATGTAAGAAATCAAATGTTGGAAATGATGAATCTGTTGGTCAGCTACCGTATGAAGCACAACATTCGATCCCGACACCGTTCTCATATTCACAACTTCTATTGGTAAGTATATTTTCGTATGCAAATTAGCATTTTCGCATGTAATTCTCAATTATTCAACTAGATTGGACACTTTATAACATAGTCGTACTTACATTTGTATTAGGGTGGCGAGGACAGTCAGGCTTGTACACAACATATCATAGATGCAGCAGACGTGGGATTATTTCATGGGGTTCAAGTACCTGCTGCATATGACGGGAACAGAGTCATCTACAATGCAATAGTGATGGAGAAGTCGAAAGAGGATTAGTAGTTGCAGGGTCATGTTATTTATAGTATGTTCTTTTTGTAGTTAGTCTAAATGTTATCTTTGAATGAACTACATAATTGTGCAAGTATTCTTCATTATTCTGAAGTGAATTCATTTCTTTGATCTTCGTTTGGAAATGCAGATTATGTTCATTTATTTCTTCGATCTTCATTTGGAAATGCAAATTATGTTAATTTATTTCTTTGATCTTCATTTGGAAATTCAGATTATGTTCTCTTCTATTTAGTGGCAACTGTTGGTTAGTAAGCTGCAGGTGAATTTCCCAAAATGATTACTAATGGTTCCTCATTGCCATTTAGCCACTAAATTCTGGCAGCACTAAACTGCATATGACATCCATTTCAGTCTGATAGACAACAATTGATTACAACATACGAATTACTATTACGTTAACAAAATATTTGACATTAAACTTACACATTATAATCGTTCAAAACAACAAAACAGATCCCATTACACGTCACTACATGTGGCGGCTGAGTACAAAAAATGGAGTGGGAGCGCTCCAACAAAAAGCAGTGGACTCATACATTGTTACGAATGGTTCATTGTTCTGTCGCGCCATTGTCCATTACTCGTTTTCCCTTCCGCATGGTGATATTGACAGATATCTCCACGTCTCTTTTTTCAGTTATCTCAGCAAATTTGTTGAACATGCTCGAGAGATTTTGACACAAATCACTGTCGGGCTCATCTTCATCTAACCACTTGAAGTGGCCGCAATCTCTAGTGCAGCAATAAAACAATCGCCCATTGTTTTTTGTTTTCTTCTCGACCTCCATACACTTCTCGATGCCCTCACCACAATTTGGACATCGTTTCTTCTTTGGACAGTCCAACAAGAAGTGTCCAGGCCTCCTACAACTATGACAAATGCCTTTGTTCTGTCCACCCATACCACCTAAACAAACAAAATGGTTGAAAATGCACTGTAATTCAATGGCATAAACAAAACGGGCAAAACAATGAACCAGAAAACGGGCTAATCAATTAACCACAAACTACAAATGCACTGTAATTCAAAGGCTTAAGAATGTATGTTTAAAAAAAAAAAGGGAATTATACTCGCTGACTCTTCTTTTTCACTCGCACAGACACGGCCAGACACATACAAACTCAAAACGCTGGAGCAAAATTGGTTTGTTCGAAGAGACTACCATGAGACCCAACACCTTATTCTACCTGTTGCACACTACCAATGTCTCTATCAACCTTAAATTGACGCATAATTGCCCGATTATTTACATCGAAATACCACAGAGTACAGAGCATGAATATACCGAACTGAAAAATACAAACTTCAACCTTCAGGCTTCATCGTACTTACCGCTTCGACGACTTCTGAAGTGGTTGGTCGGTTTAAGCCGGAGACGACAACACCGGTTGCGCCTGAATAATTTCAATACACAAAACAGAGTTCGCGACAGGAACGGAGGACCGGTCGACCTACTGGTTAACGGTCGACGAAGTTGGAGGCGACCTTTTCGATTTCAGTTACTATGTCGGCGGATACTCCACGTTAGCTCGGTGGAATCAATGGAGGGGATTTTAGGGTTTCAATTGGGATTTTTTCTTTCCCTGGCCAGACGGGTTAGACTAATGAGGGTGGGTATGGATTTCAAAATGAATTCATTTATTTTGCCTTTTTTTTTTCACTTGCCACGTCACAGTGTCAAATACAATGTCAAACACACTGTACGTGAAGCGGGACTGGATTAAAATTTAGGGTTTTATCAAAGTCAACAGTTAATTTCAACTACATATTTTATGGAATCCACAATTTTTCAATCACACATTTCGTCAATTTTATCGAAATTTGCTAAAAAGTTGATTTTAATCCCCACCAAATAGGGCTTAATGCTTTCTTTTTCATGATTATATATGCCATCCCAAAAATACTCACTCTGCATCTAATTATAACTCAACATGAGATAAGAGGTAAGCCTTGATCGATCTCAACCCTATCGAAAGAGAAGTTATATGTAGGCAGAACTCAAAAGCGTGAACTCTAGTCTTGTGGAGGGGGTCCTCCTTGTGAACTCAAAAGAAATGATTCCTTGTCATTTGATCTTTGATTCCTTGTAATTTGATCAACTCCATTTTTTTCCCCTCGTTTTGCATTCTTGTAATTGATTCGAGCATAGAACAAGCGCACAGAAACACCGAAGCCAAACCGTTAGTCACAAGTGGTGAAAAAGAAAAGTAATGAGTAATAAATCAAGTACTTATATAAAGTTACTAGTGTCGAACACTTGAAATGAATCTTTACATAAATATTCGTCTATACATATTATTATTCTCATTTTAACTATTAAAACTACGGGCGGTTAACCACATCTTTGTCAAAAATTCCATACAGCACGGATACATGCTCGAAAAGAGTAATAGTTTGTCTCATGATGAAGCATCAACTGTCAAATGAACTAATTTGTTGAAATATAGGGATATAAAAGAATATTTGTCAAGAAAACACTAATTAATCCTTCTCACAATTTTGAATTCATTCCAATAACCTCAATCTCAACTTCTTCATGGTTAAGATTTGGTTTATTATCAACATCATTAGAACCTAGTCAAGTGGGAACAACTATTGACAAATCAAATTCAAGTTTAACATGAGAGTCGCATTCTAATGAGTTCAACTTTTTTTCTTTTACGGCACATCTTCTAGTGCGCAAGTTCTATTTGATATAACTACAGGAACTTCTGTTTGTACTTGTTGAATATGTCGTATAATACAATCTTGTTTCGATTGTATCTATAGAATCCAAACTGAATTTAGCAACTAATGAGTACGCGATAGATTTTATCTATGACTTATTTTTCTGTTGTACTAGATAAGATTTCGGGTAGTGTACTTAGAATTATAACATTTATGAATTTAAAAATATCTTTAGATGTGACTTGTTTGGATGTCAACTAGGGTTTTAAACTAGCAAAAACTCTAATGACACTCTTTGAATCTAATTATAATCCTAATCTATGTTCAACTTTATGTCCAAGGCTATCCAAAAGGATCAAAAAGGTTAAAGTATGATAGAAATAAATTGAAAGTGTCTATCAATTGGGTTTTTCTTGTAGTAATGATTCACTCTCCACGTTTTTATGAAAATATGAAGGATTTGAGGATAAGAATTCCTGTCAAATCGCCAATCCTGCTGATTTTAACCTCTTCTGCTGTCAAAGATTTCATTTCCCCACTCCAATCTAACCTACCAAGAAAATGTGGAAAAGTTGTCCTTTTTCATTCTTTATTTGGGACCAATAACTATGTCAATAGGGTAAACTGACTGTTTTAAAGTTTGCCCTTTTTGAGATGTAGTTCAACTAAACACTGTATTAGATAGAGATCCCAAAGTAAAAGTCAAATAGTCAGCCCTTCATTTATCTAAATCTTGGGCCCCATAAAAAAAAAAAAAAATCATGCTACATTGTCAAAAAAAATTGATAACGTCACATCATGACATTTTATTATTTGACTGTTTAAAATAAAGTCAATTTTTCCATCAAATTATATTTTGTCACCAATTCATTTGTTACTGCATCTGTTGTGGTAAAATGACATAATCCACAAAAAAATGAGTTTAATGTACACTTGAAATGACATGACCCCAAAATAAAACTATAAATAAAGAAACATTTCTCCGTTGAGTAATTCTATTTAGCATCAATCTACGTGATCGTGGAGTCACTACTATATTATTCAATGAAAGTAAGTGTATTTGAACAATGTGACAGTGATCACATTATCACATAGATAGATGCTAAAACTAGGGATGTACACTATTCAGTTTAGATTATTTTTTTACTATTTTCAACTTAAATCATTTTAGATTATTTGGAAAAGAAATTTAACTAAACCAAATTGGATCGAACCGAATCATTTATTTATTTATTTTTGTCCAGTTGCAAACCACAATTTTAGCGACATAGAAATGATATCTTTCAAGCAAGTGAAAATTAAATATGTTTGTATAAAATCCCAATATATCAGAGTTAAATTGAAACATTTGAAACATAAAGTTTACCATACTATAATATATTTGTCTCCAAACAAGCCTAAATCCTATAAAATAAAACAAAGTTCACATAAAATTTAAGCTTCCAAATTCAGCATTTTTGAAATATATAAGAATAATATTATCATAAATAAATATTTTCCTAAATAGCTAATAGAACTCGACTAGCAAGTAATTTGCTGAAGTATAATTTGAATTAGCGTATGTTTGGCTCATGTTTATTAGCATTCAATATCCGCTCATTTAATGAGATAGACAAGTATTACACATTTATGTAATGCTCATTTCTATCTATTATTGCGTTTTTTACATCACTAGTGTACGATATCTTAATAAGTAATATAGTTGACATTTGAGTCTGGATTATTGTTTCCACAAAAACTATTCTTTATTGTTTAATTTAATATTTGAAAAATGGATACAAATTTTTGATTGCTACTTAGTATCGACAATAGGTCTGAAAAAGTATATAAAAATATCAAATTTAGATATTTGTACCCTGTCGAAATAAGCGCCAGGAAAAAGAATAGAAGAGGATCTGACTACTTCATGCATGCTCCATTTGACTCGGGGCTTGGGGTTATAAATTTTCTCATTTTCATCCATTAAATTATATTTAATTACTTGCAAAGTCTACTATTTGATGAAAAGGAACAAAGAATTACGATTTTTTGTTATTTTTTATCTAACTACTTGAAAATAGCGGGATGCACACAAAGATGGATTTAGAATTCAAATATGGAATGAGATATTAGGGCATAACAATTTCATATATTGATTATTTTTAAGTCTTAATTCAAGATTCATAACATAATGTAGTGTTCAATCAAGTTCTTTTATTGTATACAATTTATCAATGTCGAGTTTCCATTGAACATATTTAACTAATTCAATCTCATATCTCTAGATGAATCAATCTTAATTAAACGAAATATAGTTCTAAAAATTCATCTAATGACCGCAATAATCAGAATAGATATCTCTACACGTTATACTAAATTACCAGATTTTAATATGTGGTTTAAATAAAAAACTCACATTTCGATTCGTAAAATATTCTTAAAGTTATTGAATTATTGATCAAGCAATTCAAAACATTAAATACGTGAATAAAATGGACACATATATGATGAAAGAACTAGAATATTGAATAAAAGAAATAAAGGGTCTCCAATAGATTATATTGTTCGCCCTAATAAAGAGTTTAGTTAATCATAATAGATGAAGAAAGACAAATAACAATAATGAAGTAAATTATCAGGTTTTGAATTGAGATGTAAAGAAGTCGATGAATCTTGCGCCAAGTAGGACTTCTTGTTCCAAATCTTGATTCCAAACTCAGCTTGTTGTTTTTCTCATTTGATTTTGTTCTCAAATTTTCAATTTGTATTTTATGTATCTCAATGTGTGGAACCCTCAAAAGTGCCTCCATTCTTGTATTTATACTTCTCCTCTTGTTTTACCCGAATTTGGAGTTTTCATGGACTTTAAATGAGCCAAAAATCCATGCCCTATATGATAGTAGGCGGTGCCACCTTTGTTGTAAAATTGATAGATTTGTGCCATGAAGGTGGCCTTGCATCCCGAGAAAAATTTAGCATTGTACATCCTTTAATATTTTAATCATAATTTTTTCGCCTGATATCCATTGAGGCGATTCAAATTAGGCTGTAAAGATAACTCAAAGAGCTAAACCTTTACTAAAAATAGTAATTTTCCAATTCAAATGTTTACTAGTTCAAAATGGGTTTCAATCTCTAACTAAAAGTGTAAAACATACTTGTGCGGTTGAAAATTGATTTGTGAAATATTTAATCATATTTAACCCTTTTTTGACTTCTAATTGAATCCAATTGACCCTTATCATTCTCGAAGCTCCATCGTGAGGTTCGACACAATTTTGGAGTATTTACACTTTAGTCCCCAAACTTTGCATCTTGTCCTTTTTCACCAATTTTCGATTCTTTATTTCGATTCCACTTTCATTCATCGACTTTCACCTAATAACATATTATATAATAATTTAGGCTATATCTTAAAGTCAAAATAAATGGATAAACTACACTTATCATCTATTTATAAAAACTTTTCAAACATGTTTTTAATATATTATATATGTTGAATAAAATAAGTATTTAAAAAAAAAAAACTAAGTGAAAAGTTCGATTTAAGCGATTTCTATTTATCAAAACCTAAATCGATCTGTTTCTTAAATAATTAGGTCCGATTTTAAACCAAAACACTGTTGGATCACATGGACCTAAATCAATGATTTTAAAGCCACAGTTTATTCAACTTGGCGGGTTGACAATCTTTTTTTGTTTGCTCCTACTAAAAGCCACTTATATTGTAATATAATATTTTTCATTTTTTTTAATCTTATCTAAATGTTAAGATTAATTTATTAAAAAAGATTATGCACAAGTCACTCATACAAGAATATAACACTAACAAATGCAAAATGCACTATTCGTGCATACTAATCTTTTCCAATTAAACATGCCAAATGGATCTTGAAACTTTCTTTAGAAAATCCCCCAAATTCGAAGTGAAGTCTTGTTTGATTTTCAAAAGAGAAATGCAGTAACTTGTACGGGAGGATTTCCCCTGTAAAAGTAGAATAATTCTTTTCACAATAGATAATACATGATCATTAAGGGGGAGATGAAATATACAAAGGTGCTGGGTCATGATCACAATAGATAATACATGATAAAATTTCTAACTTCTATAGAGGTGTAAGACAGATCGATTTGGGCAATCCGTAAAGTGCGACAAATTTTTAAGTTAATCTTGAAAAATCATAGAGGAAAATGAAAAGGCCCTAGTAGGCCGGCCACACTAACATGGCTACCTCTCCAAACTGTTCAGTCCATGTCACAATCAGTCTAGTGCCTAGTCCCATTCTCTCTAGATGGGCTCCAAAAGGGCATCTAAGCCAAGTTTAGTTCAAGGATCCAGCATTTGGTCTCAAAATATATAATAATAGGGGCCATGGAATTTCAATTTCTTTGTACCTTGTAGTCTATGATACATAGGAGCATAGTCATTAACAAGGGAGATGGTACATTTCATTGGTCACTGAATGTTATTGAACTTCAATTTGTTTTCCCATTGTCACTGAACTCTTAAAGTGACATTAGGTAGCTCACGTTGTGAACAGAAATTTTACGTGGCATATTAACAACGTTAACTTTGTCCAACTAAACAAATCATGTTCACATATGGTCACTAAACTTTTCCTTGTATTTCTAAATGGTAATTGAAGTTTAAAATATTTTTTAAGTCACTAAACTTTCGAAACTACCTAGGATCTACTTCGTCGTCATTTAAAAATCCCCCAAAATTGCCCTACAGCAACGTATTTCCGTCCTCAATTTTGCACATGAAGGCCTTTAGCAGAAGGTGGATCAGGTTGATTCTCTTTGGGAACATAGAAACTCACTATGAAGGATGAATATTTTTGCCCTAGATATAGCCAAATAACCTGCATAGGTGAAAAAAATTTATTTTGGTAGCACATCTTTCAAAAAGTCATTAAATGGATTCACGCCGTTTCACCAAGTGAGTTATTGCAAAATATTAATCTTTTCATCCGCATAATGCTGATGAATTCCAGAAAAAGGTGTCAAACATGACGAAATACACCTCACAGATTTTAAAGTTCAATAAAGGCAAACCGATTTAAAAGATTGATGTCAAGTATGAAAATTAATTCTAGTAAAAGAATTTCTGCACACTGCACAAAAGGAGTTATCTGATCATGAGCAAGCTAGTATTGAAAATCCATTAAGGTCGAGACTTCTGCTTTTACTTCTTGTAGAAGAGCTTCTTCATGAAGGTAAAAACCAGTTTCAGAAAATTATCCAAACATGTTTGAAAGTAACTTCTTAATCTCATAAGCATCTTTTAGCATTTCAAAAGCCGTGCCAAATGGATCTTAAAACTTACCAGCAAGTACTTTATGTTAGCTATTCATAGATTAAATACCACATTAGAGTTGAATTTTAGCAATAAGAAGAAAATGGACATTTCCATAACTATATGATTGGAAAAGAGCTTTCACACTTTTTCACTTGGCATATCTAACAAGTCCATTAGCAAATTGAATCAGGCTTGGTGTACAACATGGATGCACAATTTTGTTTATAGAATGTCACGTGACATTATGTTATTAGACAGTTTAAATAAAAAATTGTTTTTGCAGTCAACTGTTTTTTTGCCAACACACCACATTGTCATCCTATGTCGTACAAATAGCAAAATCCTAGCAACTTTTAACTACGAAGGCAAGGGACAACTTTTCTTACTAATTGTGCACTCACACCATGTGCGCTAGATTCGATAGGAATTTTAGAAGTTAAGGAACAGATGCACAAGATAAAATTCATGTCATGTCATTTCCTATCTAGCGCATCAAACATGCCATCAGCGGGAAGTTTGGATAAAGCTAATTACCCACGATTAATTCTCTAGTGCATGTGAACCAATATACATGTTCTTCTTAAGTAATGCATTTTGTTTTCTTGCTTCTTTTGGTTGCACTAATCTCACAAATTAACCTTAAACATGCCGATCGAGCTTAATTATCTACGAGACAATACTATCATGATAAGCTTAACCTAAAATTTTTATAGTAATCGAATGAAAATGAGATCAAATCAAATATTTGGATCACAAACTAGATGAAAAGGCATAAAAACCGAATGAAACCAAATCTTTAATGAACAGAATAAACATATCCTTACCGGAAAAGACAGTTCTGGTGGCTTAGACGAATAAAATATCATCAATACGAGCGGTAGATATCCACGTACTGGAATTGTAATGGCGAATTTCAAAGCCATTCCCAGTATGAATCACAACGTAGCTCGGGCACTCAATACGGTTGGACGTGGGCGAAAACCCCAAACTTTTCACCATGATTCCTAGGGCACAACCTCAGGTTTGAGCTGGAGAGCAAACTGAGAAGAAACGAGAGATTGAAGAGATTAAAAGCAGCCAGTCTTATGGGATTTTTAATGAGGTGTTGAGGGATTGAATTGCCCTGTTCCTTAATTGTTTGGGGCAAAATCTGATTCAGTGGCATGCATTGTGACACGAAGAGAAACAATAGAAATTGGTGATTTTTTTATGACTAAATTGTGACCTAATAATTTACTTATGAATACAAGATCTAACTTAACTAAAATAAATGCAAGCTTATAATTAAATGCAAATTTTATAAAAATATGATAATGAAAAGTGTACTAGGATCTCGAATCCCCTTATGTCAATCTCCTTTAATCCCGATATAAATTTGACAACTCGATTCAATTGTGAAGATCAATATTCCTAATTTATTTAACAATCTCTTTTGAGTTGAATTAAATATGTCCTTACATGTGATCCGACTATATTTCTATGACGGATGTAAACATACAAGAATGCATTAATGGATTTGTGAATACTTAAAGATCACGTTAAGTGTAGAGGTATATTTTTATTCCCCATCGGGCTTTACGATGATTAACACTATGTCTAACTTATTTTCAATCTTTCGAAAGTAAAACAAGTCACAATATTCATACAACTATTGTGCATATAATTGTAGAAAATCCATGTGAATCATTCACAAATTGAAAACATGCTTTAATATAAAAAACAAATAAAATTCAAAAATCAAAGGTTTATGATATAAGTTTCATCTTAGTCGTAGCACTAAAATTATTTAGCTACTTATAATATCGTAATTAAACAAATAAAATTGAGAAGACATCACCGAGAAATTGACGGAACGTGATTAATTCGCGAATTTCTTGCACAGCTATGAATTATTATACGAGATATTGGAATTATTTTCTTCAATTATGCTTCCGTCTTCCGCGTGTCTTTTGCCGCTCTTGCTTATCTTCCACATGTATAAATATTTTTGAATAAATCTAAGTGTATAATATTGGTTGACAACCATGTGTTGTCAAAATCCTAGCATGTGATGTGGAAAATAATTTTTTAAAAAATAGATGAATATGATGATATCAAATAGGATGTTATCAATTAATGTTGTACATATAGCATGATTCAATTTTTTTTCTTGGCTACGTTTCTGTCTCTGACACATTTCTCCCCTCTTCAGTTCCCAACTGCCTCTTTTCGTCCAAGTCTTGGCTATATGTGTTTTTTTCTCCAATTTCTGTGCCTTCTTCCTCATGATGTATTTGATTGCATTTATTTTTCATGAAAAATGTCGATTTTTTATCCAAATTTTTACTTTGGACTGTTTGATTGCTATTTTTTTTTTCTAGTTTTCCTTATTTTAAATGAAAACATTTTCTTTGGGGGAGTATATTTTATTTTTCTCAAAATAAGTAAAATAATTTATTTTCTAAGAGATATTTTCCATTCTAATCAAACACACTCTAAATTCTTATCTCCCGTATGTGTTTGCGTATGCGTGTATATATAAGGGGAAATTAGGTCCAATGCTCTAAAAAGTAACCCAATTTGATTAATACCCTAAGTTAATTAAACATCACATAAACCCCGTATTAATTACTTCCTAAACCGAAACAAAAATCCAAAATCTCCCAATATACTACAGACCACAAACGGACGAAGGCAGTTCACGGTTTTAATTGGTGGTGCGAACGGACGAAGGCAGTGCACGGCCATCAGCCTCTCACTATCGCCTTTTTGAGCCATTGACACGGCGCCGCCTTCCTTCCGTCGACACCATCGGCGGGCTGTAGAATTACTTCCAAACCTCAAAATACAGAAAACCCAAATTAGGAGGAGGAAGCTCGTGAATGAGAAAACTCCGAGACACCTTCATTCCCAAAGGAGGATGATGGAGTCTGGTTTACTTCCAAAGGAGGATGAAAAGAAAGATTTCGAGAAAAAAACAGAAAAAAGCAAACACTAATGCTGTTGTGAGGGTGGGTGATGGGGGTTATTGGGGTATTGTGATGATTAGAGATAGTGAGGGAGTTTTGTTGGGTGGTTTCGTGAAGAGGGTGGTGGGGCATTTTTTAGTCAAGGATGCAGAGGTGGTGGCACTGATGGAGGACTTCTCTTTGGTGTTTCAAATGGTTGTCATCAAGATGTGATTAGAGATAGTGAAGGAGTTTTGGTGGGTGCTTTCGTGAAGAGGGTAATGAGGCATTTTTCAGTCAAGGATGCAAAGTTGGTGGCGCTGATGGAGAACTTCTCTTTGGTGTTGCAAATAGCTGTCATCAATTGTTCCTTAAATATGATTCCTAGCGGATAATCCAAAGCTTGGCAGCTGATTTTCATTTTCGTCACTTTTTTTAACTTGTCACTTTTTTTTTTATTTTGTCACTTTTTGAGCGTGCCACTTTTTTTGTTGTCTCATTTTTTTAATCTGTATACTTCTTTTAATTTGTACCACTTTTTTGAATTCGTTACTTTTTTGAATTTGTCACTCTTTTGAATTTTGTCACTTTTTTAGTTTCACTTTTTAAGAAAATTAAAAGAAATGAAATACTATATTATATTTTCCTAACATAATCAGCATATGGATTGGCCTGAACGTAGTGATTATTTTAAGAACATGATTACTGGTGCTGCACAAATGGATGGTGCTATTTTAATATTTGTCACTGTTTTTTAGTTTTGTCGCTTTTTTGAGTTTGTGTCACTTTTTAAAAAAAAGTGACATTGTGTCACTTTTTATTTTACACAGTATTTTTTACTTCCTAAATACTTTTCACATGATTTTTCAAAACACCCATAATTTTAAGGGTATTTTTGTAAGTACCCCTATATATAATCTCCTTTTTTCCCCCCTAAAAGCGGCCAACTTTTTGTCCAATTAAATTCCTTCGCAGCCGCCAAATTTTTAATGGAAAAAAGAGTCCAGCCCAAGTAACATTTTATACCTTTTCCCATTTCAATTATAATTTGAGGAAATTACACATACACCTGTTTTTAGATTTCCATTTTCAAAAATCATGTCACAAATTTAAAGTTTCAAAAATCAGGGTTTTTTATATTTTTATTAAATATATTATTTTCATCCTAATTAAAATAAATCTAACCCTAAAATTCATTCTAACCTCCCATCCCCATTTTCCCCTCCCCGTCATCTCTCTCCTACCTCCGACCTTGCTCCGTCGGCTTCTGCCGGAGACTATAGACGTCTTACCGCCACCGTCGAAGAGTCGCCGCCGCTGTAGAAGTGCAGTGAGGCGTTGCAGTGGCGGCGTTGGCGGCGAAAAGAGGGAGGGGAGGACGGCGTCGACGGCTTCACAGAGAAGGGAAGAAGAGAGGATGGAAGAGATGAGACGGCGCCTCGTCGTCGATTCGAGGTTTGACATGGCGGTGGAGAGAATAAGTGAAGCGGAAGACGGCGATAATCCCCAGTAATCACATTACCATTTTGAACGGCACTACCAATCAAATTGAAAAAGGTGAAATTGGGAATGGAACATTGAGGGCAGTGATAGCTCTGACCCACAAACCCGGCAGTCCTTATTCTTAGTAATAACCATCACTTTTGCAGCCTTTGCATTGGGGATTTGTAGATTTGGAATGAACTTTAATGGCAAAAACTCAGAATCTTGAGAGAAGGCGGTTGGGGATTTGTACATCGCGGCGGCAACGTTGAGGAGAGAGACGGGAGAAGAGATGAGAGTGGCAATTCTTTTTTGTTGTTGTTGGAGATGGTTTGGTGGTCGTGTGGTACAGGTGGTGGTTGGTGCAAGCGGCGGTTGTTGGTGGTTTTGGTAGTGTTGTGCAGGCGGCGGTTGGTGCAGGCGGCGGTGGTTGGTGCAGGCGGTGGTGTTTGTGGCGGCGGCGACGGTGGTTTATGAGGTGGCGTGGTGTGGTAATATGGTGTTGGCGGTGGAGACGACGGCGGTGTGGTGTTGGTGGTGGTAACAGATGATTTGTTGATTGTGACCATTAAATTGGTTGGTGTGTGACCAATAAAGAATAAATTGTGACCGATAAATACTTTGTGACCCACAAATTTATCAATTTGTGACCAATAAAAGTTATTTGTGACCTATAATTCCTTGTTTTCATGTTTTGTGACTATAAAATAAGATGTGTAACTTAAAAATTTTATGATTTGTGACCGATGAAACAATTGTGACTTTTAAATTTTTAATTTGTGACCGATGAATGAATTGTGACATATCAAATTTTTGAATTGTGACCAAATTGTATAGATCTGTGACCGTTATATATTTATTAATAAAACATATAATTAATTTAGTAATTCATAAATAAATTTAAATAAAAACCTGATTTTTGAAATTTAAAATATCTAACCTTGATTTTAAAATGTGTATAAGTAAAAGTAGGATTTATGTAGACTTCCCTTATAATTTTCTAGCATGCAAAGCCCAATTATTTTGTTTCCTTTTTAATTTGATCCAAGCCCACTTAGTGTAATATTTCACTCCAAGGCTTCACTTTTCCCAATTATGCAATTTAGTCATTTTCTTCACTCTCTTGATTTTGATCCTTCAACATTGCATCCAATAGTCAATTAATTCTTCTTTCTTTTCTAACTACTTCAAAACGAGTCCATAACTGAAACGATATAAAATTAACAAAAAGTTAAACTTAATTCAATAATTTGATGACATAAAAATTTAGTAATATGACCCAAATAAGTGTACAAAAAGCACTTATCAATAGATTCTTAATTTTCATATATATGCTGTGAGGGCAAATAATTTCTTGATATTTGAAGAAAAAACATGGAGAAATTACAAAACAGGCTAAAATTAGGGGTCAAAAAACCCACTTTTTTCACTTAAATATATACCCTTACACTTACAAATACTTTAATTTTCAGATAGTTACATGTTCGATTAAATTTTGATATTCTAACTTATTATAATTAATTCTTACAGTGTCAAAAGTTCACAAATTTTCATAAACTCTTCATATATATTATTCAATAATCTTATATTGTGTAATATTCCATATACGTAGTTATAAATTATAATAACCTTATAAATAGGAATATTTTTATTAAAATGAAACACAAACACAAAAATTGGTTTTTTTTTTTTTTTTTTTCTATTCTTTACTTTCAAGTTGGTATCATAGGTTTTCGAAGGACCTGTCAAAATCTAAATTGAATTTTTAAGTTGGTATCATAGTTCATTTTTCTTTTTATGTTTTCGTTATCCATGTTTATATTCATCTCTTTCCTAATTCTAGTTTATGATTTTTATGGAGGATCATTTTCACTGGTTCTTTCTCCATTCATGTGAATTGCAGTGTGACTGTTTGAGGATGTTTATTCTGGTGACGCTTGAGTTGCGCCGAGTGTATAAAGTAATCCTCATGACTATGATACTAACTTTGCCGATTTCCTCTCTATCCTTTGGTTGATTAGCTCAAAAATATAGAAATTGTGTATTGCAGTTTGAAATCTCCCTTCATTTATACTATGAAATCTTGATTTTTATTGCTGCGTCTTCTGTATTCTGGAAAGTAATTTATCAGAGAATTTAGGAAAAGATTGGCCTTAAAATCCTATAAATTAAAAACAAGAGAAAGAGGCACTTTTTGATTGAATGTAAAATGAAAAAAGCAAAGAAATTGAAGATCTTGATCATCATGTACTGTCCACCTTTGAGTTGTACGTACTCAAAACACTCGAGTTATTACACCTCATTCCCTGGAAACTTATTGTTATTACAAACAAGATAATGAAAATACATTGTTGCTGTTTTTCCAATAGATGTTCATGATTCAAATAATTCTTTGTTACTGATGATTAAGAGTGTGATCAGTTGTGGTTGCTACCATGTCCAGAGCTTGAGGATGGGTTTTCAGCTGATTTCATGTATGAACTTTTCCCGACTACCTCGTTCTTCTCGATTTCTTCTTCGATGTTCACTTCGTCGTCAATGGTAAGGATAACAGTTTTTGTTCCATGTGGACCAGGAACAATATCTTCATGGACTCTTACATGTTCTTCAATTCTCACTTTATCTGTTTCCTGAATGATTCTCCTGTTTCTCTTTTTAAGGAAGCAGAAAAGGGCAACTGAGAGAAATGCAAGGAAGAATAATCCACCAAGTGAGACGAAAACGAAGATGATGACAGTATGGTGTCCTGGAGTGGGTGGTGGTGGTGGTGGAGAGAAGGGATGGGGTGGAGATGGAACAATATGTGGTGGTGGTGGTGGAAAGACCGGATGGGGTGGAGGGGGAACAATATGTGGTGGAGGTGGCGGTGGAGAGACGGGGTGGGGTGGTGGTGGAGATGGAACAATATGTGGTGGTGGTGGTGGTGGAAAGACCGGATGGGGTGGAGGGGGAGCAATATGTGGTGGAGGTGGCGGTGGAGAGACGGGGTGGGGTGGTGGTGGAGATGGAACAATATGTGGTGGTGGTGGAAAGACCGGATGGGGTGGAGGGGGAACAATATGAGGTGGAGGTGGTGGTGGAGAGACGGGGTGGGGTGGTGGTGGAGATGGAACAATATGTGGTGGTGGTGGTGGAAAGACCGGATGGGGTGGAGGTGGTGGTGGAGAGACGGGGTGGGGTGGTGGTGGAGATGGAGATGGAACAATATGTGGTGGTGGTGGTGGTGGTGGAAAGACCGGATGGGGTGGAGGGGGAACAATATGTGGTGGAGGTGGCGGTGGAGAGACGGGGTGGGGTGGTGGTGGAGAGGGAACAACATGAGGTGGCGGTGGAGAGGGTGGTGGTGGTGCAACTTTAGGAGGAGATGGCGGTGGTACTATCAGTGGGCATGGAAAATTAGGAGGAAAATATGGATAGTTTACATAGTTTTGGAGTATAGCCATTTCAGTGTTATCAAAATGGTAAACTTAAAACTGGTTTGTTTCAAAGATTGATGAGAGGTTGTTGTGTTGTGACATCTATTTGTAGTAATAATTTGTAAGTTTTTTAATTGTTTTATTTAATGTTTGTACTTGTAAGTCTTGTGTTACTTGACTCCCATTCCAAGCATAAGAAGGGTTGTCATTGTTTGATTGAATTCAAATTGGTGGGAAAACAAATTCAATGAAAACCAAGAAAAGAAGATCATGTGGGGATTGGGAGGAAAACGAATTTCAAGAAAAATTTTGCCTATCAAACACTGTAAAAGATGAAAAATGGAAAGTGATTTCCAAGTTCTATGAAAAATGAAAGATATCAAACAAGGCCTAAATATTTCCATTAACAATCTTTGACCAACCCATATAAACATAAAATCAGAAAACATATGCCATCAACAAAAATTCAAAATAATAAACAAAGAGAAACGAAAACAAGTCCTTATAGAAATATTTTGATTTAGGTCCTGGGAGGCGGGAGGCGAGAGACATGAGAGGCACTAGTGGTCGGTCGTGGAATGCGACGAGAGACGAGAGTGAGAGCTGAGGCGCCGAGCGGAGTAGCAGAGAGGTGGAGAGATGAGAGGAGAGAGGAGAGTAAAATATGTGGTTTGGATGGATTGCCTCTGCATGGATGAGTTTTCTCTTGGGCTACTGAATTCAAAAGTCCAATAGTCCCAAAAAATAAAAAAAATTGAAGTGATTTGAGTTGCGCCAAAAGTTTAGTGCAGTGCCTGCACATGTATCTTTCGAGCCCCGCCCCAGTATCCACTTAATTTCACATTGTAACGCTCCAAACTTTCTGAACCTGGAATGTTACTAAAATCCAATCTTTCATGCCATTAAACATATAGATTAACAATTTTACCCTGCTTAGTTAAACAAAAATTTAATTATTTTTTTGGTAAAGTACAACCCGCCTCAGCGCGAGTTTTAATGCTTCAGAATTAGAATTAGTCTTGGGGTTTGGCATTACTCTCTACCCTAGTTGTATTGATTGAAAAATCATTAGAAAAAATAAAAAATTGAATCTACCTACTAATACATCAAACAAGGCTATCCCTCTTGCTTCACCGCGTAAATCTCCTCTCATTAACATTTTGATTTGTTTCTCCCTATATCCAGAATTTGCCAACCAATCTGCAAGTTGATTACCTTCCCTCCAATGTGTGACTGGGATCTGCAACTCCTCAATCCATTGGGAAATTACCATATGATATCGAACTTGTCAAGGTCCATAATTATGCTTATTCATAAGATTGACAATTGATAGGAAGTCCAATTCGACTCGGATTGATTCAAAACCTTTATCTACAAAGAGCTCGAGTCTAGTAACCGTAGCTCTAATTTATTTCGTACCATTTCCAAATTTTCATAGACTGAAACTCGACTCGAAGTAAATTTTAATATTCAACGCTAGACCACTCAGTAATCACATTAGTAAACTGTAAGGATATGAGCCTCAAGAACACGCGGAAGCAATCTAGCATTCACCAAGAATACCAAATTCAGATTAACACAAAGAAGAATCGAATGTTACAATGAGCTCAGAAACAAATCATTGTACTCATCTGTACAATAGAGAATTGGCCTCAAAATACCCAAACCCTAAGACAATAAACCAAGAAGCTACTAAAATGGACCCGATATAACAAAGCGATCTACAATTGGAAAATCCCTTTCTATCACTAAGACAGTATCACAAAGATAATATTCACTAAGAATAATTGATTAAAACCAAATGTTTTAATCTCTTCACAAAGAACAAAACATAAGTACGAAGAAATGAGTAGAAGCACGAAGCACAGAACTCCCCGAAAGCATTCTTATGCACCAAGCAAGAGAAATAATGAATGGGATCCACCAATACGAAAGGTTAGGCTAGTATATATATAAAAGCCCAACAAGAAAGCCAACAAATTGGCCAACTAATCAACCGGGCCAGAGCAACTAACTTAAATTTATTCATTGGGTTTGGGTTTTGGGCCTGAGACTAATTGCGTTATTGCGCAATGGTTATTTAATCTTTTCCAACAATCTGGGCCAAGCCCAATGGTTTCATCATTGCCCCAAATGTTAGAAAACTAATGACAATAATGGCATCATTTTTCCAACATAAACAATATTAAATTCTTCTGGACAACAGAGAATTGTAAGAACATTCCTATATGTCAAACTCGAGCTTCTATTAAATTATCAATATTTGACTAGCTACTATTAAATTATCAAACAAAATTCACTTATCAATGGGCCCTTAATTTCCATATCTTTGCTGAAATTTATTATTTTGTTCATTGAAGGCAACTAATTTCTTGACATTTGAAGAAAAAATATGGAGAAATTACAAAGACACTAAAATTAGGGGGTCAAAAAAGACACCTTTTTTCACTTAAAATTACAAAAGACACTAAAAATATGAATTTTTAAGTGAGATAGAATATGGAGTTGTTCATTTTTCTTTTTATGTTTTCGTTATCCATGTTTATATTCATCTCTTCTCTTCATAATTTTCCTAATTCTAGTTTATGATTTTTATGGAGGATCATTTTCATTGGTTCTTGCTCCATTCATGTGAATTGCAGTGTGACTGTTTGAGGATGTTTATTCTGGTGACGCTTGACTTGCGCTTTACAATCCTATAAATTAAAAACAAGAGAAAGAGGCACGCTTTGATTGAATGCAAAATGAAAAAAGCAAAGAATTTGAAGATCTAGATCACCAAGTACTGTCCACCTTTGAGTTGTACGTACTCAAAACACTTGCAGTTTAACATTTTTCAGATTATTTGTATAACATCGAGTTATCACACCTCATACCCTGGAAACTTATTATTATTACAAACAAGATAATATAAATACATTGTTGCTGTTTTTCCAATAGATGTTCATGATTCAAATAATTCTTTGTTACTGATGATTATGAGTGTTATCAGATGTAGTTGCTACCACGTCTAGAGCTTGAGGATGGTTTTCCAGCTGATTTCATGTTTGAACTTTTCCCGACTACCTCGTTCTTCTTGATTTCTTCTTCGATGTCCACATCGTCGTCAATGGTAAGGATAACATTTTTTGTTCCATGTGGACCAGGAACAATATCTTCATGGACTCTTACATGTTCGTCAATTCTCACTTTATCTGTTTCCTGAATGATTCTCCTCTTTCTCTTTTTAAGGAAGCAGAAAAGGGCAACTGAGAGAAATGCAAGGAAGAATAATCCACCAAGTGAGACGAAAACGAAGATGATGACAGTATGGTGTCCTGGAGTGGGTGGTGGGGGTGGTGGAGAGTAGGGATGGGGTGGAGATGGAACAATATGTGGTGGTGGTGGAAAGACCGGATGGGGTGGAGGGGGAACAATATGTGGTGGTGGCGGCGGTGGAGAGACGGGGTGGGGTGGTGGTGGTGGAATGACCGGATGGGGTGGAGGGGGAACAATATGTGGTGGAGGTGGCGGAGGAGAGACGTGGTGGGGTGGTGGTGGTGCAACTTTCGGAGGAGATGGCGGTGGTACTATCGGTGGGCATGGCAAATTATGAGGTTGTGTAGGAGGAAAATATGGATATTTTACATAATTTTGGAGTGTAGCCATTTCAGTGTTATCAAAATGGTATACTTAAAAATGCTTTGTTTCAAAGATTGATGAGAGATTGTTGTGTTGTGACATCTATTTGTAGCAATAATTTGTAAGTTTTTTAATAGTTTTATTTAATGTTTATACTTGTAAGTCTTATGTTACTTGACTCTCATTCCAAGCATAAGAAGGCTTATCATTGGTTGATTGAATTCAAATTCACTCTCATTTTAAGCTTGAAATTTTTCTATACATATGCATTTCAGATAATGATGATGGGTTCAATTCCTTCACAAATTATAATTCCTATGATCTTCAACACTTGACAAAGCAATATAGCCTTTTTAATGAGCCAATGTTGAGCCTAAGGTTATGAATTTTTTTATGGTTAAAGAAGAACCTTTTTCTGGTTGCTCTCGAACAATTAAAACATTCTCTCAGAGAAAAATGTTATTCTGCTTGCGATTTTATATTTGGTCCCATTTATAGTATCGAATAAATATGTAACGAGGAGAAATTTTTAAATAATTATTACGTTAATCTCCTAATCTTCTTAAAGAATAATTTATCGAAATAATAAGTCATTAATGATATAAACATATCTCAGGTCACCCAATGTTTGGAAATTTCTTTATTCTAGTGAAATGATCTTCTTAATGTTATAATAATTACTTTCAATTATTTTTGCTTTCACTTTACAATACGTACAAGAGCCCCCATTAAATTATAATTTTTTTTTCGCTCTTCTTATTAACCACACATTCTCCAATAAAATAATATTATACGAAAACCAAAAAACTTTTCCTTTTTTTCACCATACATTTTCCAAAAAATTATTATTCATCTAATTAAAATGTGGATTAATGAGGACCAAACGGGCGCAGAAAAAAGTGGCACTTTGTTTCTACTATAAATAGTTAAAATTATGAGTTTGATTTACAAGACAATATCATTTACACCTCCTCAATTAAATATAAGTACTAGAAATGTTCCCTGTATTTTCAAAAATAATAGAAATATCCCATGATGTTTGTTTTTCTCAGCAGATTCTCCCTTTACACTCTTTTTTTTTTTTTTTTTTTTTTTTATTTTTGCCTTTTATCCTTCCAAATTTATATTACCTGAAAAATTATTACTAAAATTTATTTAAAATATATTTCTTTCTCTTTTTCTTTTCTCATTTCTTAAAAGAAATATTTTTATAAATTAATCAAATTAGTTTATTTGCAATGTACGAAGTAAAAAATATATATTTTTTCTGTATTAAGGGAGTCTATCTACTCAGGGACGGAGCTAGGAATATTGTTCAGTACGAGCACAATTTAATGATCAGCGTCGAATTTTGAGTTTTTGGCTATAGAATTAATGATGATAAAAATATAAAACGATATTACGATAATACTAAAATTGATCTCGGGTGTTAGTATTGTAGTCCAAAATTGGTATCCTTAGTCCAAGATTAGTAAAAAATTGTGGAATATCAAAATCCACTTTATTCGATATCCCCCATCAACATTTTGTATAATCAATTTTCCTTGAAGGAATGTCTTCATTTGATATCTGGATTAAAACATTAAAAAAAATTGAGTCACTATAGATTCATTGAATACCCGAATACACGGCATCTCACGGAAAATGCTTAATTTCTCATGCTACAATATTCTAAAATTTTTGATATTTCAGAGTGAAAAATGGTAGTTGGGATTTCTTTATATTAGCTAATAAAACATGTTCGTGGTTATCATTTTCTCATCTCAACCAATCAGTTATCGGAGGTGGAGGAGTCCATGTTCAAACTGATGACAAAACCTTAATGCTGCGAATCCCATTTCATTAATAGAGTCCACTGCCACCACGTCAATTCTCACACAATTCTCTTCACGGATGAAAATCGTACTTAAAACAGGGAAATTTAACTCGAATAAATCAAAGTTTATATCATTTTGATCTAAATATTTCAATTAACAGTCTCTGACCAACCCATATAAACATAAAATCAGAAAACATATGCCATCAACAAAAAATAAAAATAATAAATAAAAAGAAAAGAAAACAAGTCCTTATAGAAATATTTTGATTTGGGTCCTGGGGGGCGAGGGACGAGAGTGAGTGGCACTAGTGGTCAGTGGTGGAATGCGACAAGAGACGAGAGTGAGAGCTGAGGGCCGAGGGAAGTCGTGGAGAGGTGGAGAGATGAGAGGAGTGAAATATGTGGTTTGGATGGATTGCCTCTGCATGGATGAGTTTTCTCTTGGGCTACTGGATTCAAAAGCCCAATAATCCAAAAAAAAAAAAAAATCGAAAGTGATTTGAGTTGTGCCCAAAGTTTAGTGCAGGCCTGTGCCTACGCCTACACTAGTATCTATTGGGCCCCGCCCCCAATATCTACTTAAGTTGTAACACTCCAAACTCTCTGAACGTGAAATGCTACTAAAATCCAATCTTTCATGCCATTAAACATATGGATTAACAATTTTACCCTGCTTAGTTAAGCAAAAATTTAATTATTTTTTTTGGTAAAGTACAACCTACCTCAGCGCGAGTTTTAATGCTTCATAATTAGAATTAGTCTTGGGGTTTGGCATCACTCTCAACCCTAGTTGTATTGATAGAAAAATCATTAAAACGAGGTGGACGAGTAGCCTTACCTCAAAATGAAATTATAATGACTTATTAACGAAATCATTTGAAGATGCTAGATACGAGACTAGATTGGTGACAAAAGGTTACAGTTAGATTCCAAGTGTTGACTTTACATATGTGTTCTCACTAGTTGTGAAGCATAGTTCCATTCGGGCTTTACTTGGAGTGGTGGTTAAGAATGACTTGGAGATTGAATGGATGGATGTCAAAACTACATTCTTACATGAAGAACTTGAGGAGAAAATTTACATGCAACAAGTAGAGGAGTTCATAGTTTTTGGAAAGGAAGACTACGTGTGCTTGTTGAAAAAGTCTTTGTATGTACTAAAGCAGTCACTGAGGCAGTGGTATAAGCGATTTGATTCATTCATGACTACTCATGATTTTTTCAGATGTAATTATGATAGTTGTGTATACTTTAGAAATGAAGATAGTGGATCAACTACATATTTGTTATTATATGTTGATGATATGCTCATAATAGCTAAAGATAAAGTAGAGGTCACAAAAGTGAAATTTCAACTCAGTAAGGAGTTTGATATGAAAGATTTGGGTGCCATAAAGAAAATTTTTGGTATGAAAAATCTTGAGGGATAGAAAAGCTGGAAAATTGTATATGAGTTAGAAGGGTACATTGGGAAGGTATTTGAAAGATTCAATATGGTGAATGCGAATGCTGTCAGTACTCTCTTGGCCGCCCACTTCAAATTATCATCTAACTTGTGTCTTCTGTCATATGAAGACATAGATTACATGTCTCGAGTTCATTATTCTAGTGTAGTTGGTTCGTTGATGTATACTATGGTTTGTACAAGACCTGATTTGACACATGCAATTAGTATAGTTAGCAGATACATGGAAAATCCTGGCAAAGAACAATGGAAAGCGGTGCAGTGGATCTTCAAATACTTGAGAGGCTCTTCTAATGCTTGTTTGCATTTTGGTAGAAATTTAGATTGAGTCATTGTGTATATAGATTCCGATTATGCAGGAGATCTTAATAAGATGAGATTACTTACAGGGTATGTGTTTACCCTTGAAGGCCGTGCTATCATCTGGAAAACTATTTTGCAAAATACAGTAGATTTATCTACAACAGTAGAATACATGGCCACTATAGAGGCATGTAAGGAGGCTATGTGGCTGAGAGGATTGATTGGTGAAATCATTGAAGACTTGTAGATGTCTACAGTATTTTGTAATAGTTAGAATGCAATTTTCTTGATTAAGAATCAGATGTTTCATGAGATGACTAAACACATTGATGTGGGGTATCATTTTGTGTGTGATGTGATTGCTCGTGGTGATATTGTTGTGAGCGAGGTGGATACCAAGGATAATCCTACTGATATGAAGACAAAACCACTTCCCATTGCTAAGTTTGAATATTGCTTGAAATTAATGGGTGTTTGTCATTGATTTAGTCCATTAGAGCTTGTTTGGAAGATGATGAATGATGTTTACTTGGAGATGTATTTTGAATTCTTTGTGATAGAATTTGTTTCAAGGTGAAGATTTGTTGTGGTGTATCCAAATTCCATGTTATTTGAGTTTGGTTGAATAAAAGAAGTTTAAAGAGTTTGGGTTTTGAGAGTCATATTTATTGAAGATCAAATTTCATCAAGAATTGAGAATTTGGCTTAGAAAGTGAATTTGAGATGAGAAAACAATTTGGAACGGAAAAAAGAAAAAAAAAACAGAGGGCTCGGTGCTGAGGCGCTCGAAGGTGTTTTTAATTTCATTTTTTTAAATTTTAAGACCTATTTTTATCTAAAACTCCGAAAGGAGAGAGATATATATATATATATATATATATATATATATATATATATATATATATATATATATATATATATATATATGAGATTAGATTTTAATTGAGAGCATTAAGATCTTGATATTGTAAACACAATTATTATTGATTAAAGTTGATTTTTTTCCACTACTCGTGATTTTTCCCATATTGGGTTTCCACTTAAATTTTGGTGTTTATTTTCTTTTTGATTATTTCATTATTATCATTATCTTGCGATCCAAAATTCATAACAGACTCAACTTGGATTGGCTACAACGGATATAATTTGTATATTTTGGTATAGAATTATACATTTGGTAGTATATATAAAACAAAAACGCTACAGGAACAGGATATTTGCACCGAACTGTTACAGGAATTTAAAATTGAATACGTGGCAAGAAAAGTCCTTAAAAATCGGTTTAACTGAAAATGGACCAAACCGGTTTGGTGATAACCTACAAAACTGTCTAGGGATCACTGTGTGCCCGAAATCAATTCATTTCATTCTACAGCCCCTTTCCTTGCCTCTCGTTCCTTGCCTCTAGATCTCAAATTCGGCAGTCACACCAACAAAATTCCGAGAGCCACACCAACAAAATTCCGCCAGCCACAAGACCAAAAATTCGACGCCACAAGAGCAGATTTTGGAAGGATGAGCAGTGATTTTCGCACCCCTTTTGTTTCCCGAAATCGTAGTATATCCTCCCCCCAACACTCGTTCACCTCCAGCCACACAATTTCTCCATCTCCTCCTTCCAACACCTTAGGCCCATCCCGTTGTTGACAGGAGTCACCGCCGTCCGTCGCCAAAGCCATCCACTTCCCAAGGTAATCGTGTGACTTAAGTCTTTAGGGTTTAGTTTGTGCGTTGATTTTATCATGATCTATGAACAATTAGTTATGGTGCAAATTGTACATGTAGCGTTTTTGATATACAATTTCTATTTTATTGTGTCTCTCCAGTTCTTCTATTCTTCTGCTTTTCTTTGCCTTAAATCCCTTTTGTTTTCCTTTGTCAATATCTTCCTTTCTTCTTCGGGGTCAATCTGTTAGCATCGGAATAAGTATACATACTCAAGATGGTGAATGGTTGCATCCCAGACGTTTATCAGTATAATTGGGTTAAAATCATAACTTGGTTAAAAATATAGAATTGCTTCATTTTAGGATTCCAACCTTTTTTTGTTCCAAACGAAGTCAATGAACTATCATTGTTCTGTGTGCTAGTAAAAAATCAACATGGCTAAACATTTACAGTTTAAACTATCATTGTTGTGTGTGCTAGGATTCCAACCTTTTTGTTGCAGTTTAAACATTTACCAACATGGCTAATAAAAAATCAAAAATGTGTGTGCTAGAATTAATGTGGGTTTAGTTAATTAAGCAGTTTCGGCAATTATTATTGAAGTGTGAATAAGAAAAAAAAGGTGATTATTTGCTTTCTGTAACGTGGGACTTCATATTTCACTAGCATTAATGTCGATTTGTTTGTTTCATCAACAGTTGTCGATTAGAATGCGAGGAAGGAATTTTGGAGTTTTCCACAGTTGTAGAAGTGACGCTCACTACTTCTCACAATGCAAAACAATACGTAGATGCCCGGAGTGTAAACAAGGATTTCGGAAATGTTTTGAGGTCGAACGAGATACTGTAAACAAAGGAAAATTGTTCTTCACTTGTAGTAATGACTGTGGATATTTTGACTAGGTGAAAAAAAGAAGATTTAAACGGGGAATCGAGTACCGTTAATGAAGCAGCGAATCATGAGCCGAATGAGGAAGATGAAGACTTGCCAAGCATATTTGACAGTCTAGCCCGAATAATCGAGAAACGAGATGTCGAGATATCATTGCACTTAACATTTCGCATAGGAAAAGGAATTGCCGAATATGATGGGAAAGGAAAGGGATCGACTTGAACGGGTGATAAGATTTATGTTTGTGGTAGATAGAGTACTACGACATCATTTTGTATTTGCTATATGGTTTGTGGTAACATACAAACTTGTTGGTCATAGTATTGTTTAGGTCGGTTACTACGTTGACATATCTATGTTTTAATATATTATGTTGAACTATTTCACCGTCGAATGTTTATTCCACTTTTGATAGTCAGGGGTCGGCTTTTATATGAAAAATGTGCTTTGTTGATGGAAATAGGCAGCATTAATTGCTATAGGCAGCATTAATTGCTATGTATATGCTTTTATGTGGTTAAAGACATGGTGATTTTGGTTTACAAGAAACGAAACAAAAAGAAAGAATAAACTTATCATTCAATGGTATCCGGTGTACTGCTTCGAATCCAACATTTGCCACCTAGTAAAATAATAATTTTCACCTCCAAAAACTGGAAGCCATACATATACAATAATTAGCATCCAAGAATTCCTAATATTAATGTTAATTCTATTTTGGAAACTGCATGAATCACGTTCCAGAATAGCAAAATAATAATTTCCACCTCCATAAACTGGAAGCCATACAATAATCAAGATCCAAGAATTCCTAATATTAATGTGAATTCTATTTTGAAAACTGCAGGAATCACCTTCCAGCATAGCAAAATAAAAATTTCCATCTCCATAAACTAGAAGACATGAACAGCAGATATGGCTCCTCTCTAGTCAATACCTTCCAAGCTATAATCACAAGCATGTGCCACCTTGATCGGGGAAATTTTGATAATAGTATGGCATCACATGACCTAATCCACATGACAGAGAGTTAGGAAATGCTTAAATTAAATTATGAATTGTACTTTATTATGAAATTTATTTGTATTTACCTGGAGCGTTCATAATTCCATTCGTAACCGCCGAACTGATGAAAGTTGAATAGGGCAAGTGTTCTGTGATGGCATCGTTAGCATTGTTACCCTGTATGAAAAACATAATGTTTAACAAGTAAAACCAGTTAAATAGTTTAGGTGTTAGGATATACTAACAACCATTAAGTGTTGTGAATATGAGAACGGTGTCAACATAGAACATTGCGATAGTCGAGATTCATGGACGTTGGTTGCAGCCTCGTCCGTATTACTAGGCCTAGCCATTTGCCTCTTCCCTTTGTTCGAAGTTGATGTGGACTGCATTGTCATCGACTTGAATCAGAACTCGAAGCCCTATTCCCAATCAATTAAACAAGTAATGGATAAACATACCTTCACTTTCCTCGAAGTGGACTCTAATGGGCTTTTCCATCGACGTTTCCTTGGCGCGCCCTTCCCGTTTGATGATTTAGGATCTAATATGCTCTCGCTGTCAGTATTTTGCGAAGCAGTACAAGTGGAGGTTGACCGAATAATATTCAGCGAAAGGGCAATGCTTCCACTACGCAACTTTTCCATCCGCATATGTTCTGCTTGCAATTTTACCCACTCTATTATTGCACGTGGCCACCCTTCGTCATCTGCAGCGAGGTCTGTCACCTTCGTAAAAGCCTGACACATATCGTCATATCTCAACTATCCTGGAGTACTTCCTAACCCGCATAATTCACGTCGACCCTTGTGTGTGCTCTACTGACATCTCGCCTCCATCTCCGTAAAATATACCTATCAGGCATTGACGTGATGTCGTTACAGATCAGGACTGTGATTGCATGTCTGCAAATGATTCCTTGAAATTCAAACAGGTGGCAACTATATACAACTTCACGGGTATCCCTCCGAAATGAAACACAAAATGTCTTTTTCTTCCGGTGCTCGTGCTATATGATATGTTCTCGGATCTCGTAAGTCGTCCAAAAACATTCTTCCTTCTCAGATAAGACATCGCAATATACATTCTCAGTGAACTCATTTTGAACTTCACTGAACTTAGAAATGGTGTATACTGCCTGAAATTGTTTTTCCATTTCAGAAGTTGTTGCACATAGTATCATTTGGGAAAATGACTTGAAATCAGCATGAAACTCCTTATCAACCTTGTTCCTCAGTACTCTTTCATATTGTTCGACAAACTGCTTCAACGACATCTTCGAGTGCACATATCTATCGAAAAATGCATTCATACTCTCATTTCATTGTGTTGTGGACATCCCTGCCCAGAAAGTGGTTCTTAAAAAACTAGGCACCCAACGACCTCTGTTAATGTATAATCCCGACAACCAGTCGTTACCATGCAAGTCATACGTATCGATCATTACCCTCCAACCTTCCTCGAATTCTTCAACAAATTGTGAATCATATACTAATGTGTGTATAGCAGAAAATATCGAGCTCTTTTGGACATGTTAGCCAAACTTTTCTGGTAATTTCTTCAGAATGTGCCACAGATACCATCTATGTTTCGTATTCAGAAAAACAATCTCAATTGCATTTTGCATTGCCCTGTCTTGATCAGTAAGTATTCCATTTGGAGCTTTATCATGCATGCACTGAAGCCATGTCTTGAACAACCAAACAAAAGTTCCCGTGTCCTCATTCGATAACAATCCACAGCCAAGCAGTATTAATTGTCCGTGATGATTTACAACAACAAAATGGGCGAATGACATGTCATATTTATTAGTGAGATACGTAACATCACCAAACTCTTTGTAAGACTGCCGACATCTATTATCTGCCCAGAATACATTCTTCAGTTGAGATTCCTCGTCTAAATCCATGCTAAAGTAAAATATTGAGCACTTTGCTTGCATCTTTATAAAGTACGACTGTATAGCAATGACATCTCATTCTCCAAGTCGTAATCATCTGACTCGTTCGATATAATTCCGACAATCCTTCTCCATGAACGTCATATTTTCATATCCACCGGCTGCCACAACCTCAGAGTTAAAACTCTTGTGCAAGGGGATTCCTGTCATATCATTCACTTCAAGTTTTCATTTCGCACTCGCAGTCAATTTTCGATTGAATCGAAACAACCTTGACTTTGAAGGACTTGTTTTATGATTGTGTTCGAGGCATACTTTGTTAATTCTCCATATTCCACAACTATCTAAAGATGCAGAAATTCTTGCTTTACAGTCTGTCTGACTTGTTGCTTGCGACTTCAAGGAACCACCCATAGCATAATTTCTTCGACCTTCATGACTGCATGTGAATGTGACATATCTCATAACTCCATCGTCCGCCTTTTTCGAATTTCGTTTCCTCACAGGAAAACCTATGGCGTAAGCATATCTTTTGTACAAATCCAACATTTCTTTCTCACTATTAAACATCATACCCACATCAGGCTCAGTTGCAACATCTCCTCCTACATTTTCATTCTCCAATGTGTTCTCGTTATCACATTCCAGCAACATATCATGATTGTCACCTCCTACAATTTCTTTTCCTGCAACAATATATCTATTTTGTTAGAAGTTGCAAAGTTATTATAACTAA
The DNA here is from genome assembly GCA_035079005.1 of Fraxinus americana. NCBI lineage: Eukaryota > Viridiplantae > Streptophyta > Magnoliopsida > Lamiales > Oleaceae > Fraxinus > Fraxinus americana. The sequence continues at coordinate 351,681 of JAVHZT010000039.1, forward strand.
GAGCATACCTTGTCTATAAATAATCAGCTAACCTATAAATAATCATGTATATTTCTCGAAATTTGAAAATGTATCAGCTAACCTATTAATAACAAAAACGCCCAAATGAACATAAATCGAATGAGAAACCTATTTTATTCACAATGGAAAATCACAAATTCTACACTCTGGAAACCAATTCAAGCAATAAACCAATTCATTTGTAGCAAGGCCAATTCCAAACCAAGAAGTAGTATACCTTTGTCCGTCATCTGCAGCGATAATCGGTAGGTTTTCAGGAGCAACTTTGATGTTGGGTTTCGGTGGGCTTTCATTCCGGAAAGGACCTGTGACTGTCTGGGCCGAATGTGTTGGGGGGAGGAAATAGAGAACAACTAAGACCGAAGGAGGAGATGGAGAAATTGTGTGGCTGGAGGTGAACGAGTGTTGGGGGGAGGATATACTACGATTTCGGGGAACAAGAGGGGTGCGAAAATCACTGCTCCTCCTTCCAAATTTTGCTCTTGTGGCTGTCGAATTTTTGGTCTTGTGGCTGACAGAATTTTGTTGGTGTGGCTGCCGGATTTGAGATCGAGAGGCAAGGAAAGTGGCTATAGAATGAAATGAATTGATTTGGGGCACACAGTAATCCCTAGACGGTTTTGCATGTTATCACAAAACCGGTTTGGTCCATTTTGAGTTAAACCGATTTTTAAGGACTTTTCTTGCCACGTATTCAATTTTAAATTCCTATATCAGTTCGGTGCAAATATCCTGTACCTATGGCGTTTTTGTATATTAAAATATAAAGTCAATGTCCCCATTCTCAAGTTTGTCAATTATTCCAGCTTTTGTATATTATTGTTAATCTTCCCTATAATTTCCAGTAAACTACTTCCACAAATCCGGATAATTGAATTATATTAATCTATAAAAGAGCCATGTGGCTCTCAACTAAAACCACAAGTTAACTTATTTGTTCTACAACTGTTGATTATATAATGTTTTGCTGTTTGTCAAACAGACGCCGTAGGGAGGAAAATTTCCATGATCCGACTATACCACAGAGCAAAACTCCGGCGCCGCCATCTTATGGTGGTGATGGTAAAGGTGGAAAGTTCAGTGGCACGAAGGATGGAAATATGGTGGTGTTGGCTGGAGCAGGTGCTGCTGTGGCTGCAACAGCCGCTACTGCGGCAGTTGTAGTGGCTGCGGACGAAAGTGAACGCGAACATGATAATCGAGCTAGTGGGGGCGGTGGTTGTGGGGCTGCACCTGTAACGACTGGTGGAGACGGAAACAGCGGTGGTACTTCGCAAGGTTGTTGTTGTGGTGCAGGTGGTGGTGGTGGAGATGGCGGTGGTTGCGGTGGCTGCGGAGGCGGAGGTTGCGGAGGTTGTGGAGGTTGAATATTGTGTGACCTTCAATTTCCTGGAATTGTGTTAACATGTGATACTAAAAGTTACTCTTTACCAATCTTTGTAAATTTTATTTTTGTCTGTTTAAATTTTTCTATAAATAAAATGTTTTTCTCTCCTCGTATCTTATCTTATCTTTATATTATTTCACTTAATTCTTAGAAGATAATGGAATGAACATGACGATAGTCTCGTTAATTCTATGAATACTTGAGAATTTAGGAGTCAATAATTCGTTATTCGCAAAAGAAACAAATACTGAACAACCGACAAAGAATTGGATAACCGACAAAGATCAGGGACTTAATCCAACCAAAAGAAAACTTCAAGGTCCAATTTACTGCTTCCTGAAAAAATAGGACCCAAGTTGCATAAATCAAAACGTTCAGGGAACAACTTGCGGATTGAAGAAAATTTAAGGACTTTGAAAAAATCTAGAAACTTCAAGGACCAATTAGCAATTTTGGATTGGGCCATACACTTCTTTGATGGGCACAGGTTGAGCAATCGGCAACTACTTTCGGCCTACCCAAATTGATGAGGTTGATAAGCATATCATTTATAATGAAAATAGACTTCAAGTCAATGCTAATTGCTAAATTATTTAATTTATTTATTCATTCGGGGATCTAGTGAAGATTGAAATAAAGAACCGACTTTATTGATTATTTCAGGAATCAAAGTGTGAACATCTTTTCCAATAACATTTCTTGGTGGAAGAATTAGTTCATAAAGTTATCTTCGACTCAAGCAAGTCAACGTTGTCGGTGTAAAAAGCAATCATTAAGTTATTAGCACTTGGAAATACAAGCAAGAGAACTTATCCTATATAAGACTATGAGTAACATGGGATTGAATCACTACAACAAAAACAACATATGACAATGTTTCCTATATAAAAATATGAGTAACACGGGATTGAATCACTATAACAAAAACAGCATACGGTACCGTTTGGACGTGTGTCGTAAATCGAGATGTTGTTGTTGTTGAGTATGATCCCTACGGCAACGTTTAAAGAACATTGTTGTAGGCCTACGACAACGTAGGGGTCCTACGGAAACGTTCTTTCAAAAGTTGCAGTAGTTGTTTTTTTTATAGCAATTTATGCAAATTAAATGTCAAAATTAAAAATGACTCCTTATGAATAAGTTTTGGAATTTCATAAAAAAGACTCCTTATGAATAAAACTATATATTGTACATTCATTTCTGAAAAATATATTGAAAAGAAAGTTCGTACAACCACTTCTAACATAATAATTCAGTGTGTAACTTATAATTAATCATAGTTATACTAAATGAAAAATCTGAACTCTTTCGAGTATTACATGTAAAAATCATCTCCATATTGAAATCAACGTCAGTTGCTGCTTCTTCATTGAGTCCTCTCTGTTCAATCTGCCTGCACTACAACAAAAATAGTCATTAGCAACATTTAAAAGGCAACATTTGTTGATAAATGTTGCCAAAATGGTCTTTTGGCAACATTTTTGTAAGTGAATGTTGCCAAAGGCTAATATAAATGAGTTTTAGCAACGTTTTTTTAAAAAAATGTTGCGGTAGACCACTTTTCGCAACGTTTATTGAGTGTTGCGGAATGTGTTACCTTTAGCAACGTTTGCCAAACGTTGCGAAAGGCCTACCTTTCGCAACGTTTGGCAAACGTTGCGAAAGGCCCACCTTTCGCAACGTTTGTGTAAACGTTGCGAAAGGTGCGAAAGGTGGGCCTTTCGCAACGTTTGCCAAACGTTGCGAAAGGTATTTTAACCCAGTAGCCAGGGGCGGAGATAGGGCCCAACCCCAGGTCCAATAAAATTTTTTTTTTTATTAAGGCCCAAATTTTCAACTTTCCAGCCCAATAGCCCACCTTCCAATTCCAACCCAGCCCAATTCCCACAAAAAACTAAACCTAGCTACCCAATTCACACCCAATTAAACTCAATTCCCGACCTCATTCACGTGAAATCCCCAATTGAATCAGAGACGACGACTCTGCGTCTCTTCTGCGTCTTTGCCATTGAAGATTTCTTCCCGTTCGACGTTCGCCCGTTCGACATTCACCCGTTCGCGGTTCGCCACTTCCAGCTGTAGCCACTGACGATTTGTTTCTGCCGGCGCCATTAATGATTTATTTCTGCAGAAGCTTCGGCATTTGAGGTGAACCTTGAATCGTTTTCATCTTTTTTTGTTTCTTTTACAGTTTTACTACCTGTCTACCGATTTATTGTTCGTTAAGTCCTTGTGCTTGTGCTTGTGCTTCTGTTTTTGTTGTTGTTGCCATTGACAAATGCTGCATTTTCCAAGTGGAGCCCAAACAAGGGCATAATGATTTGTTTGGAGATAGATTCACCTTTGCATAGTTAACTTGGAGCAGTTACTTGAGTTTTCTAGGGTTGTTCGGGTAATTGTTTTAAGCTTTTATATGGCCTGTCATGGACTTGGCTCCTCCAGGCACACGTGTACACTTAACCCCTTCCAAAACTAACATTATTGGCGAGTTTTGGTCATGCCCTGGGTGACCATTGCCGAATCCCCTCTTTTCAATTTTGAGTGAAAATTTCTTACAGTTGTTATATCTTTGAAAGCAATTGGAGTTGTCTCACCCAAATGCAGAACTTAGATTGCTTGAAGTTTTCTACCACAAGATTTATAAGGTAATGATCATCTTGCTGAAGCTTTTTCTATATTGGTAGGTTGTCACATGCCTAGATTTGTTGAGTGGGATCCTGGTTTAGCCTTTATATTTTATTAGCTTCTGTGTTTACTTCTTTGAGAATGGATCTTTGCATGGTTTGTACAACAGAGGAAATGAACTTTCTAAATCATATCTACTTCCAGAATCAGGTTACTGATAAAATACAAATAGTTATAGCAGTAGTGTTCATGGTTGTTCTAATGTGCTCAGTATGTACTGCATACACTAAAAAGGCTAATGAAGGCCTAAAAAAAGGAAGATTTCACATTAAGCTTTATATTTGACCCCCAAGTCATAAATCATTTAACTAATGTGGCTGGAAAAAAGAATATTGGGATTGTTTTGATTCTTTGAACCATAATGTTAAAGGATTCATTAATTTGTTCGATTGGAAGACAGCTTGGTTTAGGTGAGTGGTAGTTGTTTTACTGAATGGATTTAGTTTTGTTTGTTTTGATTCTTTGAACCATAATGTTAAAGGATTCATTAATTAGTACATCCGAGAAGCCTACCGTTTTCCTAGATGTGATGTGTTTTTCCATGAAACTGTATTTTTGTTCATGGCCATATATGGATATCAAATTGTTTGTATATGTTTGAAGGGGCTAAATGGCTGTGCGAATTTGAAATATCAAGTAAAAGATTTCTTTCTGAGAAAGTGTCCACCTTTTTTTCTAAGGAAAATTGATTTTTTGGGCCACTTTGTTCCTTTATATCCATTTTATCTCGAGGTCCATTTTAATCATAGAAATTACTTTCCCAGAATACCGCTTCTGCACCTATATTATTCCGGTTAAGTGAATATATCAGCCTGAATACACCATGCTTACAAACCATAATCAATTGGCTTGTTATGCTTCGATTGAGAGGTGAAGCTAGGTGATCTATCCAATTGTTATATGTAAGCACCGAAAAGCTGGCTATCTAGTCAGCGTGCAAATATTGGGATATATTCATATGACAAATGCAATTTCTCTTTCCCACTAAGTTCCAGTAACCAGTGGTGTCTTGTATTAGCAGGGTTTGTCTGGTTTTCTTCTTTAAACCTTCGCTGGTAGTTTATTTCTCTAACTTGAAGTCTGTAACCTTATCAGCGTTAATTCTGGTTGACCTCTTTGCCTCAAACAACAAAGCGTAAAGAGGTTGAAATAGAATAATTGAACGTAGTTTAATTTGGTTGCTAAATATTATATTTCATTGTTTCTGAGGTTGTTTCTGTTCAAGCAGTCTCTCTCTCATTTAGGGTTCAGTTTTATTATACTGGCTTCATCCTTTTCTGAATTATTAAATATCATTTCTGTTTTATTTAGAGGTTGTAGCATCTTGTTTGGTGAAGTGATGGTTTAGTACTTCTTTCTTCCTCTTTTTTTTTGCAGGCACTTAAGGAGAAATCTACAATAATTCAAATTCTAAAGCAGGAGGATGAAGGCCTTGTACAGTTTACTGCTACAGATGAAGATTCTACTAGTAGTGGTGGAAGTAATGTTTTGAAGTCTTGGGCTATTTTAGCATGATAGAGTTGCTTAGAGTACATTTGTTTGTTGGGTGATTATCACACTGGATGGAAGTGCTTACTATCAGTTGATGTATTACCATTTTGAAACTCATTTTTATTTAGGTGTTTTTGTATCACATTCTAATATTCAAGTGTATGGATTCAAAAATTTGTAATAAAATTATCAATTTTTATGCAATTTCAAAATTTGTTCATAAGGATTCATTTTCAATTTTGTCAATCAATTTTTTTAAATTGGTTTTTAAAAAAAAAAAAAAAAAAAAAAACCCTTACGGCAACGTTTAAAAAACGTTGTCGTAGACCCCCTACGGCAACGTTTTTTTAAACGTTGCCGTAGGGGTCTACGGCAACGTTTAAAAAAACGTTGCCGTAGGGGGTCTACGGCAACGTTTTTTAAACGTTGTCGTAGGGGTCCTACTCTACGGCAACACCTTGATTTGCAACACACGTCCAAACGTTGCAAAAGGTCTACGGCAACGTTTTTTGAACGTTGCCGTAGGCTATTTTTGTTGTAGTGCTGTTTGGTTAGAGCTTTGGTATGCCATTTTCCATCAGTTTTTTTGTTTACATATGGAAGAGAAAAGTACATTAGACCCGTATTGACCAAATTGTTTATGAAAGAATGGAATCTGTCCTTCATGAAAGATTTGTGGTTGTGGCAAGGATGAAGCTTGGTATACAGAACACCTACCGAAGACCCACAAACAGGGGTGGGGTGGGTGTGGTTGGGGTGATTTTTTAATGAGGTGGGTCCCATCATGTGAGAGGCTTAGCTCTGCAAGGCCTTTTACAGGCATGGCAGAAGAGCTTAATACTTGTGGCAAATGTGCAGATTGAAGCTGCTGGTTTCTCTGACTCAAGGACTGTTTGGGTTTGGCAAAACTAACTACAATAAGAATTTCATCATCCAGTAAGCATTAACTAAATAATTGAGACTCCTGTGTAATTGAAATGTATATAAAACTTTAGCAAAAACCTGAAAGGCTAAAACTCCACATAGAATATTAATTATTAAAGATGATTAACTTATTGAATATTAATTATTTTTACAACAACATTAATATTCATAGTATCCATAAATTCATCTTAGTTCTTGGCTGCCAAGCACACATTTGAAGTTCCTAACATTGTAAAAACACATCAAAGTACAAGGTACAGATTCATATTACACTCAGAAATTCAATGTCGTGAAATTCAGGCCCAAACTCAGAATTCAAATTAAAAATTACACTAACTTGATAATCAAATAAAAATTGTACCTTTTAAAACAAAATCTCCTCTATATTTCAAGAAAGAATGGGTCTTTCAAAAATGCTCAAAATCCTCAAGATTTAGCAGAGAAATGGTGAACTCTTCACAGGTCAGGTGGATGGGTAATGGGTTTGAATTGGGTTTTTTATACGTTGATATCCATCCTCGAATCTTTCAAACACGCAGACATATTATATGTATTAAGAACAAGATTGAGGGTAAACAAATCCAAGAGGACAAGAATTAGAGTTAACTCATGTTTTCCAAACAAGTAGTACGTATAAATATGAAATCTTTCAATAAATGATTTCAATTTTCCTTGAGAAAGTTAGGTGGCTACAAAATTCATTAAGGAAATTGATTGTTTGCCAGCTACGTTTGGATAAGAATCCAGGGACCACTTGGGCTGCCTTCCCCTCCACATGGTGCACCTAGCCCAACCATGGGTCTTCCTCAATTTCATCCAGAATGCGATCGATTTTTTGTTGCAGTTTAGGATTTGTTCGAAAAATTCAGTGCTCACGATTGTGTGAGATGAGGTGAGGCTGAGGCTGAGAGTGGTTGTGTGGTTGGTGGGCGTGGTGGTTGTTGGTGGTTTTGTCTAGTGGGCGTGGTGCCGGAAGGTGGAGGTGGTGGGTTGGAGAGGAATGAACAGAGACCCAGGTTCCAGAGAAACGAAGGAAGACGTGAATAAATATTGGGTTTTGGTTAATTTGGGCCGTGTATATTTAAAAAAATACTAAAGTTTTCGCAACGTTTGATAAACGTTGCAAAAGGTCAATATTTCGCATCGTTTAGCTTGCAATGTTTGCGAAAAGTAGACCTTTAGCAACGTTTATCAAACGTTGCGAAATGTGGGCTATCAAACGTTGTGAAAGGTCTCACCTTTCGTAACGTTTGATAAACATTGCTAAAGGTCTACTTTTAGCATCGTTTGGTGAATGTTGCGAAAAATCTTACCTTTCGCAACACTCAATAAACGTTGCTAAAGGTGTCTATCGCAACGTTTTTATTTTTCTAAAAAAGTTGTCAAAACTCATTTATTAATATCAATGGCAACATTTGTCATTTGTTGACAAATGTTGCCTTTTTAGTGTTGCAAATGATTATTTTTGTTGTAATGAATCCTCCGTCAAAAGGAAATGATCCAGTTACGAGCCTGAATTTTATGTGTTTAAAAATATGTGCTAAAAATCAAGAAGCAACTACTATTTTCGCTTATTGAAGGAATATCATCCAGCTCAGGGAGTCCATCATCTAGCTCAGGGAGTTGATGGAGTTTTTTTCACTACAAGTCCAGTCCATAAGTTACCGGCCCACTAAAGTCCAGTCCAGTCCAGTCCATTTCGTTCAGTTCATAGTCTAGTGAATAAAGGGTTAAAACGTGTTTTTACTCACACGCTTTTGCTCACGTTTATTTCCATCTCTTCTATTAGTTTGTTATCACACGGCTGTTGCCTTTTGATTGGTTATGGTAGCTTCCTCTCTATATATACAAGAGGCAGATCATAACCAGGATTAGGATGGCAAAACGATTAATACATTAAATTGAATTTCATTTTCGTTTTGTTCATGGTATCAGAGCGGGATTAAAGATCTGGATAGTAAAGTGTTGCTGATGTAAAATGGCAGCACACGAAGATTTACCTCTGATTGAATCAGAGGACGATGAAGCTACAGAGAAGCGAGCAACGCAGAAGACTTATTTTAATGGAGATCCATTGGATTTACAAAGCTCGGATCATCCAGGAATGCAGCTTGTTTCTTCACACTTAACAGGACAAAACTATCTAAGTTGGAGTAGATCAATCAAGATAGCCTTAGGAGCAAAATTGAAATTGGGTTTTATCAATGGGAGTTGTGAAAAACCAGTTGAAGATTCAGCTAGTTATGAACAATGGGTACGAGTTGATTGTATGGTTAGATCTTGGTTACTGAATTCGATTTCGAAAGAAATCGTAGAAGCATTTATTTACACCATGACAGCTAAGGATCTTTGGGATGAGCTAAAAGAGAGATATGGGGAATGTAATGGACCCCTATTATACCAACTACAAAGGGAAATAGGAAGCATTTCACAAGGAGTAATGACAGTTGAGAAATACTACACTAAATTGAAGAAACTATGGGATGAACTAGCATGTTTGATGCCAATCCCTAACTGCACTTGCTCAGCATCAAAGGAGGTATCAGATTTGACCTTTTTAATCGATTAATGCAATTTTTAATGGGATTAAACGATACCTTTGACCACATCAGAAATCAGGTTCTTGTAATGGATCCATTGCCTTCAGTCAACAAGGCCTACTCTATGGTACTTAGAGTTGAAAAACAGAGGGAAGTGCATGTACTATTTCCTGATATGAAGGACAATTCAGCCATGTTTATTAGAACTACTGAATATAAGAGAGAAAGTGGAAACAGAACTGGATTCTATAGAGGATCTAGCAGAGGGCGTTTTGGTAGAGGGAATTACAGTTCAGTAAGGGGAAATACGAGAAGGTTTGGAGTTGTTGAAAGAGATAATTCACACTGTGATCATTGCAATATGAATGGTCATTCAAAGGATACATGTTTCAAGTTAAACGGATACCCAGACTGGTTTAAAGATCTGAAGGAACAGAGATCTAAGAATTTTACTGATGGAAAGTACTTAGCAAATATGGCAGATACACCATTGGATTTTAGTGAAGATCAAGTGAGGAATGATACTGCCATGTCAAATAAAATTGCTGACATGATAAAACTTGAAGTTCAAAAGGCCTTGAGAGGCAATATGCTGAAAAATATGGAGAATAAGGTGAATTTTACACATATCAAAGACTATGCAGGTATGAGTTTCTGTTATTCCCTTCTAGCTAGACTTGATTGTTTGAAATCTGGCACTTGGATAATCGATACAGGAGCTAGTAATCATATATGTGCAGACATCACATTGATGACAGACATGAAAACCACAACACAGCCCATACAAGTTTGCCTACCTGATGGAACTACTAAACCTGTTAACAAAGTTGGAAATGTGAAATTGAATTCACAATTACATCTCACAGACTCATTATATGTACCTAGTTTCAATTTTAATCTCTTATCAGTGCCTAAACTCACTCAAAATGCTCACCTAAAACTAACCTTTTATCCTTCTTTCTGCCTATTGCAGGACCTGCAGAGTGAAGGAGTTCTAGCGGTTGGCAAGCTTGTTGGAAATCTTTATCTTTTAGATGAGTCGAGTTTTTTGTTTGGGAATAGAAACACTAAACAGTCTATAGTTGAGTCTGAAAATTCTGGATCCTTTCCATCATGTAACCAAGCTTATGATATCAATAAAATTTCTATTTCACCTTCTTCTGACTCATTTCTCCAATGGCACAATAGACTTGGTCACACATCCTTCCAAACCCTGCAACACTTAGAGTTTTTGAAACATCATCCCACAGAATCTGATTTGTTACAGAGTTGTGAAACCTGTCATAAAGCAAAACAACAGAGAATGCCCTTTCCTGTTAGCTCAATTCATACTGAAGCCACGTTTGAATTAATTCATGTGGATATTTGGGGACCCTATAGGCAATTCTCGTTGACAGGAACACCTTTTATCTTAACAATAGTGGATGATTTTAGTAGAGCAACATGGACCTTCCTACTACTACACAAAACGCAGGTCACTAAAACACTTGATTGTTTTTTTAAAATGGTGGAAACTCAGTTTGATAAAAGAGTAAAATGCCTGAGATCTGATAATGGGACTGAATTCCTTGGAGCTGAATGTCAAGCCTTACTTCAAACTTCTGGGATAATTCATCATAGATCTTGTATCTACAGTCCTCAACAGAATGGCGTTGTGGAACGCAAGCATAAACATCTTCTCCAACTAGCTCGATCCCTGATGTTTCAAGCCTTTTTACCAAAAAAGTTCTGGCCATTTTCCATATTAATGGCTACCTTCATCATCAATAGACTTCCAACAAAGGTCTTAAGTTGGCTCACCCCTTTTGAAAAACTATATGGAAAGAAACCTGATTATTCCTTAATTAGAACTTTTGGATCGTTATGTTACATGGCTAATACTAAGCCTCACAAGGATAAATTTGAGGAACGAGGATATAAGTGTGTTTTTCTTGGTGTCAATCCTGGACAAAAAGGGTTCAAAGTTTACAATCTTTCCACTAAACAGATTCAGGTATCCAGAGATGTCAAGTTTTTTGAATCTGTTTTTCCTTTTCAGAATAAAGTTAGTAATGATCCACCTCTCCCTTTGCCTCTCACTCAACACTTCGACTCTGATGAAATTAGCACACACCCACCATTACATGCTTTACAGAAATCTGCCACCCATCTTGATGTTACAAATTCACCAAACAATTTTTCTGATTTTATTCCTTTAATTCAAGTTCCCTTTCCTGACTCACAAATTACTGATGACTCAATTTCTTCACATATTCCATCTCCTACTCCTCCTCTCAGGCAGAGTACTAGAACCAAATCTAAACCACCCTGGTTGCAGGACTTTGTCACTAATGTTACTAGCACGCCTGATCTGCCAACTGCTGTTCATAATTCACTCTACAGGTCTAGTTCCTATGTTTTACCAGGTTATACGCCCCCTACTTTTCCTTATCGAATTTTGCCACACCTTAATTCTTCTTATGCTGCTTTTCTAGCTGCTTTATCGATTATCCAGGAACCATCCTCTTACAAGCAAGCTAGTCAAAGTCCTGATTGGACTCATGCAATGCAACTTGAACTTGATGCCCTGGAGAAAACCCAGACTTGGGAACTAACTACACTACCACCTGGGAAGCAAGCTATTGGATCACGATGGGTTTATAAAGTCAAACTTAACCCAGATGGTACAGTTGACAGACTAAAAGCGAGATTAGTTGCCAAGGGGTATCATCAATTGCAAGGGGTGGATTATTTTGATAGTTTCTCTCCAGTAGCCAAATTGGTTACTGTAAGGATGCTCTTCACTCTCGTAGCAGCTCGCGAATGGGTTTTGCATCAGTTGGACATTAACAATGCCTTTCTTCATGGTTTCTTAGATGAAGAGGTGTACATGGTGCCACCTGAAGGTTTTCTTAAGGCTTTACCAGGGCAAGTTTGCAAACTGAACCGTAGTCTGTATGGTTTGAAACAGGCGTCACGACAATGGAATGCTGAACTTTGCTCCAAACTTCACGATTTTGGTTTTAATCAGTCTGAACATGATCATTGCCTTTTTACCAGATATCAGTCAGACAGAATTGTCATTCTTCTCGTTTATGTTGATGATGTTCTTATTACAGGCTCCCATGAAGATGATATTGTTGCTGTCAAACAATACTTACATAAGGTGTTTACTATCAAAGATCTGGGGTATGCTAAGTATTTTCCGGGGCTTGAAATTGCTCGTAATTCTGAAGGGATGTATGTTAATCAGAGAAAATATATTCTTGATTTAGTTCAAGATGCTGGTCTATTAGGGGCCAAGCCAGCTGCAGTGCCAATTCCTAAAGGAACAAAATTGATTAGTCAAGCAGGTCCTCTGCTTCAGGAACCAGAGAAGTATCGAAGGTTGGTTGGGAGACTTCTCTACTTAAACTTGACACGTCCTGATATTACCTATGGTGTTCAGCAGCTTAGCCAATTTATGCACGCACCTTGTGACTCACATTGGGAAATTGCTTTACATCTCCTGCGTTATTTGAAGGGCTGCCCATCACAGGGCCTTTTCTTCCCGGCACGAAATTCCTTACGTTTGCAGGCTTACTCGGATGCGGATTGGGCCTCTTGTCCTGACTCCAGAAAATCATTAACTGGATATTGTATTTTCCTTGGTTCAGCTCTTATCTCTTGGAAGACCAAGAAGCAAACCACCGTTTCGCGATCTTCGGCGGAGGCTGAATACCGTAGTATGGGGAGTACAGTTTGTGAACTGCAGTGGATCACTTACATTCTGAGGGACCTTCATATTCCTTTCTCACTTCCCATTGCTTTATGGTGTGATAACAAGGCTTCCTTGCATATCACTGCGAATCCGGTGTTTCACGAGCGCACGAAGCATTTGGAAATTGATTGTCACCTGGTTCGAAATCTTTATAAGTCTGGTTTTATCCTTCCACAGTATATCCCTTCCCATGCTCAGCTTGCTGACATTTTTACTAAGTCTTTTGCTGCCCCTCACTTCCATCGTCTTCTCTCCAAGTTGGGGTTAGGTGATCTCCACCAACCTCCACCTTGCGGGGGGGATGAAGGAATATCATCCAGCTCAGGGAGTCCATCATCTAGCTCAGGGAGTTGATGGAGTTTTTTTCACTACAAGTCCAGTCCATAAGTTACCGGCCCACTAAAGTCCAGTCCAGTCCAGTCCATTTCGTTCAGTTCATAGTCTAGTGAATAAAGGGTTAAAACGTGTTTTTACTCACACGCTTTTGCTCACGTTTATTTCCATCTCTTCTGTTAGTTTGTTATCACACGGCTGTTGCCTTTTGATTGGTTATGGTAGCTTCCTCTCTATATATACAAGAGGCAGATCATAACCAGGATTAGGATGGCAAAACGATTAATACATTAAATTGAATTTCATTTTCGTTTTGTTCACTTATAATAAGACGAGCACCAAGACCCAAACAATGCAGGTTAAGGAGTTTAGGGTAGAGGATGTCTCACTCTATTCGAAACGGAATTATGTAGGGATGCAGATATAGATGAACGTATTGACTATCAAGATTTGAAATGTTGTCATACGTTGGAACTAGGCGCATGATGACATGAATCATGACTCCAGCACGGGAAATTTAGTATCCTTATTATTTTATGATTCTATGTAAGCTTATTGTTCTAAGAAGTACTTTATCTTTTATATTAATAAATCATGTCTCTATAAGAAATGTCAACGGAATTTTCTGAAGAATAATTATGAATTAGTATCCAAACAACTATTGACTTTATACCTGCTCTAGAACTACAACGAAATTTCCTGAAGAAAAATTATGAATTAGTAAACTGAATTATGATTTACAAAATATACTTATTTTTTCTTCACTTGTCCCCTCTTTAGACTTTTTGAAAGTACAATAATTATTAAAATATAATTGCGAGGAAAAAGATTCATAAAGCGTACACAGTAAGCCCTGCAACAACCAAAATTAGCAAAATGAAAAGAGAAGAAAAAGAAATGTCATAGCAATCTTCATTCTTACACTGTTTTAAAAAACTTGCGTAAATTCCAGGAAGGAACATAATTCTAGTTCATCATCAGAGTGATTTATGGATGCAGCTGTAATAGTTTTTTGGGTGTTTTTCTCTGTGATTGCAACGATCGTTTTATCTGCATGGACCATCTTTATTTGTTCATGCTGTGACTGTGAATCATGGTGCTTTAGGAGAAGAAGGAGATATCCCCCGACCATACGAACCATAAGTACTCCACCACCTCCACAAGTTCGAAATGATGTTGAAATGGGTGTAAGAGATAAGAAAATTGACGAAAAGGATGGAGGGATTACTATATTGGCCGGAGCTGGTGGGACAGTAGTAGCTGCTACGGCAGTCACCGCAGTTGCTATTGAAGCTGGTACCAGTGAATGTGATGGTGGTGGTGCTGGTGGAGGTGGAGGTGGAGATGGAGATGGAGATGGAGGGGACGGTGGTGGTGGCAGTGGTTGTGGCGGTGGGTGTGGTGGGGGTTGTGGCGGTGGGGGTGGTGGTTGAAATCAAGATATGGCAGGTTACAAGCCATTTCACAAAACCCAGCTGGGGAAGTTGAATATTGTCATGCCTTTCTATTCCTTAGATTAATTAAATAAAAAAGTTTTTAGCCCTTGTAAATTTGATTTCTATTCCTGAATTAAATGTCCATTGTATGTTTGAAGTTATCTAGAAAGAAAATGTAAATCTCTCGTCTTATTTCTTTTTCATAATATTTTCTTGGTTCTTAAAACTTTATAAGAGTATACTAAATGAATAAGGAATTAATTTGCAAAGCAACTTGGGCTTGAATCGAATTAAATGACAATCAAAATCAATTATTCCGGAAGTCGTATACTACTAATCTTCCCTACATTTCAAATGAAACTATTATATATGCAACACAAAATGATCGAATGCGTGCACGATTATGTAGAAGAAAATAACTTCACTCGATGGTCTCGCATCAATGCCTATTACGAAACTAAAATCTCTATAATCATGAAAGACAATTAATTTTTTAAAATACATGATATTAATAAAATACGCTACCACACACGAGTGGTTTTAGTTAACTAAAAAGCATCAATATTTATGAAAACCCTCATCAATATTTATGAAAACCCTTATGAAAATCATAAAATAGAAGACTTATTCCAAAAATTATATACACCATTATTCTGAAAGAGGCCACATTCATTCACACATAATAATAGTCAATGCCAAATATAAAAAATAAAAAATAAAAAGAAATGAGTGAAACTACATGGAATCATAAATGATAAGTAGTTACCGTTAATACAATGAACTCCATTTGTCCAAAAAAAAAAAAAAAAGCAAAAAGCAAAAAGATTTAATTAGTTTCTGCATAGTTAAAATATCAAAAGAATTAATCTAGATGTATATTCGTAGATGACATTATTGTTGGCATTACGTGAGTTGTCAAAATTAGTGTAATTGATTGTTTAAAGTATCGTTAAAATTAATGTATAAAAAACTGTTAACTCACATGAATGTTATCTATAATGTCAAAGTTAGTGTGCACGTAGCAAGATTGATATCAAAAATATTGGAGAGTGTTGCTCATCAAATTGATCAACTTTACCCTTATTTGAAAATTATTTACCCCGAAATCTGGATACACAATACTGGAGAGCGCATGCGCGATTAATGGCGCTAAGAACATTGAAATTGGCAAGTCGCCTTTGTTTATTTCCCCTCGCTCCTGCAGCTGATCCGGTAGTGTCATACTCTTGCGACCACTTGTCCAATTGGCTGAATAAAAATATGAATATTTTGACCGTCATCTATTTGATATTGTTGTTTTTGTTTGTGTTCCTTGCGTCTTTGTCTGAAAATACGTTCTATTTCCGAGTTAAAATGGTTCAAGATCGTCGCCTTGGGTATGGAGCATACAACGAACACTCTTTTTTATAAAAAAAAATAAAATAAAAGAAAGTAGAATAAAATCAAATCAAATAATAGTTAAAAAAAAATAAACTAAGACTAAAATTAAGTAGTCATCGACAATAGCGCCAAAAACTTGTTGGTTTGTTATATCGCAAGTGTACGATATCATAACAAGTAATATAGTTGACTTTCGAGTTCGGATTATCATTCCCACGAAGACTATACTTAGAACTTAATCTAATTTTTCTTAATTCCTATTTGACAAAAGCAAGTACATATTTATGATGATTGTGTATATTTTTTTCCTAACTAGTTTTTACTGATTGAAAATATAAAATAATTGTAAACAATGGATAACTGAAAACTCAAATATATGATGAATATTAGGAAATAACAATTTCATCTTGATCACCCCTCTCGAGTTCTCATTGAGCCTATTTAATTAATTCAACTCTGATCTCTATGTGAATCAACTTTAGTTAAACGAAACACTGGTTCTAAGAATTCATATTATGATCACAATAATTAGTATATGTATCTTTACACGTTATACTACTTTACCGAATTTTATTATATGGTCTAAATTTTAAACTTACCTCTCGATTTGTAAGAGACTCACATCATTATCAAACTATTGATTAGGTAATTTATTGCATTAAACTCATAATAAAACCAACACATAAATAAATAAATAACATAAATCTTAGATAAAAAAATAAAGGATCACAAGTCGATTACATTATTTTCTCTAATATAAAAATTAGTTATTCATATTGAAAAAATAAAAATGCGTAAAAGTGGAAAGATATCACCAAAAATTGAAAAAACGTGAAAATTTCTGATATTTGCAATTTCCTTCCTTTTTATTTCTATCTGCGCCTTTTTTTCCTTCTCTGTAGACTTTTTCTTCTCTCTTCTTTTTCTCTTTCTTTGGCAGCTTTTTCTTTCTTTTTCTTCTACCTTTTTTCTTTTTTCTTCTTTTCGCTGATTTCAACTGTGTCCCCTCCTCTGTCTCCAGGTTTATATACAAGTGTATTGAGGCCCATTTATTTAATATATTATTTTTCTCCAAGAAATTTATCTTTGGATTTTGCCATTTTTAGCCACTTCTGCATTCTTTTTCCAATTCTTCATCAAACATGGATTTTTACCTACAAAAGACAATATAACATAAATTAGGTAGAATTTAATTTAAAAAATAAAATTAAAATATCATAATTTAAGACCACGAATAAGTGTATAAACTACACTTATCAACCACTATGCATTTATATAACAATTCTAAAAAAGTCAACTCACAAGGCCACGGGCAAATGATATATGTCATGAATTGGGTCATATACGTTTATTATCTAGTGGGCTTGTAATAGGTGGGCTAGCCCAAAGCCCAGTTTTGTTTAATATAAGGTTGAAGCTGGAAGAATCGAGAGGGTGAATTGAATTGTGCAAGTTGCAGCTCCTTCCTTTTCCCTCGTCTTCTCCGGTCTTCTTCCCGATTTCTCCAGGTTCTTCCTCTTCTTCCTGCTGTGTCTCTTCTCTGGTATCCTTCTTCTCTTGCCTCTTCCTCTTCTTCTTCAGTTCTTCTTCTCCTTCTCCTCTGCTGTATCTGTTCTTCCTCTATCGGTCTATCTCTTCTCTTTTATGTTTGTCTTTGAATTGTAATCCTTACATTGTAATAGGACTAATCAATCAATGAAATACAGTTTATATAATTTCTGTTCGTTCAATTAATGAAGTTCCAGCTTGTGTTATTAACTATATTCAGTTGTGTGGTGATTGTGGTTGGAAATTGACTGGTTTGAGGTTGAGGTTTTAGCTCAACCATAACAAATGGTATCAGAGCAGCTACAATCCTTGGGTGTCTCTCGTTTGGATATCATTTGGGAAGATTTTAATAGAATTCATGAGCAGATGGTTTCAATATTGACTAAAATGATGGAGGCTCAATCAGCACATATCCCTGATAGTGTTACTGAAATATTTGGCGAGGGTTGCAATGTGCAAGGAAAAGGTTCGGAAGGCCATTCACCTTTTCCATTCGCTGAAATCGCATCTGGTGTTAGAGAGGAGAATGATGGCAAGCACCCGAAAATCGATGGACAGGAGAATTATAGTGCAATCAGAGTGGAGAAGCGCAGTAATTTTGAAGTCCTATCCTGTGAGAATGGTGACAGCGTGCACATTCCACTGATTTCTACAAATACATGGTCTAATCAAATCAAAGGATCTGGAAGGAGCGTGTTAATTGATAATGAAAATGAGGAAATTAATTGTTTGGGGATGGAACTAAGGCAAAATACACATGAAGGCAGTTTGCTTGCTTTGTCTGATCATGAGAGGAGTATTGAAGGTGATGGTGTCCAAAAGGTTAGGAATAGTGAACCGTCTCTTTCTTTCAATAGTCATACTGAAGTAAATTCAAATGTTGTGATTCGCATTGAGGAGAAGAAAATCATTCGACATTGTTCTCCTTCTGCATTTGAAACTGAGAAAGATATTATGATAGAAAATGATGAAGGGCAGGAAAATGGTGAAGGTAATGAATGTATTAAAAATAATGATTTGCAAAAGAATGTCTTAGGTGAGATGGTTGTCGAGAATATAAAAAATTGCAAATCGATGAAAGTTAGTGAATCTAATGCAGTAAAGGTTATGGAAGGTGAAAAAGCACACCTAATTGGCAGTGGGGAGGGAAGATTAGATCGAGTATATGCTATAGTTCGAGATACGACTGCTTCTGGTCTTGGTTTGAACAATTTCTGCTATGCCGGAATTATAATTGCACACAAAAACCAAATGCCTCTTCCAGATGATTCAGCTTAAAAAATTATTGAACTTGTTGAGCAGTTCACAGAGTGGTCGTCAGTTGAACAGACAAAAGATAATGCTGAAAATATTATATTGGGCAACTCTGAAGAAGAATTGTACATCCCTCCTATGGCTGAGTATATTCATCATTGTGGTGGGTTCATTTCCAGGCAATTAGCTGTATATAATGTGACATTTCATGCTTATGCTAACCTTAGGAATGTTGAAGCTACAGAAAGACTCCTGGAGATGCTTAAGAAGGATGGTAAATTCCTTGATGTTTTCATTCTAGTTCAAGTTATGAAGCACAATCTTCATGTTGGGGACACAGATTGTGGTCCAAAAATTTTTGAAGGTTGCATGAAATCCAATGATCCACCTATGATAGAACTATACGTGACACTTACAGAGGGAGTTCACGTTTGCACCTTACCATCACTGGATTCTATCCGACAACCGAATCGGCTTCATTTTGATGTACACATTCACCTAATGGTTGGATTTGCTCCCAAGGAAGTGCAACTTGCTCAAGAGACTCCAGTCAATATGAATTCCAGGAGCTTTATCCTGAACGTAAGAATGGGAAATGACTTCCTCATTGCAGCCTCCGGTGGTCAATATGTCACCTTGCATTACCTGCTTAATCCAAGGGTGGTGAAGAGAATGAGGCATCTGCTAACATATAAAGAAGACATCCCGACTTTGAACCTCGAGGACAAGGTTAATTTAAGGGGAAGGGATGTCATGAATTGGGTCATTTACATTTATTATCTAATGGACTTGTAATAGGTGGGCTAGCCCAAAGCCCAGTTTTGTTTAATATAGGGTTGAAGCTGGAAGAATCGAGATCGGAAAATTGAATTGTGCAAGTTGCAGCTCCTTCCTTCTCCCTCGTCTTCTCCGGTCTTCTTCCCGATTTCTCCGGGTTCTTTCTCTTCTTCCTGCTGTGTCTCTTCTCTGGTATCCTTCTTCTCCTGCCTCTTCCTCTTCTTCTTCAGTTCTTCTTCTCCTTTTCCTCTGCTATATCTGTTCTTCCTCTATCGGTCTATCTCTTCTCTTTTATGTTTGTCTTTGAATTGTAATCCTTACATTGTAATAGGACTAATCAATCAATGAAATACAATTTATATAATTTCTGTTCGTTCAATTAATGAAGTTCCAGCTTGTGTTATTAACTATATTCAGTTGTGTGGTGATTGTGGTTGGAAATTGACTGGTTTGAGGTTGAGGTTTTAGCTCAACCATAACAATTTGACCTAATCATCGAAGTGATTTGTGTATACATGTAGCTCTACTAGATCTTTAATAGTGTCTCAATCTGAAATTGTCGGATATAGAATCTTCCCTTCCGTTCGATGAGTGAGTGGGTGTGAATGCTGAATTTCATGTAGCCATTAGGGCGGAGCAGGCAATAGTTTCTGCCCAACCAGCCCACTTGTTAACTAGGAGAAACGAAAATTCTCGATCCATGGAGTTCGTAATCGAATCTCCCCATTGATAGATAGAGTTAAAAAAGCAATCCCGAAGTGATGAAAGCTGGTGTAATGGTTCTGTTGGTCTTCTTTTCTGCGGCTTGTGCTTATGTTTTTGTTATACGTGTGATACAAATTGAAAAGTATATTCTAGGCGTAAACGGAGTCAAATCAATTAAAGATGGAATTTTCATTATCGCATTTTTTTTTTGTTTTTTGTCGAATAGTGAATTTGTCTCATTTTAAAAGGATATCCTAATTATTCCTTTTCATTGTTATTTAGAACCTATAAATTGAGGATCGTTGATTGTAAGAGAACATGTTGGAATATAAAATAAAATTACAATCTTCCCTCATTTCTCTCTTCTTTCTCATCTTTTCTTCTTAATCATTTTTTACACGTTACGACCTGCATCAATTTGATATCAAAACTAGGTTCATTTCCTTTGGCCTACAAACCTTTCATTTTCAAATCCCGAAATCCAAAATCTTCCGCCATCCCTCTAAAATCTTATAATAACCCATCACCAAAACACTATACACATACAATCTTAGCAGCAGCAACAATTTTTCCTAGTTCTTTAGTATAATTTGTTTGTAGATCCAAAAAAAAAAGATGCTGTTTACCATACTTTAGTATATATATGAGCCAAATCTTGGAGTTATGAATGAAGAGGAACAAAAAATCGCGTAAAAAAACCAAATAGAAATGAATTCCTGTTGCACAGGCGGCGCCACCCTCCAGGCGCCCCCAGTTGTGTCCCAAAACGCTCAAAACACTTATCCATACCAAAGTCCTTATCCTAATCAAATTCTTAAACCATGACGAAATTTGATCACTTATCAAACCTGACTTTCAAACCAACATTATCTAGACTTCCTCCATAAATCAAATTTTCAATTCATATGAAATTTGAGTCACAAAACATAACAATAGTTGTGGCGGTTGTGGTGGCTGAAAATTGTTCGGCGTACCTTCAAATTTTTGATATTGTTGATATCCAAAGTTCCCTTTTCAGAGATGTAAAGTACTTTGTTTTTATTCTTTATTATTATTTTTTTTGAATGAAGAGTTCTTTGTCTGTTTGACATTTATAAAAAAAGGTCATTAATCTTTTAAATATTTGTATTATTTTCTTAAATTCTTGAAACTTCATGCTTTGCCATCTTTAGGCTTGAATAGAGAGAAAACATATAAACTTATTTAATCATATGTTTTTAACTAAACATAATGCTTGACCTTAACTCAATTAAAACTTCGACTTAATATGATGCACGAATAGAGGATTCGCTGAAAAATGAACAAACTCTATTAGATCATTTTAAGGTCTATCATTCACTAAACAAAAGACATAACGACCTAATGCCTTCAAGGAGAAATAATTTTTTCAACTATTATACTTTCGTCGATCACTTACGTTCATAAAATTACAATTTCATAAACTTATAAAGAATCTCAAACTATATTTCACTCTTGGATCAAAGCATGTGACGACAACTAAAATCTCTTCAGCTACGGAAGACCGTTAATTAGTACAATACTTGACTTTATCAAAGATTCGAACTTTGAGAATCAATCTAGAAATAATCTCTTTAGGGCATTAGAAAACATTTTGTCCTTTAATTACCATTATTAAATGAACACAAGTTATCTCACTGGTAAAAATATTCAACAAACTTCATTAGTTCACACATTCAACTTTCTCCTTTATCTTCAATTTCTATGCAACTTCTTGAGCTATATTCAAGAATTAATGATGCATTTAATTGACAAAACTAGTTTGTAAATAAAAAAAATGTGATGTCAATGTAGTAAAAAATACAAATCTTTGACAATCACTAATTCTGTGAAATCAATTTTAATGTTCACACACTTTATCACACCAAAAATGATATAGCATAGAAAACAAAAAACTTCAAAATTTAGAAAGAAAACCTAAAAACCAAAGCAAAAAAATCATGGATTTCAAAAATGCAAATCTACTAAGAATGCTGAAATTAATTTTTTTGAAATTAATGTTTTAAATGTTACATATTTAAATGTTCAACAAACTAATTGAAATTATAAAACAGAAAATTCACTCCAAAAATGTCCAACATTGCTCAGAAAGGGTCTACATTCATATCTACATTAATTCACACAAAATAGTCAATCCACAAAACATAAAAAATAATAATAAAAAATAAAATAAAATAAAGAACATAGAATAATCTTGCGAAGAATACACTGATCACTTAGACTATATTAAGATTTTAAGGTTGCATGTTAAAATGTCAACAATATTAAACACAGTAATCCAAGTCGTTATACATCGGAATTTACAAGCTCTGGAGCTTCTTTTTAAGACGGAGGATATGGCTTTTTTTTTCCAGAAAGAAGCATGCCAAAACATCCTAATTTGTAAACGAGTTCGGTGACTGAGTCTTAACTTAAAAAGAAGAAACAAATAATAGAGATTTAAACTCAGGTCAACTGAATAAGGCTTTAATCCTTCATTCTTAAGCTGTTTCGAAGTCAAGAGACTTAAACAATTAATGATTATCAACAAAGAAAAGGTTGCGTAAATTCCTGGAAGGAACGTATTTTTTGTTCCAGCACTTACAAGGCCACACGGAAATTATATATTGATATAGATATTTGACCTCATCATCACTGTGATTTGTATACGTATCCAGCTATATAAGATCCTTAAAAATTGTAAATCTTAAAGCGTGAAACATTGAGGTGATGGAACCAGGTGTAATAGTTATCTTGGTCTTCGTTTCTGTGATTGTGGCATTTTTTTTTGTATTTTTCATTCCTCATTATTTGTACATTCTGTGACTCGCAGTCATGGTGCTTCAGGAGAAGAAGAAGGAGATATGCGCCAACCACACGAGCAGTAAGTACTCCACCACCTCCACAAGTTCGAGATGATGTTGAAATGGGCGTAAGAGACAAGAAAATTGACGAAAAGGATGGAGGGATGACTATATTGGCCGGAGCTGGTGGGACAGTAGTAGCTGCTACGGCAGTCACTGCAGTTGCTATTGAAGCTGGTACCAGTGAATGTGATGGTGGAGGTGGAGGTGGAGATGAAGGGGACGGTGGTGGTGGTGGTGGTGGTTGTGGTGGAGGTTGTGGCGGTGGGTGCGGTGGATGTGGTGGTTGAAATCAAGATATGGCAGGTTACAAGCCATTTCACAAAACCCAGCTGGGGAAGTTGAATATTGTCACGCCTTTCCATTTCCTAGACTAATAAATAAAAAAGTTTTTAACCCTTGTAAATTTGATTTCTATTCCTGAATTAAAGGTCCATTGTATGTTTGAAGTTATCTAGAAATAAAATATAAATCTCTCGTCTTATTTCTTTCTCATAATATTTTTGTAAAGTATACTAGCTAAATGAATAAGGAATTAATATGCAAAGCAACTTGGGCTTGATCGAATTAAATGACAATCAAAATCAATTATTCCTGAAGTCGTATACTACTAATCTTCCCTACATTTCAAATGAAACTACTATATATGCAACACAAAATGATCCAATACATGCACGATTATGTACAAGAAAATAACTTCACTCAATGGTCTCGCATCAATGCCTATTAGGAAACTAAAATCTCTATAACCATGGAAGACAATTAATTTCGTAAAATACATGATATTAATAAAATACGCTACCACACAAGTGGTTTTAGTTAACTAAAAAGCACCAATATTTACGAAAACCCCTAACGAAAATCATAAAATAGAAGACTTATTCCAAAATATATATACACCATTATTCTGAAAGGGGCTACATGGAATCATAAATGATAAGTAGTTACCGTTAATACAATGAATTTCATTTGTTCCAAAAATAAATAAATAAATAAAAATTACAAGGATTCAATTCGTTTTTGTATAGTTAAAATATCAAAAGAATTAATCTAGATGTACATTCGTAGATGACATTATTGTTGATATTGTGTGTGTTGTCAAAATTTGTATCATTGATTATTTAAAGTGTCGTTAAAATTAATGTATAAAAAATTGTGAACTCACATAAATGCCATCTATAATGTCAAAGTGTGCACGCAAGATTGATATCAAAAATATTGGCGGAAGACCACTATGCATTTATATAACAATTCTGAAAAAGTCAACTCACAAGGCCACTGGCAAAAATGATATATTTGACCAAATCATCAAAGTGATTTGTGTATATATGTAGCTCTACGAGATCTTTAAAAGTGTCTCAGTCGTAAAATATCGGATATAGAAATCTTCCCTTGCTTCCGATGAGCGAGTGGGTGAGAATGCTGAATTTGCTGTAGCTGTTAGGGGGCGGAGCAGGCAATAATTTCTGCCCAACCACCCCACTTGTTCACTAGGAGAAAGGAAAATTCTCGATCCATGGATTCCATCATCGAATCTCCCCATTGACAGATATTTAAAAAATCAATCCCCGAAGTGATGAAAGCTGGTGTAATAGTTCTATCGGTCCTCTTTTCTGCTGCTTGTGCTTATGTTTTTGTTATATGTGTCGCTGTTATTTGGTCATGCTGTGACTGTGGATCATTTTGGTTCAAGAAAAGGAGGAGCTCGTATCCCCCAAGGACACAAGTAGTAAGTACCCCACCACCTCCACAAGTTCGAAATGATGTTGAAAGGGATGGGGGATGACTATATTTGCCGGAGCTGGTGGTGCAGTACCTGTTATTGTAGCTGGTATAATTGATGGCTGCCGTGGATGAGATGGCGTGGCCGGAGTTGGGGAAGTTGTGAGCAGATTGAATATTAATGTCGTGCCTCCGATGAAAAGCTCTATGTATGTTAAAAGTTTTCTAGAAATAAAATGTCAATCTTTCCTCTTATCCATTCTTCATAACATTTTCTTCATTCTTCAGCCTCGTGTTGGAGTATTGCTTCACACATTGACGACATGGAGTTGAAAAGAAAAGAAGAGTTAGCTAGAAGAAGTTAGGAGTTGGTTAGCTTCAGTTTTTCTAGTTAATTCAGTTCAATGTTGTTATTACAGATTAGTTAGGAGTTAGTTAATGCAGTTTAATTTTCTGTTATGACGTATTATAAAAAGGTAGTCCTAGCCTTGATGTAATTCATTCAGTTTTCTTATCTTTCCATAAATGATAAGCTCTATCTTCAAGATTAATTTTTCTTCTGTCTTTTCTGCTTGAATCTTCATGGATCGATCTGATCTTTGACATGGTATCAGAGCATACAATACTTGCTTCCGCGCCTTTTCTCTGATCTTGAAATTACAATCATCAAATTCTTGATTTTCTACTGGATTTTTTTTCTGGAATCTTAACTCTCTATGATTTCTGAAATGAATTCTGGGAATCCAGTTATCAATCCCTCAGATGATTCTTCAAGCTCTTATTACCTTCAATGATTTGATCAGCAGGAGGAGAGGTGATAGAGCCATCAATGAATTTAATCTAGTTCTTGACTGTCAGGGCTATGGTAATTGATCGACTCCAAGATATCTTAGGAGTGATGGACCAATGGTTTTTCACCTAGAAAAATCCTTGAGCTGTATAAATCAAGGTTCTCTATCCGTCACTGAATATTTCAGCTCTTTTAAAACTCTTTGGGATGAATATATCATCTATAGACCATTTCCAACATGTACATGTGGAAAAATGACCTCATGTACTTGTGAATTGCTCAAGTTTCTAGAAAGCGGACAACAGTCTGACTATGTCCTCAAGTTCTTGATTGGTTTAAATGATTCTTTTGCATTTACTCGAAGCCAATTACTGCTTATGGTTCCTTTGCCGGGGATGAGTAAAGTGTTTTCCTTACTACTTCAAGAAGAAAGCCAGAGGCAGCTCACAAATTCTGGGACATATAATGAGACACATGCTTTGATGGCAAAGCATTATAATCAGCAGAGTTACCAGCCAAAATCTTTTAAAGAGAAGTCAAAATTACCTGTCCTACACTGCACATACTGTGGCTATAATGGGCATAGAGTGGACAAATGTTTCCAATTTCATGGATATCCACCTGGCTGGATTGGACCAAAAGGAAAAAGGAGTATATCTACACATGCTGCTCTTACAAAACCGGAAGTCCAGAATCAGGAAAGTGATGAGCAACCAAAGTTTATTTTCACTCCAGAGGAATTTCAAAAATTAATGGCACTTGCTAATCCAACTTCATTTGATTCTTCTACCCAGAATAAAATTTAGCCATCAGCTAACATTGCCACTACATCTCAATTTTCTGGTAAAACACATCCTATATCACAATCAGGTTACTGCAACTCTGTTTCATCCATATTACATCCAAATTTATCTTGGATTCTAGACATGGGTGCAACAGATCACGTGATTTTTCACCACTCCTATATTACTCTACACCAAAATCTGTCAACACATTCATAAACCTTCCCAACAGATCACATGATTTGGACATGTATCTAGTTCAAAATTGTTCTCTTTCAAACAAATAGATCCTTCAATTACCCTTGATTGTAAACATGTCTGTGACATATGTCATCTAGCAAAACAAAAGAAACTCTCCTTTCCTGTATCACAGAGTAAATCCAATGAGAATTTTGACTTGATCCATTGTGATATCTGAGGTCCTTTTGGCACTATCTCATATTCCGGTTTTAAATATTTTTTAACAATAGTAGATGATTTTACAAGATGCACATGGGTATACATGATGAAGGCAATATCAAAGGTTCCATCTCTGATCAAAACTTTTTGCAAAATGGTGAAAAACCAACATTCTGTCAATGTGAAAATCTTGAGGTCTGATAATGGCTCAGAATTCTTCCTTACCAAAATTTACAACAAATATGGCATTTTGCATCAACGAAGTTGTGTAGAAACTCCATAACAAAATGGTGTTGTAGAAAGAAAACACCAACATTTATTAGGAACAGCTAGCGCTCTAATGTTTCAAGCCAACTTGCCTCTAAATTTTTGGAGTGATTGTATCCTTATTGCAGCTCACATTATCAATAGAATTCCTACACCACTTCTCCACAATAAAACCCCCTTTGAAATACTGTTTAACAAACCACCCAATCTTTCTCATCTAAAGGTTTTTGGTTGCCTTTGTTTTGCATCCACATTGACGGGCCACAGACAAAAATTTGATCCAAGAGCAACCAAATGTATATTCATAGGATATCCATCTGATTATAAAGGATACAAACTCATGGAGTTGAAAAGCAACAAGTTAATTGTTTCTAGAAATGTCACATTCCATGAAACAATCTTTCCTTTTAAGGCTATTCCATCAAACCAAGATTCACATTCATACTTGTTTCCTGATTCAGAATTTTTACCAGAAGCTTGCCATAAAAACTCATATTTGCCTTTAGATCAAAATACTCAATTCTCCACCAACAACCAATCTCCCCTTTCTGAGCCAATCACACATATTGAACAAATCCCTTCTGCCCACACTCAAATTCCAGATCAGAATGATCAGCAACTCAGAAAATCTAGTAGGGTTAAACATCCTCCAAATCATTTGCAAGATTACTATTGTGGTAATGTCTCTTTAGCTCAAGGGCTAACTCAAGCATCTTCTTCAACTGATGGATCTTCAGCTGCAAGTATTATATACCCTATTCAGCATTTTATTTCAGCTAATAGACTATCTGCCTCACATAAAGCTTTTGTAGCTTCTATCTCAAACTTCACACATTGACGACATGGAGTTGAAAAGAAAAGAAGAGTTAGCTAGAAGAAGTTAGGAGTTGGTTAGCTTCAGTTTTTCTAGTTAATTCAGTTTAATGTTGTTATTACAGATTAGTTAGGAGTTAGTTAATGCAGTTTAATTTTCTGTTATGACGTATTATAAAAAGGTAGTCCAAGCCTTGATGTAATTCATTCAGTTTTCTTATCTTTCCATAAATGATAAGCTCTATCTTCAAGATTAATTTTTCTTCTGTCTTTTCTGCTTGAATCTTCATGGATTGATCTGATCTTTGACACCTCGCGGTATAGATAAAATAAAATTTGGGTTATATTTCTTATTTGGAATTATAAAAGAACAAACAGAGTGGAAAAAGTCTCCGTTGCTTGATCTCGAACCATTCTCTACTTATTTTTGTTCAGAATTGTTTAGAGAAAAATAGCTAGACAAAAAATATTAAAAAGATAGAATAAAATTTATGGACTATCAATGCTTTCAATATCCTAAGCTTTTACCGCAACCCCTATTTTTTACTTTCTTCCCTCTTCAAAATCTAATATCGGGAAATAAAATTATAGGACTGAAAATCCTTGTAAGCGAAGACGGTCGCTCGAGTGACCATTGAGCAGCCACCCAATGTAAGGAAAAAAAATTGATAGAGCTAACACGGATGGTCATGTGGGTTCATGGGATACTTGCTGTGGCAACGAGCCGAGCCAAGTCTAGCCCGAGCCGGGAAAAAAAAGCTCGGGCTCTTTTTTGGACCGAGCTTTTTTTGGCCCGAGCCGAGCCGAGCCGAGCTGGGCCCGGCCAAAAAAAATGAGGCTCAGCCCGAGCTTTTGGCCTGAGCCTTAACGGGCCGAGCCGGCTCGGATTTTTTGGTTTTTTATTTTTTTTCTTTAGCTGCCTTTACAGGCAGCTAAAAATAGCTGCTTGCGCCTTCATGACCTCAACTACATTCCATTAAAATTGTGATGTTTTTTCAATCAAAACCAAATGCTTACTAAAAAAAGTATCCATCCCATTTACAGACGAAAACTCCAAATTGAAATAGGGTCGAAGATTTTCAAATACATATGGCCACATAAGAATGATGCCATAAAGCAACATGCAATTATTAAACTCACTCACTCACTCGAGAAAAAGAAAATATGATGGAGCTGCACGCAGAAAATCCAACTTAAGTTTGGATTTACCAAAGCTTGTGAAATTTCTGTGCTTAAAGTTTTGGAGGAGAAGCTCTGCAGAGAACTGGATATGGTCCCAACCAATGAGGCCAGTACCAGAAGAACTCACATGAAATAATGGAGTTTCTGTTTGGATCATTCACCATACTAAACATTATTTTCAAGAATGGAG
Source organism: Fraxinus americana (assembly GCA_035079005.1). NCBI lineage: Eukaryota > Viridiplantae > Streptophyta > Magnoliopsida > Lamiales > Oleaceae > Fraxinus > Fraxinus americana. Next base: position 380,907 of record JAVHZT010000039.1, read on the forward strand.
GTGGTACTCCAAACTCGATCAGTCCTTTTCCAGTTTTCAGTCTCCGTCGGTTCGAGGTCGGAGATGATAAAGAGGGCCGAACTCCACCACCAATATCCATCATTGCAACTTTTTCCTCAAAGCTCTCAAGCTTGACAAAGAATAGAACACCTTATTTGTCACCTTGCAGGCAGCAAGCTGCTTCAAAAAATTAATTTTTTTTTAATAATGGAGGCTCGCCCGGGCCATGGGCCGGCCTGAGCTCGAGCCGACTCCCCAAAGTGGGACTCGGCCCGAGCCTGGGCTCGGTTCCACTGAGCCCGAGCCGGGCCCGGCTCGGGCTTTTTCCGAGCCGAGCCCAAGCCATCTGAGCCTCCGAACTTTTTTGCCACCGCTATGAGATACTGGTTCCTTCTCTGAATACACTTATTTATATTAATATATGTATCTATATATTTATACGTACATCATGCAACATCTAAATTAACATTATTAAAACACTGGAAATTTTTTTAAAATAATGTGCAATGCATGATTTGACTATGATTAATTTATAATACGCTTAGCCAAACAAAAATTTCTGAATTTCTTGCTCATGTAGACTTTGTCATGGAACAATGCAAGTGCAAGTTTGTCAATGACAACAAAGTCAATAATGCCTGAATTTTTTGTGTACTCTGCCCTACATTTCAGCTTAAAAGTCGGGTCACCATTTCAGCTTAAAAGTCGGGTCACCATTTCTGGCTTGGGGATCGATGAAACTACAACTTGCATAACTAAAAATGTTTGAACGAGTCAACTCATGGATCAGTTCTGCGTACTCAGAACACAACGACCGGAAGAAACTACGCGGACAAAATTATTTATTATATTGGAATATGATTATATAATTGTACTATTAATTAGAGTAATGCCATTTAGTCCTACTAGAGTTGTAACCCCAATCTATATGACGTCAATGTAGTATTAAATAATAAATGAAATTAAATGATTCATTTAATTCCATATTTCATTTAGCTTATCATATAACGTCATTAACCTCAGTGGGAATATATAGTATTATTCTTTTAATTAATGTCATTTATAAATGAGCCATTTGGCTTTCAACTGAAAAAGCATTAAGTTGTTTATTTGTTCTACAATGTTTTGCTGTTTGTCCAAGAGGTGCCGTAGAAAAGAAAACTTTGATCATTCGATCATCCCACAGAGCAAAACTCTAAAGTTTCCAGCTCACGGTGTTGATTGGAAAAGTGGAAAGTTGATTAATAGTGGCATTAAGGATGGAAATATGGTGGTATTGGCTGCAACAGCTGCTACTGCGGGCAGTAGTTGTGTCTGCCAATGAAAGTGAACGTGATCATGATAATTCAGATGGTGGCGGACCTGGTGGCTGTTATGAGCCAACCAAGATACCTAAATTACTCTAATTCTACTTGTTGAAATTCAGTTAAATAATTAAAGACGAGAATAATATGAGTAATATAAAAAATAATGGATCACACAATAATTAAGATTTATGTGGAAGGGGACGAGAATTTATTATACCAAGAAACTAAAATTATCTTTACAAGTTTTGATTCTCTCAATCTAAATTTATTCAATTCTCTTGAGTTTTTAATGTATACAACAATGATCTGATTATTATCTTGAGTAGTATCTAAAAAGCCTACACCTTGTGGAGTATATATATAGGAGCCAAATCTTGGAGTCATGAATGAAGTAGAACACAAAATCGCATCAAAAACCAAATCCGTGTCACCCACCCAATGCCCCCAATTCTGTCCCAAAAAGTTCAAAATACTTCATTGTCCATTTCAAAGTTCTTATCCTAATTAAATTCTCAATTCATGATGAAATTTGATCTCTCATCAAAACGGACTTTCAAACTAACATTATCTAGGCTTTCTCCATAAATCAAACTTCAAATTCGCATGGAATTTGAGTCACAAAACATAACTATAGCTGTAGTGGTTGCGACGGCTGTGCTGGCCGAAAATTGTCTTGCGTGCCTTCAAATTTCTGATATTGTTGATATCCAAAGTTCCCTTTTCAGCGATGTAAAGTATTTTGTTTTTATTTATTCTTTTTCCTTTTTTTTGGATGAAGAGTTCTTTGTCTGTTTGAAGTTTATAAATAAAAGGTTATTAATCTTTCGAGTATGTATAATATTTTCTTAAATTCTTGAAACTTCATGCTTTGCCAACTTTAGGCTTGAATAGATAGAAAACATATAAACTCATTTAATCAAATGTTTTTAGCTAAACATAACGCTTGAACTCAACTCAAGCTGAACTTAATTAAAACTTCGACTTAATATGATGCACGAATAAAGTATTCGCTGAAAAATAAACTCTATTTGATAATGCCTTCAAGGAGGAATAACTTTTTCAACTATTATCCTTTCGTCGATCACTTACATTCATAAAATTACAATTTCATAAACTTATAAAGAATCTCAAACAACATTTCACTCTTGGATGAAAGCATGTTACGACAACTAAAATCGCTTAAAATACTTGACTTTATCGAAGATTCGAACTTTGAGAATCACTCTACAAATAATCTCTTTAGGGCATTAGAAATCATTTTGTCCTTTAATTACCATTATAAAATGAACACAATTCATCTCACTGGTAAAAATATTCAACCAACTTCATTATTTCACACATTCGACCTTCTCCTTTATCTTCAATTTCTATGCAACTTCTTAACCTATATTCAAGAATTAATGATGCATTGAATTGACAAAACTAGTTCGTAAAAAAAAAAAAAAAATGTGATGTCAATGTAGTAAAAAATACTAATCTTTGACAATCTCTAATTCTGTGAAATCAATTTTAATGTTCACACACTTTATCACACCAAAAATGATATAGCATAGAAAACAAACACTCCAAAATTTAGAAAGAAAACCTAAAATACAAAGCAAAAACATCGTGGATTTCAAAAATACAAATCTACTAAGAGTGTTGAAATTATTTTTTTGGAATTAATGTTTTAAATATTATATATTTAGTACTGTTTGGTACACATTAAAATGAAAGAATGCATTTTTTTGAAGTTATGTGATGGGAAATATGTGATTGAAAATGAAGGAAAAGATATTGATGTGATGGAAAATATTATTTTATTGAAGAATATGTGGTTGAAAATGAGTAGAAGAATGAAAATGAAAAAAATAATGTGGGTCAAACATGAACTTAATGTTCAACAAACTAATTGAAATTATGGAACAGAAAATTCACTCCAAAAATGTCCAACATTACTCAGAAAGGGTCTACATTCATATCTACATTAATGCACACAAAATAGTCAATCCACAAAACATCAAAAAAAAAAAAAAAACAAAGTGGATAGAGGGTGCTTTTCAGCTAGAGTTGGGGGTGGGGTTGCTAAAGTGGCTAGGGTGAGTCTTCCTACACGGCTGAAAGACGGTTCTAGAAAAAGCTGCGGGGATTACCACCACATCCTTTCCGGATAGACTCGAAGCTATTCATAGTCAGGCGGGGTACAAAATCTTCTCTTTTTTACCAGAGATGACAGAGGAAGGTATTCGATTCAAAAAATATACAGCTGTCAAAATGGATTCATCCAAAAATTGACTAAGGACAGAAGCAAGCTGCAAGCATTAGCCACCACTTTCATTTAACCTTATGTAAAAAAAGTCAAAAGAAGCAGCGAAGCAAACAAGACACTAAGTTGTTGCACTAACTCTCTAGCGCTAGCGCTAGTGCACTACGGCTTTTCAGCTTCCTGCAGGTAATAAAGAACATAGAATAATCATGTGAAACATACAAACTGAACAATTACTTAGTGTTGGAGGAAAGAGGGGTTTACCAACTCGATTTGGCTAAGATTTGATAGGGAGGACAATACTAATAGGAAGAGGTAAATAAAATGTAACTTATATTTCTCAACTTCAACACTTACAACACTTGACTTGACTTGTTGTTATAAAATGGAAGGACTCTACCCCTTTATATAGGGCTTACATGAGACTTCTAGACCACACATTAATTTAGAGAATTCTAGTCCATAAATTTTCATGAGGCTTCTAGATTTTATATTTGGACTAGATATTTTCCTAGAGTATTCTAGGTACAATGCATATTTATCTATTACTTAGATATTTACATGGGTCTTTCTAGAACAAAATTCTAGAAAATGCTAGACTTTGTTGGGCCTATGAGCAAAATTCTTAAACTCATATTACTTACTCCAAAATCAAGTTTACTTTCCAACATCCCTCCTTAAACTTGATTTTGCTACTCCAAGTAAAGTTCTTAGGTTGCGGAATACGTCATGCTTGAGTGGCTTAGTGAAAATGTCGGCGATCTGCTCTTGAGAGGTTACATACTTCAGTTGCACCTCATTCTTTGCAACGCTCTCTCTTACAAAGTGATACCTTGTATCGATATGCTTGCTTTTATCGTGAAATACTGGATTCTTTGTCAATGCCAGTGCTAATTTATTGTCAACATGGATCTCAGTTGGTTCATCTTGTAAAACTCCAAGTGTCTTCAACAAGTTTCTAAGCCAAATTGCATGGCAAACACTTGATGTAACTGCAACATATTCAGCTTCACATGTAGATAGCTCGACGATCGATTGCTTCTTCGAGCTCCAAGTGAATGCAGTGTTGCCCAAGTAGAATACATATCCAGTAGTGCTCTTTCTATCGTCAATGTCTCCGCCCCAATCACTATCACTATAGCCAACAAATTTGAATTCATTAGATGATGAATAGATTAAACCATAGTCAAGCGTACCTCTGATGTAGCGAAGAATCCTCTTTGCAGCTTTTATATGGGTCATGGTGGGTATCTCCATGTAGCGACTGATTAGCCCTACTCCGAAGAGGATATCTGGTCTTGTGCATGTCAAATATCTTAGACTTCCGACAAGACTCTTAAAGAGTGTTGGATCCACTTTTTCACATTCATCATACTTCGATAACTTGGTTCCATATTCGACGGGGGTGCATACAGGCTTGCAATCCGCCATGTTGAATTTCTTTAGAACTTCTTTCGAGTACCCTTCTTGTGAGATAAAGATGCCATCCTCCATTTGCCTTACCTCAATCCCAAGATAGTAGTAGGCCATAAGACCGATATCTGTCATCTCGAATTCTTGAGCTATGGCCTTCTTAAACTCAGTGATCATGCTTAGATTATTTCCTGTGAATATAAGATTATCCACATACAAACAAACAAGCAAGATATCTCCTTTCTCATTTACTTTTGTGTAAAGTGCATACTCGTGAGGGCATTTTGTGAAGTCATTTTCTAGAAAATACTTGTCAATTCTACTATTCCATGCCCTTGGAGCTTGTTTCAACCCATATAAAGCCTTTTTGAGTTTTAAGACTTTACCTTCATGCCCTTTTATTTTATATCTCATTGGTTGCTCCACATAAACTTCTTCTTCAAGATAACTATTTAGAAAAGCTGATTTCACATCTATTTGAAAAATCTTCCACTTATTTTGTGCGGTAAGAGAGATAATTAATCTTATGGTTTCTAAGCGAGCAACAGGGGCAAATACCTCTTCAAAATCGATCCCCGACTGTTGGTTGTAGCCTTTGGCAACCAATCTTGCTTTGTATCTCTCCACTTCTCCTTTAGCATTCTTCTTTATCTTGTACACCAACTTGACTCCGATTGCTCTTTTTCCTTTGGGAAGAGTCGTCAGCTCCCATGTATCATTTTTCTCAATAGCTTTAATCTCTTCATCCATGGCATATCTCCATCTTTTATTTTGCGCTGCTTCTTCATACCCTATTAGCTCACAATCGGCAAAAAGACAAAAAAGTGTGAGATTATTTTGATTCTCTGTTACCTCATATAGCTCTTGTAGGCTCCTCATCCGTGGTGTCCTTTCGCTTGAGCTTTCTCCTTGTGAAGATACTGGTGAAGCATCTCCATGAGCAGGTGATAGAGGTGGACCGGTAGGCTCTTGCTGCTCTTCATTCTCTTGTTCTTCTTCCTCAAAGAATGGCAAGAAGTCGTAGTCTTCTTCTTGGACACCCCAATCCCAATCTCCTTCTTCATTGAACTCGACGTCTCTAATTATGATAATCTTCTCCTTGCTTGGATTATACAGTTTGTAGCCTTTGGAGCGAGAGTCATAGCCGATAAAGACATGCCTTTCACTCTTATCATCAAGCTTGGACCGCTTTTGATCCGGCACATGAGCATATACAATGCTCCCAAATACTCGTAGGTGAGAGATACTGGGCTTCCTTCCACTCCATGCTTCTTGTGGTGTCTTATTCCACACACTTCTAGAAGGAGATCGATTTGATAGGTATACAGCGCAAGTAACAGCTTCGGCCCAACGTTCTTTGGGCAATCTCTTGCTTTCGAGCATGCAGCGGGCCATGTTAAGAATTGATCTATTCTTTCTTTCGGCTACTCCATTTTGTTGTGGAGAGTATGAAACCGTTAATGGGCGACGAATTCCATTTTCTTCACAATATTTCTCAAACACTTTGGAGGTAAATTCTCCTCCTCTATCCGATCTCATGGCTTTTATGTTATAGCCACTTTCCTTTTCAACGAGAGCTTTAAATTTCTGGAAAGTTCTAAAAACTTTCGATTTCTGTTTGAGAAAATAGACCCAAGTCTTTCTACTAAAATCATCAATGAAGAGAACAAAGTAATTGTTCTTACCGAGAGAGCTTGGATTGATTGGCCTACAAACATCTGCGTGTACAAGTTCTAGCGGCTTCTTAGCTCTTGTAGATGCTTCTTTTGGAAAACTTTTCCTCGAATGCTTCCCAAGTAAGCATCCTTCACATAATTGATCCGGATGATTTATTGGAGGCAAACCTTTTACCATCTTCTTCTTACTTAACAATTTTAAGCCCCCAAAATTAAGATGCCCAAATCTTAAGTGCCAAAACCAAGATGAATCTTTAAAACAAGCTTTTAAGCATTTAGCAACATCATTTTGAATGCTTAATGCAAACATTCTATTTTTTGTCATAGGGACTTTAGCAATCAGATTTTTTTTTTGATCTCTTATTGCAAGACTATGATCTTTCAAATAAATATCATAGCCATTCTCTAAGAGTTGTCCCAAGCTCAGAATATTATTCTTCATATTGGGCACATAGTAGACATTTGAGATAAATTGATGCATACCATTCTTCAACTGAATCAAGATTTTACCTTTGCCTTTCACGGGGATCTTCGATTCATCTCCAAAAGTAATATTGCCGCTTACCGATTCATCGAGCTCCACGAACATGTTTCTTCTTCCGCACATATGGTTGCTTGCTCCCGTATCCAAGTACCAAGTGTTTATTTCCTTGCTTTCTTCACCTTTGTATGCCATCAATAGTGTAAGATCCACTTCATTTTCTTGACTAGCATAGTTGGCTTTCTCCTTGACTTGGTTATTACCATTTCTACATTCTAAAGCATAATGGCCAAATGTTTGACAATTGTAACATTTAACTTGAGATTTGTCATACATTGGCCTTTCATTTTGCCTCGTACCTTTTCCTCTTCCATAACCTCTAGTGGAAAACGAGCTTAGGCTTCTTTCCTCCTTGTAGAATGCACTTCTTCCTTGATTTTGGCCCCGTCCTCTTCCTCTTTGGCTTCTCTTACTACTGAACTTTCCTTCACCCTTGTTCAAAGCGAGGTTTGTTTGAAGAGCTTGCTCTAATGGCTCTTCTTTCACCTTCTTTTTTAGTCTTTCCTCATGGGCTTGTAAAGATCCCATGAGTTGATCGACACTCATACTATCTAGATCTTTAGATTCCTCAATGGCTACAACTATGTAGTCGAATTTAGAATCTAAAGACCTAAGTATCTTCTCAATTACTCTAGTGTCACTCAACGTTTCTCCATTCCTCTTCAATTGGTTCACAATGGCCAATACTCTTGAAAAGTAATCAGATATTGATTCTGATTCTTTCATATGTAAAGCTTCAAACTCACCTCGAAGTGTTTGGAGTCGAACCTTTTTCACCTTCTCAACTCCTTTATGGGAGTTTTGCAAGATCTCCCATGCTTCATTGCTCATAGTAGCACAAGCTACTTTTTCTAACATGCCTTCATCTAAGGCTTGATAGATGAGGGTGAGCGCCTTTTTGTCCTTCTTCCTTGCATCCTTCAAACTATCCCTTTGTGCTTGGGATAGAGTGACCCCGTCATGTGGCTCCGTGTAGCCTTTCTCTACGATCTCCCATGCATCTTGCGACCCGAGCAATGCCTTCATCCTTATGCTCCAATTGTCGTAGTTATCCTTGTTAAGTTGAGGGACTTGAAAAGGAATCATCCCACTTGCCATTTTTCACAAGGACCTTAGGGCTCTGATACCAGTTTATTGGAGGAAATAGGGGTTTACCAACTCGATTTGGCTAAGATTTGATAGGAAGGACAATACTAATAGGAAGAGGTAAATAAAATGTAACTTATATTTCTCAACTTCAACACTTACAACACTTGACTTGACTTGTTGTTACAAAATGGAGGGACTCTACCCCTTTATATAGGGCTTACATGAGACTTCTAGACCACACATTAATCTAGAGAATTTTAGTCCATAAATTTTCATGAGGCTTCTAGATTTTATATTTGGACTAGATATTTTCCTAGAGTATTCTAGGTACAATGCATATTTATCTATTACTTAGATATTTACATGGGTCTTTCTAGAACATAATTCTAGAAAATGCTAGACTTTGTTGGACCTTTGAATTGGGCCTATGAGCAAAATTCTTAAACTCATATTACTTACTCTAAAATCAAGTTTACTTTCCAACACTTAGACTAGATTAAGAATTTAAGGTTCCACGTTAAAAAGTCAGCATTATTAAACGGAGTAATCCAAGTACTTATACATCGGAATTTACAAGCTCTGGAGCTTCCTTTTAAGACAGGATATGCCTTTTTTCCAGAAAGAAGCATACCAAAACATCCTAATTTGTAAACGAGTTCGGTGACTGAGTCTTAACTTAAAAAGAAGAAACAAATAACAGAGATTTAAACTCAGGTCAACTAAATAAGGCTTTAATTCTTCATTCTTAAGCTGTTTCGAAGTCAAGAGACTTAAACAATTAATGATTATCAACAAAGAAAAGGTTGCGTAAATTCCCGGAAGGAACGTATTTTTTATTCCAGCACTGTGATTTGTATACGTATCCAGATGTATAAGATCCTTAAAAATTGTAAATCTTAAACCGTGAAACATTGAGGTGATGGAACCAGGTGTAATAGTTATCTTGGTCTTCGTTTCTGTGATTGCGGCTTTTTTTTTTCATTCCTCATTATTTGTACGTTCTGTGACGGGCAATCATGGTGCTTCAGGAGAAGAAGAAGGAGATATGCCCCGACCACACGAGCAGTAAGTACTCCACCACCTCCACAAGTTTTAGATGACGTTGAAATGGGTGTAAGAGACAAGAAAATTGAAGAAAAGGATGGGGGGATGACTATATTGGCCAGAGCTGGCGGTGCAGTAGTAGTTGCTGTTGAAGCCAGTATCGGTGAATGTGATGGTGGTGCCTAGTGGCGGTGGAGATGGAGATGGAGATGGAGATGGAGATGGAGGGGATGGTGGTGGTGGTGGAGGATGCGGAGGTTGTGGCGGTGGGTACGGTGGATGTAGTTGTTGAAATCAGATTACAAGTCATGTCACAAAGCCAAGATGAGGAAATATAATTTCAATTTCTGAATTAAAGTTCCATTGTATGTTTGAAGTTATCAAAAAATAAAATGTAAACCTCGTCTTATTTCTTTTTCATATAGTGAAACTTCATAGTATACGAACTGAATTAGGAATTAATGCAGCAACTCGGGCTTGAATCAATTATGCCCTTGTTTAAAAATTCAATTTTTTAAAACTTACCTTCGATCACATATTTTTCCAATAAAACAATTTTACACGTAAATTCAAAATTAATTTTTACTTTTAATTAATCAAACATTTTTCAAAAAATTACTATTACAAAATCTATTTTTACAAAAAAATAGTATTCAAACAAGGGCTAAACTCGTTTAAAATTTGCATCTTTAATAAATTTTTTAAATTGATAATGGCATTGTTTAACTTGAGATAATCAATGCACACTCGACATCATGTAAATGATTAAAATAAATTTTTAATAAATTTTGATAAAAGTTGATAAAATGTGAAGTTGAAAAGTTGTGAATCTCATTAAATAAATGATTAAAATTAATTATTGACTTAAAATTAGATAAAATTCAAGATTTTAATTTCTACCAGACAGAGACTTAATAAATAAAAAAAGCACCAAAATTTAAGAAAAAACCCTAAAGAAAAAAATTGGGAGACTTCAGACGGGCAAGTCTACTAAAGCGTATAAAAATCAAGACTTTAACTTAGATAAAAGTCAAGATTTTAATCTCGGGGATCTAATAAATAGAAAGAATCAAAATTTACAAAAAAAAAAACCCTAAAGGGAGAAAAATAAAAGACTTCAGACGTGCAAGTCTACTAAAGAATATAAAAATTACTTGTTTAAATGTTCAACAACTGATGAAAACTGTAAAATAGAAAACTCATTACAAAAAATATATACCCTTGTAGTTAAGGATGGGGGTAAAAGAGAAGAAAATTGACGATAAGGATGGGGACATGACTATATTATCCGGAGATGGTGGTGCAATAATAGTTGTTACAGCGTCCACTGCAGTTACTATTGAAGCCGGTACAAATGATGGTGGTGATGGAGGGGGCGGTTGCGGTGGGTGTGGTGGATGCAGCGGTTGCAGTGGATGTGGTGGTTAATATCATTATAAATGAATAGCATTTCTCTTTACAAAAATCCTTGTAAATTTTATTTTCTTTTTCCCTGGATTAAGAGGTCACATTGATTGTTTGAAGTTATCTAGAAATGAAATGTGAATCCTTCCTCTTATCTCTTTTTAATAATTTTTTTCTTAGTTCTTAAAACTGCAGGCTTCAGTTGAAATGTATCAGGGTTAAATATGCTTTAGCATCTCAGGTTGATTTATCAATATTTTTTTTCTTTTTTTTTTCATGGTACTAAAATCCTTGAAATGAAAAAAAGAATAGTAGAGAGTACCTAAAGATGTGAGACAACCATCTTTGAGGAATTCGACAAAATAACTCCTTAACTTCGGAAGAAGGGTGACTTCTCACAAAAGAGGTTGCAATGACAAGCCCTGAGTAACTGTTTACCCAAACACAAATCTCCACAAAGTTGAGTGTCAAACATTGTCAATGCTGATCGAGATGTACTTGTCAAGTGAGTGTCGTGATACTACTTCAACAGGTCTCTCTACTACCTTGGACGAAAAGATTACTCCCGTCGTTGTAGATTAGACCATCCTTTTCCAATATGGTAGACGGAGTTTTGATTGAATCAAATTAATAAGTTTTGATAAAATTTGATGAAATCCGTAACTGAAAAATTGATAAAAGCTGTAGATTCCATGAAATGCGTGGCTGAAATAAGTTTGAAAAAAAAATGAGGTTTACAAAATGTGGACCAAACAAGGGCATGATATTCGAACTCGATTCAAGCTAACTATTGGAATTTAATACCATTTGTGAGATTTGGTTCCTAACACTTTGGGCAATGATGAAATGGGCTTAGCCCAAGATTGTGGAAAATGTTTTACCTAAAACTATTGTCCAATAACTCAAAAGAAAGGTAGCCCAAAACTCGGCCCAAAACAAGTTGCCAAATGTGTTGCTCTGAACCGTAAATCTTGTGCCTAATCTATGGTGATCTATTGGCTTATTAAGGGAAGCTAGATGGTCGGTGGATTCCATAATTCGTGTTCTTTACCTTTTTAAGAGAGAAATACTTTGACCCTTTTCTTCGTGCTCTCCTCTTCTCTGCCTTCTTCGATTAGTTGTGTAATTGATTAAAACTCTTGGTTTTAATCACAAAACTTGATAGTGTGCATCTGTGTGATCTTTCGATTGAGTTTTACATGGGTTTTAGATAGGCGTCTGAGATTGCGTCCATTGAGTAGCCACTTTCGTGTGAATCTTGTTAGGGTTATGTCTTTGTGGCTTGTACTTTTGTACAGATGGGCACAATATTCTTTATAAACTTTCTGAGCCCTATATTGAAGGAAAGAACTGTATTTTTATTGGTTCAATTGTGTTCTATGTGAATCTCATTTTTGCTTTTGGTTTGGTTTCTTGACTTACAAGTGGTATCAGAGCGTGTGTAAGGTGTTCTAGAGTCTTCGATTGATGGTTTGTCGCTGGAAAATCGATTTCCAGCTGATGCCCTAAAAATTGATTGAATTACAGAGAAACCTTAACCCTAATTTTTCCCCCAATTTTATTTTTTCTTTCAGTTTTGGCTACTAACTATCTTTCTCCGTCTTTCGTGTTTTTTGTTGGACCTTATGTTCTTGGTGAACCTGCTGGGAGCTCTGGACTTCGAGCTCCATTTGATTGGTCGATCGAATCTGCTTAGTGCTTGTTCTTTTTTCGAATCTTCTTGGTCAAAATTTCCTAACCCTATCCTTATTTTGTTATTACTATATCTGAATGTTGTAAATTCTCCATGATTTCCCCATTGTTGTGTGTCCCTCTGGTGTTTATAATTGAGCCTTGACCTGGGGTCTTGAACCTCACGGAATCCTGGTGAATTCTAACACTTGGACCTAATAGAATTTTGATTATTAGTCTGTTTGTTTTCAGTAGCTATATTATCTGTGAATTTTCTGTGAGTATAGACTTGTTTAATCTCACTGTTCTATCTTTGTGATTGTTTGAGTTTAATAAACTGCATATTATCATTATTATCTACTGTTCATTGAGTTAATAGTCTATTTTTCAGTTTTGATGTATTTTCGTTCCTGTTTTGGTTTCACTATGAGTAGTGTAATCTTTTAAACGGGTTATTTGAAACATACGTTTAATGTTTTTCTGTGGAACTGTGACCTCAAAAAAAATTTTGTGTTGATTAAAAACTTCAAATGATAATGGCAACATTTGAACTTGGATTTTTTAATGGAAAATGGGATTTTCCCATTTGGTAGTAAAAAAGAGAGGGGTCTTAGTTCAACAGAAACTTTCTAAAGCTATAGCTGGTGAATTTCCTGCTACTATGACTGATGATCAAAAACTTGAATCTGATTAACTTGCTTATACTTCTATAATTCTTCATTTGTCTGATCAAGTGTTGAGGAAAGTTGGTAGATTTGATAACGCTAAGGCTTTCTGAGATAAGTTAGAAGAGTAATACATGTCTAATAGTCTACCTAATAAACTCTTCCTTTTAGAGAGGTTCTTTAGCTTAAGATTGATATGTCTAAAGACTTAGATGATAATCTTGATACTTTTAATAAATTAGTTCAAGATATAGCTAATACTGGAGAGAAGGTGTCTGATGAATATAAAGCTATTATCATGTTGAATGCTATACCTGATATGTATAAGGATGTTAAATCTGCTATTAAGTATGGTAGAGATACCTTAACTCCCTACGTAGTGATCAATTCTTTGAGGAGTAAAGAATTAGAGCTTAAGGTTGATAGAACCGAGAAGGATTTTGAGAGTTTGTCTGTGAGAGGTAGACCTATGACCAGGCAAGTCAGTGGTCAGAGCTCTTAAGGGAGCAATAATAACAATTCTAAGAAGAAGGTGAAATGGGGACCTAGATCTAAGTCTAGGAGTGGGATTAGGAAGTGTTATGGGTAAGACAGAACATTTTATAAAGGATTGTTATAAGAAGATGAATGAACAGAGAGATAAGAGAGTGGATGAGGAAAATGTAGTTGAACCCTTAGATGACAGGACTGTTGATGTATATGTGGTGACAGAACCCTCTTCTAATTTGAATACTGTCAATTATGTGGATGACAGTGATAGGATAGTGAGTGGATTATGGATTCAGGGTGTACATTCCATATGACCTCTAGAAGACCTTGGTTAGAGAACTTTAAGGATATTGATGATGGAGAGGTGGTTATGGGTAACAATGTAGCCTGTAACATTAAGGGAATTAGTAGTGTGACTCTGAAGTTTGATAATGGATATACCTTTACTTTGGAAAGAGTAAGGTATATTCCTAATTTGAATAGGAACTTGATTTCTATGGGCAATCTAAACGACATAGGCCTGCAAGGCTGGATTAGTAATGGTTCTTTGCAAATAATTAAGGGTTCCTTAGTTATTTTCAAAGGTACCAAGATGAATGGTATATATGTAACTAGAGCCAGTGTTGTTCAGAGTCACATTGCTGAGTCGTCTAGTGCCAAGATTGATGCTACCCTGAAGTGGCATAATAGGCTTGCTCATGTAAGTGAAAAGTGGTTGCATATTTTGAATAACAGGGGGGCATTTGGTAAGGATGTGATTTCTAAGGTTCCTAAAGTACTTTAGGGTGAGGTTGTGATGACATTGGTGTATATTGTGAATTGAACTCCTTCTAGTGTTTTAGATGGTAAGACACCTGAAGAGGTATGGTCAGGGAGATTATCTAATTATACTATTTTGAAGACTTTTGGATGTTCTGCTTATTCTCACCAAAGTATAGATAAGTTGGAGCCTAGATCTTAGAAATGTATTTTCATGGGGTATCCTAAGGGAGTGAAAGGATACAGACTTTGGGCTAGAGATGAGAAGGGTATTAAGATGATAACCAGTAGAAATGTGACCTTTAATGAAGCTAATATACCTTGTTTGAGTAAGAGAGTCTCTAGTGACGATCCCAAGTGTGATGAGGATGATGAGACTAGAATGCAAGTAAGAGTACGTAACTCTCCTGAACTTGTTGAGGAGGAACAAGTTGAGATTGAAGGTGGTGAACATAACTTAGTGGGTGATGTAGTTGATCCTCTAGGTGATTATCAACTTGCTCGCAATAGAGTCAGGAGAGAGATCAGGGAACCTACTAGGATGGGTGATTATCATTCATTTGCTGTTTTGTCATATCAAGACTTAGTTTTCAAGGAGCCTAAATCCTATGAAAAGGCTTTGAGCTGTCAATAATCTAAAGAGTGGCTAAATTCTATGGAAGAAGAGATGAAGTCTCTTGTGAAGAATGATACATGAAATTTAGTTCCTAAACCTAAGGGTTAGTCTTTGATAGGATGTAAGTGGGTTTATAGTATTAAGAAGGGTAGTTTTTCTAAAGGGTCTCTTAGGTTTAAGGCTAGACTTGTTGCAAAGGAATTTACACAGAAGCCTGGTATTGATTATAATAAAATTTTCTCTCCTGTTGTGAAATATACTACTATAAGAGTCATGCTTGCCTTAGTTGCTCAATATGATTTAAAGCTTGAACAAATGGATGTTAAAACTGCTTTCTTAAATGGTGATTTGGATGAAATGATTTATATGGTGCAACCTCAAAGTTTTATTGATTCAAAAATGTCTAATCATGTTTGTTTGCTTAATAGATCTTTGTATAATTTGAAACAATCACCTAGACAATGGTATATTAGATTTGACAATTATGTGTCTTCTATTGGCTTTGTCCGAAGTGCATTTGATCATTGTCTTTATTTTAAAAGAAATGATAAGAATGATGTGATTGTTTACTTATTTTTGTATGTTGATGATATGCTATTGGTTGGACATAAAATGAGTGATATAAATGACATCGAAAAGGCTTTAAGTACTAAATTTGAAATGAAATACTTAAGGCATGCTAGGAGAATTTTAGGGATGGATATTAAAAGAGATAGATCACAACAATCCCTTTTTTTAACCCAATCTGACTATGTGAAAAAGGTTCTGCAGAGTTAGGATTGCATTTTAAATCTTGTAAAGAGAGAGTTGTGTTGAAAGGGTATATGGATTCTGATTATGCTACTAATAAGCACAATAGAAAATCAACAACCGCATATGTGTTTACTTTATGTGGTTCTTGCATTAGTTAGAAGTCTCAATTGCAATCTATTGTTGACTTATCTACTACTGAAGCTGAGTATGTAGCTGCTACTGAAGCTATAAAAGAGTTTTTGTGGCTTAAAGGCTTGTTATGTGAACTAAATGAATTGTATGATCCTGTTGTGGTTTATTGTGATAGTCAGAGTGCTATTCATTTATGTAAGAATTTGTTTTTCATGATAGGACTAAACATATAGATATTATGATGCATTTCATTAGAGATATAATTTATAAAGAATCTATGTTGCTTGAGAAAATCTTTACACAATTTAATCCCGCGAATATGGGAACAAAAGTACTTCCTTTTTCCAAGTTTAAATCTTGTTTACAAATTCTAAGAATTGATTCTAGGTGAATTTTGTTTTTCTTGCAGGTGGTAACCTTTTTTATGTTAGTGCTATGAAACACTAATGTGTTTGGTGGTTTATGATATTGGCATCAAGGGGGAGATTTGTTGGAATTTGATGCCATTTG
Source organism: Fraxinus americana (assembly GCA_035079005.1). Lineage (NCBI taxonomy): Eukaryota > Viridiplantae > Streptophyta > Magnoliopsida > Lamiales > Oleaceae > Fraxinus > Fraxinus americana. The sequence goes on from JAVHZT010000039.1 coordinate 397,221, forward strand.
TGACATTTGGTTCCTAACACTTTGGGCAATGATGAAATGGGCTTGGCCCAAGATTGTGGAAAATGTTTTACCTAAAACTATTGCCCAATAACTCAAAAGAAAGGTAGCCCAAAACTCGGCCCAAAACAAGTTGCCAAGTGTGTTGCTCTGGACCGTAGATCTTGTGCCTAATCTATAGTGATCTGTTGGCTTATTAAGGAAAGCTAGATAGTCGGTGGATTCCATGATTCGTGTTCTCTGCCTTTGTGAGATAGAAATATTCTGAACCTTTTCTTCGTGCTCTCTTCTCTTCTCTGCCTTCTTCGATTCTTTGTGTAATTGATTAAAACTCTTGGTTTTAATCACAAAACTTGATAATGTGCATCTATGTGATCCTTCGATTGAGTTTTGCGTGGGTTTTAGATAGGCGTCTGAGATTGGGTCCATTAAGTAGCTGTTTTCGTGTGAATCTTGTTAGGGTTGGGTCTTTGTGGCTTGTTCTTTTGTACAGACGGGTACAATATTCTTTGTGAACTTTCTGAGCCCTATATTGAAGGAAAGAACTGTATTCTTGTTGGTTCAATTGTATTATATGTGAATCTTGTTTTTGCTTCTGGTTTGGTTTCTTGCCTTACACTAGTCGGTGGATTCCATGATTCGCGTTCTTTGCCTCTGTGAGAGAGAAATATTCCGAACCTTTTCTTCGTGCTCTCTTCTCTTCTCTGCCTTCTTCGATTCTTTGTGTAATTGATTAAAACTTTTGGTTTTAGTCACAAAACTTGATAATGTGCATCTGTGTGATCCTTCGATTGAGTTTTGCGGGGGTTTTAGATAGGCGTCTGAGATTGGGTCCATTAAGTAGCTGCTTTCGTGTGAATCTTGTTAGGGTTGGGTCTTTGTGGTTTGTTCTTTTGTACAGACGGGTAAAATATTCTTTATGAACTTTCTGAGCCCTATATTGAAGGAAAGAACTGTATTCTTGTTGGTTCAACTGTATTCTATGTGAATCTTGTTTTTGCTTCTGGTTTGGTTTCTTGCCTTACACTAACTCATAAATGTTAATACACATTTTTAACTTGCTTCGAATTACAAAATAACTAACTATATAGGTATAGATATCCCGATTGTTACCAAATTATTTGAATTACAATAAAGAACCCTCTCTAATTCCTTCATTTTCACTAATTATACAATGAGAAGTTTTTATCTTATTCACTCGAGACAAGGTATCACGTGTGATAGACTAGTAAGTATGCCAACCACCTCTCCGACACATCGGACCAATTTGCAAAGTCATTACTACCATGTTAATGCCACGCCAATTTCAATTACAAAAACTACAAAGCTCCTAACAAATATGTGTACGTACATAGTGAAAAATACTCAGACGTAGATTTGCTTTGTTTTAATTTTTTTTTTTTTTTTTTTTTGCCTGTTTTCCAGTCTCCATGCAAATTCAAGATATGATGAGAATTGTTTCAGGCCTGCTGCAGTGCAATACAGTAGTTTATCATCGAGTTGTTGGTATTTAATTTAAGATTATGTGAAAAAGAAATTGTGTTGAGGACCCTATTTTGTGTTCCTTTTCGTAATGTAGTATTTTAATTTTTGTGATTAGGGATTAAGAGCTTGTCATTTTCAACCACACATTTTATGAAATTCATTATTTTTCCTAACATTTTAAGAACATATTTTTCAAAAAAATAAAAAAAAAGAGAAGAAGATTTTCCTTTCAAAAAAAAAAAATCTCCCAAACAAGCTCTAAAGTTATAGTTGTCAATGAAAATTTATTTTTTTCTTTTTCTAGATCAATAATTTGAGTTTGTTCTCTTATCGCCGTTAAGGGATAAAATCTCACATCGAATAAAAATGTAAACATAAACCAATGTATAAAGGATTTGGCTACTTATCTTAATAAGGTTGACTTTTTAAAACGGAACCCCAAATCTTAATATGGTATCAGAGCAAGTAAAGCTCTAACGAGCAATTCGATTCAGTTAAAACTCCAAAAGTGAGCATACAGATTTCAAGATTAGTCTGCTCAAACGAGTTACCATCTTATGGAGGTTGTTAAGGGATAGAACCTCACATCGAATAAAGATGTAAATATAAACCAACTTATAAAGGATTGAGCTACTTTTCTTAAAAATATTGACATTTTAATATGAACCTCAATTCTTAATAATCGCGACCAAGGTTTAGGTTATCATAAAATAAGGATATTTATATAATGATTAGTTCTGAAAAGATAGTCAGCAAGAGATATTTATTTTTCGAAATATCAAACTTATATAAACTTATGGGGTCTGACTTCGTTCGTGGTGTCATATTTTATCATCGCAAGAATGAGGTCGGTAAAATCATAGCATTTGACTGTTTAATAGTTGCTGCAATGCAAAGGAAAGGAGTTGATGGGATATGATAGTGTAATTTCTACACTTATTTAGGATATCGAACTTATGAATTTGAATTTCGTCTAGTTTGTATTGCTATTGGTTGTGTGTGTTCGCATGTTTTAGGTCCAATTTGCGGTCGATTAGGTACTAGAGAACAAAAGAAAAACCGAAAAAGAACAGATTTTTACCTCCATACTTAGTTTGCTTAACCTGTTGGATCTCCTGGACGTGTGGCCTCCCACTTAACCTCGCGGCATCAAGCATCATCGGTAGCCGACAAGGCCATGTCTATAGATTTGTAAAGCACATCGGACTCCTCCCACGTTAATTGGGCAACCGCAAGTCAATGATCTAGAATACTTTTTTTACTCTTACTTATCAATCATAGAGTTAATTTGGACACTTTTCGGTCGTGATTTTTGGACTTAATAGAATACTATGAATAAGATATTTTGTTGTTCATTATTAGGGCTGGCAATTTAGAGATTTTTGAGAACACAAACAAATAACAAAATTTGGGGATTTTGAGCTTCTTTTCTTGACTAATTTGATGTACCATTTTTTTTGCTTTTGTTTATTAACAATGTTTTCTAATTAAATCGTAGTAAAAAAACGATGTTGTTTTGAGCCTAACCATGGTTTCTGATTATTTATTAAAGACATATTTATGGATGTGCATCTTTTTTATCATTGTGTTCGATTCAATTATTTCTCGTCAATTGTTGATTGATTTGTGAACGTCAGTGAGTTGAGATATGAGTTATTTGTTCAAACCAACTATAAAAATCCGTAATTTATCTAAGAAATAGAAGCACACTCTCATTAAATGAATTTTTTTGGTGAATCAAAGCACTTAATTTGGTTAAAATTCAAATAGTGATATATTGAGTTTATTTAATTAAGTAGAATTGGATTTACTTGATAGAGGTTCTCAATTATTTTAGATTCAATATATGAGATTTACCATGAATTTGTATGGAGGGGGTAAAAATTTTGGATTCAATAGGTAAAAATTTCGGTCAAGGTGAAATATTGAGTTCTAACATTTGATTTAAAAATCAACATATCATTAACTAGTTAATAAATTAACTTAATTTTAGCTGAGAAAGTAATAGGTAACAATCATTCCTTGTTACTTCTTTCTGCTTCAAATAAATCATAAGATAGTCTATAATAAATAATAGGGTTTTCGTGTAAACAATAATCTAGATTCTTTAGATATCCTTTGCTGCAAGTTTTACGATATAGTGCATTTGCAATTTTTACCGAAAATGATGTATTTCAGTAATTGACTAGGCATCGAGTGTGGTGTGTGTGGGGGGGGGGGGGGGGAGGGGGGGGCGTGTGTGTGATTTTAGGGTTTTAATGTGCAATATTTGAAGAACTTAACTACAATTACTCGAAGAAATTTTGACTAATTGAAATCGTCCCAGGTAACGCACCAAATTTATGATCAATCGATTTTTAAAAAAATCAATTATACTCCTTTTTTTCTTCGAACATATTTTCTTGTATATTGACAATGCATATTCCCTAATCTAATAAAATTAATGAATCAAGAACTAACGTTATCTCTGCAAATGTAGGACGCTTTATGATTTCAATCAACTGCAACAAACGAAATTAAGAAAGTTCGAAAAAGTTCCCTAACTTTTTGTGAATCATGTTAGAGTATGGAGATTCGAATTTTAATTGACCTGGTGTAAAAAGCTCGCAATGCAACATATGTGGTGAAAATACAATTATGAGATTTTATTGCGTCTCAAATTACTATAATATTTCTGAATTGTTGATTTTCATTACTCTAATTGAAATAATGGTTATCTTAAATGAGGAAAACATATTCCTAGTTCCATAATATATATATATATACAGAAATGATCTAATGAGCACCGGTGTTCATCTTATCCTAAGCACCAATGAGTTGGCACATTAATTCATTGGTGGATTGGAACTCACAAAATCTTTATCCACCAATGAATTAATGTGTCAACTCATCGGTGCTTAGGATAAGATGAGCACCGGTGCTATATATATATATATATATATATATATATATATATATATATATATAGGAAAAGACTTGTTCTTATATATTGGCTCTCGATTATTAGGAATACATATTTAAATAGGATTTATCAGATAGAGTTTTAAGCATATTAGTATTTGAATTCCATCAGGAAAGGAAATATAATTAATCTGTTACCGAAATTGAAAAGGAAAACTATATCTACTGGTTGCTATATGACAGTAGTAATTGTGACTAAACCGATTTGTTTAGCAAAATACGTCAACTATGGGTGGACGTAAGTCTCAAATTTCAATTCATTGTCTTTATTTTTCGTCTAGTAACAACTAATAGTTTGTATCTTTGTGGCTGTAGTAAGTCGACTATTGCGTTGTTTTGGGATCAAGGGCGACAAAAAGAAGCGTCCTGTGGTGGCAAATACGATAAAAACTCGCCTTCCGCATCGTGATGTCTATAATGGTCAAAATTCCAGAAGCGATGGAATAAATGATGGTAGCGTAGTTATTCTAGGAGCAGTAGCAGCAGCAGCGGCTATCGATAGTGGAGGCTGCGGTGCTGGCGTGCAGGATCTGGTGGTGGTGGAGGTTGTGGTGGTGGATGTTGCGGGTAGTGAAATAAATTAATATTTATCAAGTCTAGTTGTGATAATTGGCTAATTTCGAGTCGAATCTTTTGTTGAAAAAGAAATTAATATTCTTATGTGTTATTTTACAATTTAATTTACAGTTTTATTACATGTCTCTTTTTAATTCAAGCTCAGTCTACCCATTGCAAAATTTCGTTGTTGACTAATTTTTCGTCACTTAAAAGTCTTAATTGGTGGAAGAATCATTGACTGGAAAATTGTGTTCAAAAAAATCAAAGTCATATTTCAAAAAATATGCCAGTCATTTGAATTTGTATTATTTAGTAAATTATCAATTTATGATACGAACGAGACCACAAATTTATATAGCCCCTGTCTGATAGAGATTAAAATTATTATCTTATCGATTTATCGATATTATTTAATATCTCATTAATCAAAATCTTGGCCCGAGAATTTTTCTTTTTTTTTTTCTTCTGATTTTTGGGGTGGGGGGTTGTTTATTTTAATTTTAAACAATAATTAAAACGCGTTGGTTATATATTAATTTTAGATATTCTCATTAAAATGGGACTTCTCATCCTCCTATTAAGATAAGAATTTGAAATATGTTAGAATTCTAAACGGAATAAAATTCAATCTTTTATTAAAATTGATAAGGATATCATATCTCACTTTTCTTTTAAGAAGCAAAGAAAATCGAAATTACGTCTTTGAATTTCAGGTGTATTTCTTCTCTTCCCTTCTTCCTCTAATTGAAAGCATAAGCATAACTCGAAATGTTCATATTGTGATTCTTTGTTCTCTGTGGCTGCAGAGTTTCTATCTATTAGTGTGATCAATCTTATCGAGTTTTACGTACTAAATACTTATTTGTCTCTACCAATCGAGTTTGATAGAATTTATCTCCTTTACGTTTTCAGGATTTTCTGCTGAAGTACTTGAGCAATTATGGGTATAGGTAAATATCGAATTGCAATTTATTGTTTATTTTTCTTTCATTTTAGTCTTTCTTATTTCAATTTGCCATCACAAATGATATATAAAAGTTTAGGGTTTCATTGTGCTATAGGTTATAATTGATTTTATCTCGTAGATTCATTCCGAGGCCATTTGGCAAAGTTTTTGAAAAGTTAAAAACTGTTATTGAGATTTAAAAATAGCTTTTCATAAACATGTTAAAATAAACAAAAACAAAATCAAAAGACCTACCAAACAATCTCTAATTAAGTTAGCTAATTTTTTTGAGATTGCTCGTTTGAGTAATGACTACGTAATAATATAAGAATAGAAGAAAAATGTAATAGTTTTATCAATGAGCTATGGTATGGACACAATTTTATATAAATATTTTAGGGTGCGGGAGGAAGCGGATAGATGAGAGAGAAAGAAAGAATGAATTATCTGGAAAAAAAAACCACCCCTCTATGAAAAAAATATTTTATTTATTTTTGAGGAAAATACGGTCACATAACCAAAAGTTGGAGAATATTTTTAATGGAAAAAATTGTCAATCAAACACCTCAAACTAGGATTTAGGTGGAAAAAAATGACATTTTTCATGAAAACTAAAGTCAATCAAACACACTCAAATATGTCTGCATTTAAATTCTATAAAGTGAACCAATACGTGGCAATTTTTATTTTATTTTTATTTTATTTTTTGCTCCAATTGTTTGTGGTTGCAGCAAATCGACTTTCGAGTTGTTTCGGAAACAATGAGCCCAAGAAGAAGCATGCGAAGGTGACATGGACCGTCACAATCCTCCCACCTCGCCCCGACGTCAAGAAAGACCTAAAATGTCCAGCCGTGAAAGGTGCCATTCTTTCATCAGTGCATCGAGATGTTGAGAAATGTGTAAAACGACCGTGTACCATTCATTCGTCAGCTCGCCCTGATGTCGAAAAATGTGTAAAAAGCCCAGTCAAAACAAGCACCGTTCCCCCACCAACTCGATGTAACTTGAAGATATGTGTAAACCCGAATAGTGATTCTAGCAGTGGAGCAAGAGCACATGATGGAGCCATAAAGCAATCAGCGGCCGTTAGCACCACCATTCAGATTCCTGTCACCCTTCCATGCACCATCAGCATTAAAACATTTAATTAATTTATTTATTTGTTTTTAATTTTTTTGCAAGATTAGGTTTAATTTTCTTTCTAGTTTTATAATTTAAACTCTCATTGCAACTCTCTTTTTTTTTTTCATTTTTTTTGTTGATTTATTGAAAAAAGTGTTGAACTTCGACAAACTATCAAGATCAACTCCAGTATTCGATTACAAATCAATAAATTTCTAGTTTCCTTTAGATTGTCCAGCCTCTAATGATGATCTACACAATATTCAGGTGTTGTGGAGCAACATGGATAAGTCATAAGACTCATAACCGACTAGTCGATATAATTTTCATCATCCATTATCAGAAGAGCAAAGTTAAGGTACCCTTTTAGTTAATAAAATAGCCTTATCCACAATAATTATATATAAATATTTTGATCGTCCAATTTCAAAATACTTTTCTAGCTTAGTTTAATGTAAAGGAATTAAACAGTCGTTGTATTAGGTTATTGAAACTAATAAATAGAGACATAAATTTCTCATATTCAAATTATGTTTTTTAGCGAAATATTGATTGGTTATCGACTTATCGTTCAGAACTTTCTCACTTCACGTATCTTATCTAGAATATTTTGTGGAGACTTTTTCTAAAGATATTGTCTACGACTCCGTTCGATATTGATTAAAAATCTTTTTAGTGGTTCTCTCTTCCGACTAGAAATAACCTTATATATTATAAAAACTATAATTAAATATACATTTTGAAAATAATTATCTGAGTTAAATAATGTAATGAGATAATGGAACTTTATTGGGGGCAGCCGACATGATTGGTGGAAGCACTAAGGGGTAACATCACGGGCTGTAGGATTCCATTCAATAGTGTCAAAGCTTCAAAAGGATGTACAAATCAAACTCATGTGCACCAAATATCCCGATGGGTGCTAGCTAACAAGGCTAATTTAAATTTCAATACTTTTTTTTTCTTTTAATTTTAATGAAAAGAATTATTTTTACATGAATTCAAACATTCAATTTTCGTTGCATTAAAAAAAAAAAAAAAAAAAAACCTAAAATTTTGACCAACTGATACGACCCGTTCCATGCACTCAAGACATCACATGTTTCGATAATGAATATCAATACTAGGTGTCAAACTCATCATTCATTGTCAAAAACAGATCACGGATAGCCTTGATAGTTGGTCCACCACCTAGCTAACATCCATCACCTACGCATGTCACGTCTTGAGTCTACTTAGATTTCGATTTAGAGTTTGACGCCTACTTAGAGCTAATAAAAAAGGATGATTTGATTCTTTTTCTATTAAGAGAATCAAATGTTCTTTAGATAAAGAAGCGAATGATTTTATGATTCATATATAATCAAAATAAATCAGATATGTAATCACACCTAACTTTGACTGATACCATATTATATATAACTTGAAATTATACACAAATAACAACTAATCATAAGTAGTGGAAGAATTCTTCAATTATTCAAAGGGACAAAAATCCAGCTTTTAAGCATCTTATTTGGGCACCGGACAAATGTTAGGTCCAATTTACATAATCAATTTCATGTGCAATCTATCCAATATATTCCACTTAACAATTTAAAGATTAAGTTATTTAACTTTCAGTAAGGGTCGTTTGATAGGCGAATGTGAAAAGGAATTTCAATTCTATGTTAGTTGGAAAATAAAAATCCATCAAACCCATGCGAATTCGTTTTTCATGAAAATAAAGAAAATGCAGTTTCAAGTGGTTGTACTTTGGAATTCAATTTTCATTTCCACGTTACAATCAAACAATCAAAGTGAAATTCGTTTTTCTTGGATATGACATTTTTCGTGGAATTAGTTGCAATCAAACAGAGTCTAATAAGTTTTGTATGTCTACCTAGATATTGCTTTATCCCTAGCTAATATGGGATTCATTTTTATATGAACTATAATCACTTGTCCTAATAATTAGTTTTTCTTTAATAAAAAAGTAGACAAACTAAAGAAGCAATGGTGCTTATTTTGCGATATGCGTGCATATTGAACATTTATTTAACATATCGTAGATTTTCAACATGAAAGAACAATATTCGTTGGCAAGATAGGTTTGATATGATTTGATACTTTACATATTCGTTAATATATGTCTAGTATGCACTAGTACTCAATAACACTAGACATGATAACAAAGAACGAAGAAAAGTAGACAAACTAAAGAAGCGGCGGTGCCTATTTTAAACTAATAAATTAAACATATTGTAGATTTTTAACATAAGAGAGACAACATTAATTTGTTATTATAATAAGTTTGGAATGACTAGATACTTTACATATTCATTAAAATTATGTGTATTATGGATATTTTGCGTGAATAGCATAGAATTTGATGAATCTAAACTATTAAACATATCGTAAATTTTTAATATCTGAGAGCACAATATTCGGTAATATGATAAGTTAGGCACAACTGATTACTTACATATTGGTTAACGATATATCGAATATGTAGTACTCGATAATACTAATCGTATTGAAAAAAAAAGTTTCAACTTTATTTTGAGAGGTGACTAAATGTGATAAGTTCGTTGTTCACTTAACTTTGCTCCTATTTGACCTAACATAATCTTAAAGGTAGTGCCTGTCCTTGATGCTAACTTGTTTAGACCATACATAATTGAGTTTTTCTTGGTTCCCTCGAGAGTGTTTTGGTGGTAGACAAAGACATCTTATGTATGTTTATTGTCCTTCCTAAGTGGATGTGGCCCCTTTGGTTTAATACTAGGGCACATGATTGGTTGCTTCAAACTCATTTAAACTTCTATCTAAATTTATTATCGTACCGTGATCGTTCAAGAATGACCAACTAAACGTGTTTAGGTGAACCAGCAATAAATTCAACTTTATTTTCACAAAATTTACAATCAATTGGTGTGGTCCATTTGTTGTAACTTGCCGCTAGGAAAAGAGTCCTCGATGAAGTGTGTATTAAGAATTTAAGATGCATGTTATGACATGTGAACTCTCTTCTTTTATTTGACAATAAAAAAGAATAGTAAATTCAAATAAAAATAATACTTGTATGCGGAAGGGAGAAGATGTCCACTGGCCACGTGCCTACTTATATTTGGTCTTTGGAATATGACATTGATTTGCATTTTTATTATTTGCCTATTTAAGGGCTTGATCTTGATGAGAGGAGCCAATGTGTGCACTTACCCTTTGAAATTTCTCTTTGTAAGTTCTTTTGCGTAGTATCTATATTTCTTGAAGATCATGGCCTCCATGGTAGCTGATAATTGGGAATCAGTTGATGGGTATGATTATTTTATCAATATTGAAAATTCAGAAATTGGTCAGAGTGTTCTTATGTCTCTACTCGATGAATCACAAAATGAAGATTGCGACGACGAAAGATTGGAAAATGTGATGCGGTCTCTAGAGGCCGAAATCACGCCCAACAATACTACTTGTTATTCATTTGATAATCTCAAATGGGAGAGTGATCCAGTAGAGTGCCAATCGTCGAGTGAGGAGTTGGTGAATGAGCTGGAAATCGAGATGGAATTCTCAAAACTACATGATCTCGATTTCCAATGGATGGATTTGGAGATGGATCCTTCTTCACCATGTGTTGGTGGCATGGCAAGTTGGTACATGGATCCATATGAACAAGAGATGGGTGCAGTGACAGACTTTGGTGGACTAAAAAATTATTCGCATATTAGCTATGGAACTCCATTAATGGAAGAGCATGAGTATGACCTTTTATGGCAAGAAACAATTGTCTCACATATGAAAAACTGAAAGTTATGTACATAGATTGATCCAATTATCGAATAATTAATGGTTTAATTTTCATATTTCTCTACTTTTAAATTTTTTAGCTAAAGCTCCCGAATCACACGAATTGCCCCTGCTTGTTGTATTTGATAATTTTAATGGAAAATTGCACCAGCAGTCCCTAACCTTTCCAATTTTTGCAGATTTTATCATAACCTTCATTTTGTGCCAACGAATGTTCATATACCTTTCATAAATATGCAGTTGGAGGTCAAATGGACCGTTAGTTGATCAAGAAAGTCAAAATTTGATTAATTTTAACCAAATTGTAATGGGCAAAAATGGTACTTTGCATTTTCTTCATATTAAATAAGTTAAAAAATTAAATTAAAATCCAAAAAATAAAAATAAATATATAACACCACTCCACTCCACCCCACTTCACTCCCCTAAATCAAAATTTGATGAGGTCTCTTCTTCTCCGACAAGACTTACCAAAAATCCCTGCCATCGTCCCACACTGCCACCATCAAATCTCATCCCATCCAAAGATCGGGATTTGAAATCCCAAAAGTTACATCGATTATTTGTCCCTTTTTTTGATGAAATACAAATGTCAGACTAACTAACGGTCAAATCCCATCCATTTGGACTTCAACTGCATATTTATAAAAGGTTAGGGACCTTCACTGGCACAAAATGAAGGTTAGGGTAAAATCTGCAAAAATTAGAAAGGTTAGGGACCACTGCAGCAATTTTCTCTAATTTTAATGGTTCCCGTAAATATTGGAAAATTGTGAGATATATTTTAATTTTCCAAAAATGAAAATATATGCTCAAGTTTTTACATAAAACTTGCAAAAATCCGTGAACACCTGCATGAATTTGGTAGCAAATAGAAAATTACACATATGCGTTTTATAATTTCTAAATGTTATACAGGCTCACAAGTACGTGTCTCGACATTATAAACAAAAAGATGAAGACTTTAACGGCATCGAATGTTAGTTACATTATTATAATATAACTCTTATAAGAACTTGAACTAAAAATTTGGGTCATTCTTAATTTTAGTCTAATTATTTTTCATTATTATGAATTATGCCACTTAATTTTTATTAGGTCACACAACACATTCATTGCACCATCACCTTTTTGCTTTATTGTTACACCAAGATTTGCATAATTCATATCTTGAAGATCATGTTTGTGTGCTGTCTTTTCAATTACTGTATACAATAAACCATGATCTGGACCATCTGGCTCAATTGGAGAGTTATTTGCAAACAAATAAAAAAGTGGTTCTACTTCCACTCTTCTTTTAATTTTAATTTATTGTTTATTGTACCGTTGAATCGAGTCTTCTAGTACTGCATGGCGAACATGCATAGAAGGTGCCCTATGAATCGAGCATCCACAGTAATAATCGGCATCTTGTGGGGCAACCTTAGGACATTAGTGTTTCATATAAAAAAAATACTTTAAATCCTTTATTAAAAAGTAAGTAACAAAACAAACTTAAATATTAAACAACCCCAGATGCACATGAATAGTAGTTGTAATAATAAATATAAGATTTCTTTGATCCAATGTAAGTTCATCCATCAATTATATTCATAATTAGGTATGGGTGCATGAACAGTGGGAACATCATGGGACACTGTCACATGCTAGTTGTATAATATCTCCCTATATATATAGTAAACTTCTCTCCATAATTTGCATCCTGTCTAAATTTTCATTCCATTCTCTCATCTTCCACTCTTGTTTTCTTTCTTGCAATATGGCTAGCAGTATAGAAATTGAGACTTCTTTCTCTGACTTGAACGATATCGAGTTCTCGGATATCGACGGTGCCCTTCTCGAGTCATTACTTGAGTCACCGATGGAGGGTGGAGACGGCGAAATGTTAAGAAATGTAATCCAATCTCTGGAAGAAGAGATTTCAGATCATAATTCGATACCCGAGACTTATGAAGGTAGCTTTGTGGATGATTGTTCATCACTTGATATGGATCTAATGGACAGTTGTTCAACATCATCTCCTGATTTTGATTTTGGTTGGACTACAGATTATATGACAAATTATTTGATGGAGCATGGTGCAGAAGAATTTGTAGGGATTGAGGATTATTCACAAGATTATGAGGTACTACCCTTGGAGGAGATGGGTTATACATCTTTGTGGCAAGAAACTTATCAGTACACAACATATGGCTAAAATCTTAGCATCCTTTAATTTTTGTTGTCTTTCAATCAGAAAAAAAAATGGTTCAATATGTAGTATTATGGTTTTCTTAGTACTTGATATATGTATACATTTTAATTGTAAAGCGCTGAAATTCGCCATATTTGGTTTCGCTAAAAATCAAATTTTTAGTAAATTTTGATAAATGTTAACGGTATATGTGACTGAAAAGTTGATAAATGTTATGTATTCTATGAAATGTATGGTTGAAAATGAGTTTAGACAAAAATGAGTTTAAAAATGAGGTTCAGATGGGTCGTTCTTATGTCAGTTGTAAATCTATATTGATGTGAGAAAACTTGCCATGCCTTATACCATATACTAGTGCATCTAAACATGAGCATATAAAATAAACTCTTAAAACTTGACCTAATAAATATTTAAATTAACTTCTTTATCAAAAAATGCTCATTTTATAAAGTATCATAGATGCACATGAATGCTAGGGTCACCAGGGTTAGCTGTAAACGTGGTGGTTGCACGTGCAGACAATGCTTCAATTCCACATATTAACCAAATTTAAAAAAGATTTGATCCATTGTAAAGTATATTTAACTAATGCAAGGAAATATTTAATTACACGTTTTCCAAAAAATCAATATTCCTGCAAGGAAATATTTAATTACACGTTTTCCAGAAAATCAATATTCCATAATACATTTTACTCCAAAAATAAGGATAAAACAGGGTCCTAGTAATAATGAATGTCTCGTTAAAATTTTATTAAGAAAATTTAGTGAAAATTTTTGGTGAAAGAAAAATGTACATTACTCTTTAAATATGCTATCATAGTTGCTTCATTAAACACATTTTTGAGAAAAAAAAAAATCTTAGCAGGACTAAAGCTCGATCAATAGAAAAAGAGTACAACGCTTATTTTCTACCAGCGTGATGATGATAACATTTGAAATCTCTAAAGTGGGGCATTCCAATATTGTTAATCAACCTCTCAAATGCTATAATAGGTAATGCTTTTGTTTTTGGCCACCCACATAAAGTTGTCATCATGATAGCTAAATGTGAATAGATGAACTGGTTACTATCGAGCTTTATGCATATTAGATCAATGACATATATCATAATAATCAAATAGTTTTAATTTTAATATTAATTGTCCCTATGGCATAATATGTTATATGTTGAACTTTATTTTTCGAAGAATCGTATCTATAAATGTCATGTCAAATCGTATCCCATTATGAATAAAAAACACTTATACTTCCACTCTTTTTTTAAATTATAAGTATTTTTTTTAGAATAACCATTATTATTTTAATATAATATTATATCAATATTCTTTTTCTTTAGTATTCTAAACTTTTAAACTTATTATTTAACCCATTTTCGTAATAGACAAAAGTTTTAAATTATAGAACTCAAATTTTCCTCCACCTGCAGTTAAGGAAATACATTCGTGACATGTCTGATAGAATGAATTAAACACTACTAACTAATATTAAAAAGAGTGAACGTTTTAATTTATTGTCTATCGTATAATGTTTAGCTGAGTCGTGACATAACGATGTGCCACGAACACTCATAGAAGGTGCCTCTATGAATAATACACGGCATAAATCAGCATCATGTCCCTTAGGACACTCATGTTTTACATAAATAATTAATGCTCCAACTCTTTAACCGAATACTTTTTTACCCCTTGATTATAAAGTAAGAAACAAACACAATTATTAAACAAACCTAGATGCACATGAGTGGTAGTTGTAAGATATTATTCAACTTCGAATCAATCCAAATCTACTTCTTTATCTTTATGTTGTCTTGGCTGTCCCGCAATCAAAATTTTCGAGGGATACATTTTACCCTTTAAGAAATTACATTAAAAACCAAACTATGTGCCATAAAAAAATTTGACAATTGGAAATTATAGTGATGAGTCAAAAATCAAGTGTGTGGAACATTCCCTACCTTTATATATATATATATATATATATATAGGATTTCTTTGATTCAAATTAATTTCATTATATTCATAATAAATTAGGTATATGTACATGTACAGTGGGAACAACATGGGACTGTGTCACATGTTGGTTGTGTAATATCTCCCTATGTATAGTAAACTTTCCTCCATAATTTGCATCTGTTTAAATTTTTCATTTTCTCATCTTCCACTCTTGTTTTCTTTCTTGCAGTATGGCTAGCAGTGTAGTAATTGAGACTTCTTTTTCTGACTTGAACTATATTGAGTTCTCGGATATCGACACTGCCTATCTCGAGTCCTTACTCAAGGATTCATCGATGGAGGGTGGGGATGACAAAATGTTAAGAAATGCAAACCAATCTCGGGAAGAAGAGATTTCGGATCATAATTCGATTCCGAGACTTGTAAAGGTATAGTTTTCGGATCATAATCTCAGGAAGAAGAGATTTCGGATCACCCATAGACTATATCTTCGCATCGAGAATCATTTGTACAACTAATTTGTCTTGTGGCGTCCACTAATCCAATAAAGCAATTGGCAATCTAACAGACAAAGCATGAGTGTAATTTTCTCTTTTTCGTTTTGTTTTTTCCACTTTTTTGGTTTGAATCTATCTAGTATCATGTTGCTAGAAAAAAAAAGTTCCTTCAAATTCATAGATCTACACTCCTGAAAACAAAGTAAAGGCAACACACCGGAGCATAGCCTTTCTTCTAGGAACTTTCACTTATTAATCACACATGTGGGATCCATTACACCTCTTAATTATAAGATTATGCTACTTTGCATCATTCATGTTAAAACATTATATTAAAGTAGAGAAATTAGTTAATGAGTCACTAAATTATATATTTCATTAAACCTATCATATAACGTCATCTAGACTGATATTTTAGTACCAATAATATTAAATAACGTTATTCTAATTATAATCTCTTAATAAAACGTAGTACAGAAATAGATAGCTCAACCTAAATCTAATAAAAGGTGCAGGAAACAAAAAGACTAAACTTCCTAGTTATGCTTTTCGTCATCGTACACCCAGTGGCGGACCCAGCACCCGATGAGGGGGTGCGGCTGCGCGTGCTATTTTCCACTGGAACATTGACCGGTAGAAGGAAGAAGGAGATTGGCGCGAGCAACGACGGACCCAACGGGAGAATTTCTTCTTCAATTTCATTTGGTATTGAGCTTCACACATTCGTACAGAGATGGTTGTAGCAGTGATTCATAGCATATCCTGTGGCCTTCACGGAAAGTTCCAGAGCCTCTTTCTCAGTAGCAATCCAACTGTCGCTAGCACCACCTTCAGGCCATTCAGCTTTTTCTCCAGAACTTCCCTTAGTCTTTTTTTTCCAAAGGTTAGCAAAAAATAGAAAACCCATTTCCAATATTCCATTTTTGTTAGCTTAAAGTTGTGGGTTTTGTGTTTTATTTGATGTAGAACTCAACGATTTACTTATTAAGTACTTGTTTGACATCCATTTTTGAAGAAAAGTTTGATTCTGAATAGTGATTGATGGAAGAATATATGGTTAAAAAGTAAGGAGAATATTTGGATTTATGTGTAATATTATTTTATTGAAAACATGTATGGTTTAAATGAAAAAAGAGAAAAAAATGAGAATAGGAAAAATGGATGTCAAACAAGGGCTAACTGTTTTTTATTTGTGTAGGACTGGTCTTTGTAAGCCCGATTTAAATGCCACTACGGCGCTCCATTGTGTGTGAAGCTGCGCCTAAGAAAAATGTGAATTCTGTTGCGAAAAGGCCTTGACAAGTTGAGAAGAGGGGGGTTTACAACAAGGTGCGGAAATCCGAGATTAGGACTCGGATGAAAAGGATTAATTTGCTTTGTTTCAAGCTAAATTTGCGTAATCATGAGTACTTCTAGTATTCCGTTTTCCAATTATCCATTGATTCCCTGATTTTGAAGTTGTATAAATTGGGTTTACTTTTAGATTATTTTACATTCTCGACACAATTAATCAACTATATATGTGCCGTGCGCGAGGGTTTGTCTTCCTCTCTCTCTCTCTCTCTTATGTAGTTGGGCCTTTTGTTTGGGCTTAATCTTTTTCTTTTCAGTTTGGCCTTTGTTTTTCAATGAGAAAAAATCATATTTAAGGTGTATTCTTTACCTCAATTCAAAAATAAGGTAAATAGTTTAAAAATTCAAAAATCAGATATTTATTTAATTAATTAAAAATATTTATTAAATAAGGATAATAATTAATAAAGTCACATTTTGTGATTAATGGTCACATATTCATAATTTTAAGTTATAGATTTATTTACTGGTCACATATCGTCAAATTTTTTGATCCCGAATTATTTCGAGGTCACGTATCAAAAAATTTGTAGGTCACAAATTATTTTGAAGTCACAGATTTTTAAATTAATTGGTCACATATTATTTCGAGGTTACAGATTATTAAATTTTTAGGTCACATTTGAGTAATTGGTCACATATTAACAAAAATTTGGTCACATTTGAGTAATTGGTCACAGATTAACAAAAATTTGGTCACAGACTACCGCTTACCACTGATACTTGGTCACAAGTCACAGATCAACCAACACAGACTACCCAGCCAACAGCCCACCACCAATGACCACCCCCCCCACAGATCCACCAACAGCAAACAACAACCAATCCGCTACCATCCGCCACACCCATGGCGTCGAACCAACACACCCACAAGCCCCAACACACCACTACTACGCCACCGCAAAATCACAACCACAAACCACCACACTGCTGCAAACTCAATGATTGAGAACAATGCTATGTCACAGAGTTTGTATGAGCAGACAAATAAGAAATAGCGCTACGCCACCACACTGATTCTGCTATAGGGTCGCAGCAGTGTCTCTACGCCACCACACTGATGCTGCTGTAGGTTGTAGCAGCGTGAGACGCTGCTGCAACTCGCGAAATCAAGCTGCTGCGATTCACAGCAGAGGCGAATCGCTGCAGAGGTGAATCGCAGCAGCGCACGCTGCTACAATTCTTAACAAGGGGGAGGGGAGGGAAGGTGGAAGGGGAGGGGAAGGTAGAGACGAGAAGGAAGAAAGAGGAGAGAGAGAGAGAGAGAGAGAGAGAGAGAGAGAGAGAGAGAGAGAGAGAGAGGAGGGGGTTGAGTGGAAAATTAGGGTTAGAGTGTTTATATAGCACCTGATTTTTTAAGATTGAAATTTAGTCCCTGATTTTTGAATTTGAAACTTATAACACCTGCCTCCATGTAATTTCCTCTTTTTTAATTGACCAGACCCCAATAAGCAATGATATATATACCAAAGGGAAAAAAAAATCATAAATTAGGCTTTAAGTTTTACAAATGCAAAAATAAGGTTTTAAGTTTAAAAATGTAAAAATCAAGTATTTATTTATTAATTTAAAATATTTTATTAATTCAATATAATAATATATAATTAATGGTCACATATACATAATTATAGGTCACAACTTTTATTGGTCACATATCATAAAATTAATTGGTCACGGATTATTTCGATATCACAAATCAAAAATTTTATGGGTCACGGCTTATTTCGTTAGTCACACGTCAAAAAATTTATACGTCACAATTTATCTGTCGTTCACATATTTTCAAATTTTTGATCACAAATTATTAAATTTTAAGGTCATGGTTTAACGATTAATCACAGAAAATTAAATAGTTGGTCTCATACACAAAAAATATGGAACATGTCGAAAATGGCTAAGTGTTCTAATTGTCCCATTCAAAAGTTTCAATCTGACTGTATCAATTCTAGCAACCTGACAAAATACATTATTTCCCATAACCATGACTCCTTTGAAAATAGTTTCATATGTAGTAAACAAGTCATTATTATGACACTTATGAAACACACATGTTAAATCAAGAATCTAATCATCTTCCAATTTAGCCTCAATGTTAGAAATAGTTAAGAGATCTCCATCACTTACAACGTTCTATGCGAGGTCTGCTTCGCCTTAAGTATTTGAATAATTACCCCTACCAGAACCACCATGAGCAACCAGGCATTCTCCATCTCTGACCTCAGAAATCAGATGCTTCATCTTCTCTTTTAAATACAAAATATCATATACTTCCTCTATGGTGAAAGTATCATGACTATATAAGACTGCATATCTAAATGAAGAAAACGAAGCAGGCAACGAACACAATAGGGTTAAAGCCAAATCTTCTTCATCATCATACTTTACTTCCAAAGTTTTCAAATCAGCGATGATCTCCTTAAATACAGTCAGGTGATCTTTCAATGATCCTCCTTCTGCCATTTGATGAGAGTATAAATGCTGCTTAAGGTTCAACTTTCTTTTTAGATTTTTAGTCATGCACAATTGCTCCAACTTCAACCAAAAGAGTTGCTGAATTCTCATTCAAAACGTCCTAAAAAATAGTATTTGATAAATGAAGATGAATGTGAGAAATCCTTCCATAATTTCTCCTCCGTGGTTAAAATTGCGGGTATCCTGTCCATTCTCAACAACACATCATCCAAATCTAGATGTGCTAGTACGGCAAGAATCTTAACCTGTTTTAATGAAAATCTAGTGTTTCGGTCTAAAAGTGAAATGTCATACTTCATGAAAATCATCATGAATAAAATATCTCGAACAAATCAAACATTGTGCTCTTCCAGAACTGCTAAATCTGGCGCTCTGATACCAATTGTTGTGAAACAAACCACCGGGTTGAAATGTTGAAGTTATATGGCAAATAATAATGAAGTATATGATCAAGTAAAAGAATAATAAATACAAGAATATGAGAGAGGAATTAAGAGATTTTATTGACAAAAAATTAATGGGGATGGGAGAAAAATTACAATAGATCATATAATTTTAGTAATCTATTTTTTCAAACCATAAAATTGTATAGAAGATCCTAATATTTATAGGGAACAAACCCTCTTAGTAGAGTTGTTGATGAAGTAGGATACCAAAAAATTGAGTTCAAAACAAATTTCAACTCCCGATGGACTTCCATAATAGAACTTCAACTTGACATAGGATTCTCCAAATTTGAATTCCTCATGACGTGCATTTAAATTAGAATTCTTTAATACTTCAAACAAGGAATTCAGGTCACGCCCAAATTCTATCAGAATCAAAACCAATTTCCCTTTCCACCATTCAGTCCGTTCCCGTTTCCTTTGACGACCGTTATTGCGGCCTTTGACGGTTGACAACCGCCCTAGCTGAACAAAATTCCTGGATCCGTCACTGCGTACATCGACTATAGTATCTCTTTTTACTAACGATCACATTCACATTTGTTACTAGAAGGAGATTTTATAAGTATATTATCACATCTCATTTTTCATTTATAAGCTTTTTTATATAGAAGCTGGTAACCGTTAAGAGTATACATGGGAATGAACAGCGTCTTACTACTAGTCACCCTGCTTTCAAAAGGAAATTTAAGTCTTGATAGTTTGAGCTGCCCCATTTCTTCATTTTTTCACTTCTCATACTTCAAACAAGGATGGTAGAGATTGACCAGCCCATGTCGGTATACTAGTTGGCTTTTGCTTGCTCTCGTGTAGTTAATGATCGAAGAGAGCTTCGATTTAAGTTGACTTATTATTCCTATGTTAGTCTTTGTGGGTCTATATTTTTCTTATAGAGTTGTTCTTGTAAATATACTAAACAATAGGCAACTAGACTCTGATCTAGTTCAAAATTCAAGCTAACTAGACAAGAGTAAATTTAAATTTCCTTCAAATTCGTTGGTGATCGCAGTTATCATCCTAAAACAAGGTAAGGAGAATATCTAGTTTTCTGGCCAGCTTCCGTTAACAAATTGGTGTCAAAATGGAATTAGCTGTCTAGACCCAAGATGACTGACACCATTAAACAAGTAGATCGAGTTGACACACCATAATAAATGGGCCAGTGTTGGTTTGATTTTTAAGTTCAACAACCATGAGTTTCAATCGAGTTCCAATCCCCCATTATCACTTTTAAATGAGACAGTTCAAACCTGTGAAAGAATTAACTTAATCTACACAAAGCTATACCTCAGCCTCCACATCAGACTAGCAGTTGGAAGCTAACAGTTTCTGTCCTTGCATTGTTATTCTGTTGCACCAACCTTACACTCTCCATTACTTGTTGTAAATAGATTCCCAGTACTACCCATAATTCATGGATCAGCCTCCAGCTGGATCATCTAGAATGTTCCTTGTATGCTATAAATCTGTTAGCTATTAGAGCAATAGTAAATTGATTGTAAAAGCTCATTTTTCAATATATTTATAATTCTAACTTGGTATCAGAGCAGTCCATAGCCAACGCCAACAACTCCTCAGCAGATGAAGGTCCTAACTCTGATCCTGCATCCATATCAAGCAACGCAGTTGCTCCGATGCAGGGAAGCAACATCATCACGCCTTTTGGTGGGAATCTGACTCAAGTAGTGCCAATAAAACTTGAGAAGAACAATTTCTTGCTATGGCAAAATATGATTCTGCCTATAATCCTTGGGCACAATCTGGAGAGCCATATTCTGGGAACAAAAACTTGTCCTCCGGAATTTATCCCTACTCAACTAACTGGTGAAGCTGGCTTTACTCTTCAATGACTCCTGATATTGCAATGAGAGTAATAGGAGCTAAAAGCTCCAATGAACTATGGTCAGCTGTGAAAGAAAGTTACGGTGTGCAAAATAGATCAAGAATCACATTCTTGACCGGTGAACTTCAGAAATCAAGGAAATGAGCACTAAGCATTGATTAGTATTTGAACAAAGTTAAACTACTTGCTGATAGTCTTGAAATAGCTGGAAAAGATATTCTTTTGCTGATCTAATTACTCAAGTCTTGGCTGGGCTAGATGAAGACTACACACCAATTGTAGTTCAGATCAACAGCCATGACCACATCACCTGGGGAGAACTGCAATCAACACTCATGACATTCGAAAGTCGACTTGAACACCTGAACTCAGTTAGAAATGAACTTGCAGGTATCAACCTGGAGCAGCCTTCAGCCAATTTCGCTCAAAGGTCAGGTTCAAACCAATCTTACTTAAGGTCTTTTAGGCTAAATCCTGGAGGAAGGTTCGCCAACTACAATAACTTTAGAGGAAGAAGAAGAGGCAGAAACAGAGGTGGAGGCTCCTATGGGAATGACAGACCTGTTTGCCAAGTGTGTGGTAAGATTGGACACAAAGCAAATATATGCAATTTCAGATATGATGAGAGATGAGTACTCAGGCACTCCACCAAGTCACAGAACTAATTACAGCCACTCTCCAACAGTATTTATAGCCTCACCTAACACTGTAAGTGATCCAGCTTAGTTTGCAGACAGTGGGGCCAGTAGACACATTACAGCAATGAAGGAAAATGTCACCTAGCCACAAGAATACACTGGTAAGGAGAAAGTGATGATTGGTAATGGGAGTAAGTTATCTATTTCACATTTTGGCATTTCACATATCCCAACATTGAATGACAAAACACTTGTGTTAAATAAGATGCTCCTTGTGCCTGAAATAAAGAAGAACCTTATAAGTGTTTCACAACTAACCTGTGATAATCAAGTGTATATGGAATTTCATTCTAACTGCTGTTTTGTGAAGGACAAGCAAACGAGGAAGGTATTGCTTCAAGGGAAGCTTAAGGATGGGTTATATCAACTGGATTCTCCTCAACAAAACCCAAAATGTCATACTCTAACGTCTGCTTCTTCGAATAAATTCTACTGCAATCTCAATTCTCTCAGTTCCAGCACCAGTCAAGTGTCTAGTTTCAGTAAAGAGTCATGTCAAAAGTCTTTAAATTCCTCAATAGATGTTTGGCACAAGAGACTTGGACATTCATCTAGTTAAGTGGTGTCTCAAGTGCTCAAGAATTGTAATCAAAAGGCAAAAGAAAACGAAATCAAACCATTTTGCAATGCCTGCCAATTTGGAAAGTCTCATCTGCTACCCTTCTCATTATCTATCTCACATGCCAAAAATCCACTTGAACTCATAAATACTGATATCTGGGGACCAGCACCTATCCAAACTACCTCAGGCTTCAGATATTACATAAACTTTTTAGATGACTTTAGTCGATTCACATGGATATACCCACTGAAACAGAAATGAAGCACTGGGAACCTTTATTAACTTCAAAAAACTGGTGGAAAATAAATTTACAAACAAAATTAAAACCCTGCAGGTTGACTAGGGGGGTGAGTACAGAATTTTTACTAAGTTTCTAACATAAGAAGGGATCGATTTTAGACATCCATGCCCCTATTCTTCTACACCAAACGAAAGGGTAGAAAGAAAGCACAGGCACATCACAGAAACTGGCCTGACCCTCTTGGCTCAAGCTAAACTACCCTTAACATATTGGTGGGAAGCTTTCTCAACTGCCACCTACCTCATAAATCGATTGCCTACACCTACTCTTGAAATGCAAACACCCTTCTCAGTCTTGAATGAACAAGAAGTTGATTACAAGGCACTAAAAGTCTTTGGATGTGCCTGCTATCCTTGCCTTAGGCCCTACCAAAAACACAAGTTCAGCTTCCACTCAACCAAGTGTATTTTCCTCGGTTACAGCCAATCCCACAAAGGTTACAAATGTCTAAGCTCGACAGGAAAAATTTATATCTCAAGGCATGTTGTATTCAATGAGTTTGAGTTTCCCTTTGAATCCTTGTTCTCTACTCAAAATCAATCCAGTCCTGTTATACCTGAAACTGTAGTGTCATGCTTTCAATTTTCCTCTCAAATAACAACCTCAAATCCTACATCAAATCCTAATGATACAACCCATCCAGAAGCAACCAATGCTTTGCTTCGCTCACCTCTAAGCTCGACTCACAATCAACAGGTAAGTTTGAACAATTCTGAGAGGGCCAGCTTAAGTGAAGGCTCCATTCGAATTGAAAATGATCAAATCATTGAAACTGAGGCTCAATCATCTTCAAGTATCGAAAGACCTGCATCAGAACACTTAAACAATCAGCAACCAATCAATAATGATCATCACATGATCACCAGGGTAAAAGCTGGAATTTTCAAGCCAAAGGTATACATGGGAAAATCAGTTGAATCTAAACCTGAACCTGTAGAACCTGGAACTGTCAATGAAGCCATGATAAATGAAAATTGGAGGAAAGTTATGGAAAAGGAACTGAATGCACTGAAGAAAGCTGAAACCTGGAAGCTAGTGCCACCATTACCAGATTACAATGTAGTAGGAAATAGGTGGGTTTTCAGAGTAAAAAGAAACGCTGATGGCACAATCCAGAGATTCAAGGCAAGGTTAGTTGCAAAGGGATTTCATCAGTCACCTGGAATTGATTTCTCTGAAACCTTTAGTCCAGTGGTCAAAACATCAACCCTACACATTATACTTACTTGGCAGTTTCAAAAGGGTAGTCAATTAGGCAAATAGACATCAATAACGCCTTTTTAAATGGAGAATTAGAAGAAGTGGTATTCATGAATCAGCCTTAAGGATTCATAGACAAAACAAAACCTCATTATGTCTTCAAATTACAAAAGGCTCTTTATGGACTAAAGCAGGCGCCGAGAGCTGGGCATGAGAAGCTGAAATCAACATTACTAATCTGGAATTTCAGACAATCAATTGCAGACACATCACTCTTCTACTTTATGTCTGAAAGTCAGATTATTTTTGCTCTCATATATGTTGATGATATTGTGGTGACAGGTAATGATCTGAAGCTAATGCAAAGGTTTATATATGAATTAAACAGAAAATTTGCATTGAAGGATATGGGACAGCTTCATCACTTTCTAGGAATTGAAGTAATGTGGCACAGTTCAGGACTTTATCTTACACAGAGCAGGTACATTGCTGAATTACTCAAGAAATTCAAACTGGAGAATCTCAAGCCTTGTCCTACTCCTATTCTAGCTGGCAAAACTATTTCAAAATCAGATGGAGAAGCATTGAACAATCCTTCAACCTACAGAAGTGTCGTAGGAGGCTTGCAATACCTTTCGCACACGCGGCCTGACATCACCTTTGCCGTTAACAAACTAAGCCAATTCTTGCAAACACCAACATCTATACACTAGCAAGCCTTAAAAAGGGTGCTGAGGTACCTAAAAGGTACAATGAATCAAGGACTTTAGATACAAAGAAGCAATAGATTAAACCTATATGGTTTTTCAGACGCAGATTGGGCCTCATGTCCGGATGACAGGAGATCTACAGGAGGCTATTGCATCTACCTTGGAGATAGCCTAATAACTTGGTCATCTAAGAAACAACACATGGTTGCAAGGTCCAGTACATAGTCCGAATACAGATCACTGGCTTCAGCAGCCTCAGAAATCGCATGGATCCAATCCCTCTTCAAAGAACTTGATCTGCCACAAGTTTCAACTCCTATCCTATGGTGCGACAACTTAAGTACAGGAGCTTTGGCAGCCAATCCAGTCTACCATACTAGAACGAAGCACATTGAGCTTGACATTCATTTTATAAGAGATAAAGTCCTTGCAAAGGAGTTGGAAGTTAAATATGTACCATCATCTGATCAAATTGTAGACCTTCTGACTAAGGGCCTTACTCACTCGAGATTCAACTTCTTGAAGGACAAGCTTGGTGTTACCTCAGTACCATCCAGCATGAGGGAGGGTGTGAAAGAATTAACTTAACCTACACAAAGCTACACCTCAGCCTCCACATCAGACTAGCAGCTGGAAGCTACACATCTCCATTACTTGTTGTAAATAGATTCCCTCCAGTTGGATCATCTGGAATGTTCCTTGTATGCTACAAATCTGTTAGCTATCAGAGCAATAGTAAATTGATTGTAAAAGCTCATCTTTCAATATATTTATAATTCTAACTAAACCGAACATGAGTCTAAATTGAATCAATTGTAGATGGGCCAGTCGAACCCAATGAGGTAAGGAGAAAAGAGTCCCGTTTGATATGACTTTTGAAGGGACAAAAACTACTTATGAGACTAATATTTAGATAATTGGTAAGAAAAGGCTGCAAGTACAGAAAAAAAATATAGATTTTTTACAGAATTTTGAATTTTACATACATGGAGTAGCGGAGCACACATGAATTAAATATTACTAAAACAATTGAACCCGC
The DNA here is from genome assembly GCA_035079005.1 of Fraxinus americana. Lineage (NCBI taxonomy): Eukaryota > Viridiplantae > Streptophyta > Magnoliopsida > Lamiales > Oleaceae > Fraxinus > Fraxinus americana. The sequence continues at coordinate 423,350 of JAVHZT010000039.1, forward strand.
CTATTGTTTTTATTCTGTCCATTTTCTGTGGGTAATTTCTTGTACCCATAGCATTTGCTCAATTGGTAATATAAAATTATGTTCTTGGCAGATTTCAAATCCTGTACACATAAAATAATACCAAACAATTTAAACATAGATGATGATAAGATCGCCATACGGTATTAAATTCAAACTCATCGTCAAAACTAAGAAATGCTTCGGAAATTCATATTCTTGCATTTCTCTACTGCTTTTTCTCCTAAAGTTCATACAATTTCTTCTCCTCTGATTAGAATTAACAAGTTCCAATCACAAATGGGGTCATCGTCTGGTTCTTCGCCAAAATTGCTTTTCCGCCAGCTATTTGAGAAGGAATCTTCTACTTACTCTTACCTTCTTGCCGATGCTTCTCACCCTGACAAACCAGCCTTGGTCGGTTTTTTTTTTTCATTTATATTTATTATACATGTAATTACGTAATTTATTTGTTAAATTATTTTCATGGGAATTGAATGTTTTAATTAGCTAAATGGGTAGGAGGGTTCTGCAAAATTGGGATTAATCAATGAATTTTACCGTGTTTGGCTTATGATTGGAAAAAGTTCTGTTCTTTTACAACATTCAAAGGATTTATAAATAGTGAAAACTTTTGTGAAATGCTAGTGGTTTGATGAAGTAATTATCTTTCTCATATAAGCTTGTTTCGACGGTCACACGTGGCATGAAGCAAATTACTAGGTTCTTGATTCACACTCAACGGAGTTTTCTTCCTTTTTGTTCCTTTTGATTTCTCATAGTTATCACATTAGAATCTAGTTTAAAATTTGCAGTTATCAAAGTTTGGGCAGGTTAATAAAAAGCAAATAAGAAAGCGTCCACAGAAGAAGAAGAGTTATCTGCAGAGAAATCTGCCTAATATTTACTTATACCTTCTGGCCTGACAGTACGCTGACGCACTTTCTTCTGCATACAGTTGGTTGATCCGGTTGATAAGACAGTGGATAGGGATCTTTCTCTTGTGAAAGAATTGGGTTTGAAACTTCAATATGCAATAAATACTCATGTACATGCTGATCATGTGACTGGCACTGGTTTGATTAAGGTATGTCTCAACGTCCAATGTTCTCTAAACAAAGTGAATCGGCAAATTCAGTTTACTTTTTTTTTCACTTTACTTTTGGAGGGGTGGAGGGTTTTGAGTATTGGCGCCCATAATTGTAATGCTGAACTTATTTTATGTTATTGTCTGTGTCTTGCAGAGTAAGGCACCCGGAGTGAAATCTATTATTTCCAAAGCAAGTAATGCAAAAGCTGATCTTTTCGTTGAGCCTGGTGATAAGATATGTTTAGGTGATCTCTTCCTGGAGGTACGCAAACTTCTGAATGTATATGTGAACATTCACAGAGATTCTTTTTATAATCCAAATAAATCAACCAGTGAATATGTATTTCTGGAACTAATACTACATCTGGGTTGTAAGGATTTGAGCTTTATGCTAACAATAATATTACTATGAGGATCAGAGTGTAAAAGATCAAATGTACCTCAACGCTAACTAAATTCCGTAGATGATTCTCAACTGTTTTGGTTAAATATGTATAATATTCTTGTCAACGTTCTACAAGTGTCTCCACTCGTTGCCAACATGCAATTGTTGGCTCATTCCACATCGCTCAGCCTCACCTCAATATAGTGGAGGGACATCGATGCCTTGCCAAATAGTCAAGAAATTACCCTCTAACCTTCCTGCATATCGCCTTGATGGCCATTATGTTAGTTTATTAAGCTGAATACATAATATCTTGTTCCAGTTCCTTGAAAAAAGCTCCTCCCTGTTTATATGTCATGTGGCGAAATTACCAATTCAACAAGATATGCCGATACGCAGAGAATAATGAAGTAGATCACTGACTTTGTAGTCAAGTGAGAACACTAGACAATAAAGGACTCTTGAATATGGTCTATGGAGCCCCGAGAAAGATAGAACTCTTGTTGCTGACTACCACATATCATCAATAAGAGCATAGGACACCAACCAATATTAATTTTCGCTTGCAATTGGCAGGATAGTGCTGGCCCTTTCTTTTATATATGGGATTTCTGAAGATTGTGTTGAGAAAGAGAAGTGTGCCAACGTGCACTGGCTAATAAAAACCCTGCAACTTCAAAGGAGTAAGTTTGGATAGCCCCTTTCTTTTTATTAGTAAGATATATGTGGGACCCTATGAGGCGCTGCCTTGCTGCTGGCTCCTATCTCTATTGGGGCTGACCGCTTATGCACTCCTCTTGTTACCACTGAACAACGATCAACCTTCGGGAGTTACTAAAAGTTTCTTGTGCTATATACGGACACATGGCATTTAATCATATGAAGGCAACTAGATGCTCCATAGATGAGGTTCATCCCTAGATTGTCTAGGTGACCTTGAAAACTATGGTTTTAGTGTAAACTTTATGTCAATAGACCTATTTTATTGCTGCTTCCATGTCAGGACCTTCTATGATTGTCTTGTGTTGTTTGCTGAAGCCCTTGAAAAAATTTAACTGAAAATTGCAAGAATGGTGCTGACTCAGGGTAAACGATCTAGCTATTTAAAATGATAAATAGATCAATCTATTTCTGTACAGTGTTATTTTTATGGCTCTGCATAGACGTCATTCATTTCCCGATTGTGTGGTTTCCTCACTGGCCTGATGATAATCTGTATCTTCAACTATTGCCTACTTGACTGATTTTAACCATTACAGGTTCGTGCTACACCCGGTCACACCCTAGGTTGTGTCACCTATGTCACTGGAGATGGACATAATCAGCCTCAACCAAGAATGGCTTTCACAGGTGATGCTTTGTTGATACGTGGATGTGGCAGAACAGATTTCCAGGTATAATTCCTTGATGAGAAGTGTTATGTTACAAATGTCCTTTTCATGTTACTTTTTAACCTTGAACTCAAATAATTTGGCAGTTCTGAAATTTAAATCTGAATTTTACTACAGGGTGGAAGTTCTGAGCAGCTATACAAGTCAGTTCATTCACAGGCAAGGACACTAAGAATATCTATTCTATAAATTGAATGCAATTAAGAGAAACTCTCGAGTTTCAAAATTATCCAATTGTATCTGCCCCTTAGATAACCCTCTCAAATTATTTTCCTAAAACAGATCTTTACATTGCCTAAAGACACATTGGTGTACCCTGCTCATGACTACAAGGGGTTCTCTGTAAGTACTCTAAATTTTACAGTTTCTGTCAGTCCATAGTTTACACGATGAAACTTAATTCTAGTTGCTTATACACCATTTCTTTTCAGGTCAGTACTGTGGGAGAGGAGATGTTGTATAATCCCCGTCTGACTAAAGATGAGGTGATACTAAAGGAAATTTGTTCTGATACATAATAATATTGATTCCATTTTTCTACCATAAAGAAACTTCATAGTCCTAATTCTGATGAAATATTGCCTTCTGCAGGAAACATTTAAGAATATCATGGCAAGTAAGTAGTAATGACCATCAAATTGCTAACAACTGAAGTTTCTTGTTACGGCATTTCCACTGTACTATGTTCTTATCCTGTTACTGTTTATTTTTACAGATTTGAACTTGTCGTACCCAAAGATGATCAATGTGGCTGTCCCTGCTAACATGGTTTGTGGCTTGCAAGATGTTGAATCCAAAGCTGGTTAATGTTTTTGTTAGGTCTGGACATCATTTTATGGTAAATATTCAGAAAGAGCAGAAAGTTTCAAAAAGTATACTGATGAATCTTGCATCTGGTAATGTAAATGTTCAATAAAATGGCCCTTGACAAAAGGTTTAATTCCACAATATTGTATTTGAACGGAGTGCAAAGGTTACTGCCAAGAAGATAAAATTAATGCAAGGACTCAAAAGAACCTTGGATTTTATGTACTTCTCTCATCAGTGATGCCATCTTTTCATCCATCTATATGGCAGATGAACTAATTTGATTAGTTTATAACAATATTTCTTTCAAGAAATGAGAAAAAGGAGAGAGTTATAGTTTAAATATATTTTAACAATTTGAAAGTTAATAGAGAATTGTAAAATAATAATACACTAATTTGTTTGTGTTAAAGGGGGAATTTGTTACTTATAACAAACTTCATCGGATGTTTATGTGATTTTTGAAAACACAACGTATCCTTGCTTTTGTGTCATCTTATTTTTGTAACAATTGTTTTTTTTTAAATATGTTTGGACATTTTCTTTCTCGAAATCTTCTTAATAGACACTAAATATGCATCGATTATGGATGTCAATTGTCGAAATATTAGGTACACCGATAAAACCAGTTATATTTACATATTCAGTCAAATGAGTCAACTTATTTCTTAGCATTTCTTCGTTTTTAAATATGTTTGGACATTATCCATTCTTGAAATCATCATAGTAGACCCAGAAAATTCATCAATGATGGATGTTAGTTAAATTTCAGACTACCACCAAGACTGTCAACATTTACATATTCACTCGAATGAGTCGTACAACTGAGTGTGTCATGTGGCTGAAATTGCCGGGCTCTTCGAACTGCCAAAACTTAATTGCTACTTAGCCATGGTTTGCAAACTCTCTTTTTCTTGTAGAAGTTACTTATTTTTTACAAGAAGTCAAAAAATACTTCCAAAATAAAGTAATTCTAACTTCAATAAACCAAAAAAATAATTTAATCTAAAGCCTACTTTTTACTTAAGGATATTCTTTTAAGCTAAACATAAAAACCTGCACTTTGTTAGAACACCACACATTCCCTTGAGGAGAGGATAACAAAACCAATTCTTTTCTGGTACTTCACAGAAAGGAAGTATGCCACTCGAGCTTTTCCATGCTCATAAGCACCACCACGACCCCACCGCTTACCAATACCAACACTGTGTACTCCTAAGTGTAATTCTTTATTAAATTTTTTGTCTGTGAAGCAAAACAATGCATCAACAAAGTTAAGAATGCCGGCGACATATCGCAGGGAGAGATCATTTCTGCCAGTTCCCACCACTCGGCACCACCGTGCAATTTCAGCCTCTATTTCTCCTCTTGACTTGACGGAGGCTAACATCAAGCAGGTTTTAGACGATGCCCGAGTTGAGGTAAGTCTTTTTTCCTGCAGCATTTCTGTGTACACTCACTTGGAAATGCTTTACAATAGTCATAGAAGTATACTTTGCAATGCAGTTAGCACAGCTCTTTGATACTTCAGTGGGCATAACAGGTGATTTCTTAAGGTACAATAGATCATTCAACTTTGCAGTTTAAATTGAAACTTAATAAATAACATGAGAAATTAATGGGATAAAGGAAAAGCAGAACTTGCTGATCTTGATGGACCCTATATGAAGATCAGAATTGGAGGCAAAATTTGGCATAAACGTTCTACTGTGTTATCCAGGCTTGGCAATTACTTGAAGCAGAGGATCTCTGTAAGTCAGTTTATCCTTTTCGATTCGCCTAATGTCAACTACAAACCTATAGTCAAGTAACACAGATAGGTCCCTGTTTGGCCCCAATATTTTAAAACTCATTTTTCCTCGCACTTGGTTTCAACTACACAATTTGTAGAACCCACAAATTTTATCAATCATATATTTCGTCAACTTTTATCAAAATCTTCTAAAAATCTGATTTTTAGCCAAACCAAACAAGGGCTAGATGTTCGAACAAAACAACTTATTACGTAATAACACATCTTCGAGTTGGATAATTAACATCCATGGTTATGCCACATAAGCATATAACAAGCCAAATCTTCCTCTCCATTAGTTTCGACTCACGAAATCAATTTCAGACATTTTCAGGCATGCTTATAAGTCTAAGGACGAACGAGGTTTTTAACCCTTTTTCTGCATATAATTGCAAAATTCTTTACCGATGCAATTTGCTAGAGATTGTTTGTATAACCTGGATACATTGATCATTTCAGGCAATCTTGGAGGTAGCTATAGAAGATGAAAAGCAGTTGGATGATAGCCCTGAAAACTTTTGAGGACTAAAAGATCATTGTGACTGATTTTTTCTTATTCTTCTTTTCTAATGAACGTGCTATTATTATTACGTTAGTTATGTATCTTCGAGTCTTCCAAGCTAGCTAACGATGAGTTCAAATATGTTATCTCGGCTTCGTTGAGGTGCCCAAATTTTAGTGGACATAGTTCATCGTGTAAAAAAATAAATTTTTTTATTTTTTATTTCACCAAAAAAGATATCAAAATTATATAGTCAATATCGAAGGTGAGCAGGGGCGGACGCAGACTTCTTATGTTGGGGGGGCACAATCAAACTTTCAAAAAGTGACGAAAAAATTAAAGTAAGAGATATTTTATTACAATTATTCTCTACGTATTCTCATATTTTTATAACGTTCCATAATTAAAGTGGGAAATAGAGAAAAATTTAATGTAGTTTCGTAATTCAAATCAACAAAGAAATTGAGTATACAATCTTAATCATCAAGAGCTACACAAACTTTGATAGAATCCAAGTCACAGATTTATATGTACATTTCTTAAATTCTGAAACTTATTTAACAGATGCAACAAGTAATCAACAAGGGACTAGGAAATGGTAAAAGCCAGGCTTATTTTCGATGCATCAAATACTCGAGAAATAATCCTTGCTCATTGAAGTTCAATCATATTGCATAACTCTTTCTTCTGATTACATTCAGTCGGACTAGATTCTCCTAGACTAAAAGGCTCTAGAAATTTCCTTAAAAATGTCACTTCAACTGAAAATTTCACTCATGAATCTCATGCATTACAAGAACGTAACTAAATTCAACTAAGAATTCTTTTATTCTTATTCATTGATCTAATCCAAGTATACAATCATTTTACACTAATTACTTCGTTTAGTACTGGTTTCAGCACTATAGCTCACGAAAGCCTTGCCTACTAGCTTTTTTCTTGGGTTAGATCTTAGAATTCTTTGTCACGATTGAACTTGAAATGGCTATAGAGTGGAGATAGACTTTTCACTGTTTTCATTTGGCAATACAATTTCCACTCTTTGAGAGTAACTATAAATCATTTAAATAAAGATAAATGAGATTTGAAGTTTTGAACTATTCTTATTCAGTCATTCAGTATTATCACAATCATTCTCGTATCCATTTAACAATATACAATCTTAATTTTACCATGAAGAAGAGGAGAGAAAATGAGAAGAGGAGACTCAGGCGAGAGAAAACATTAGTTTGAAATGAATGTTGATTCCTTTTCCTTTCATATTTAAAAAAAAATATTCAAAAAAAAAAAATTTTTGCCGAGGGTGGTTAGGGGGGCACCTGCCCCCCAGGCCACCCCCCCAGGTCTGCCCCTGAAGATGAGCCATAATCTCAATTACGATAACACTAATAATCATCGTAATGAAACAAAAGATACACAAAACTCATACACTGATGTGAAGTGGTTTACCCTAAACGGAAATGAAGAACTTACATCTTCGTGCCACAGCAATGTTCATAACTATAATAAAGAAGAAATGTTAATATACATCTCATCTCTCTTTCGACCAAAACGATCTCAATTAAACTCAATTATCGATAGTAAGAATATTACGGTGACCAATATTAGATCAATTTGACGAGATAAGAGGACATAGATTAGTATTACTGATAAGTGTGGAAAAACACACTTATTCGACACTTTTTGGATTTAATTGGAATTGAAATTGAGTTTATTTTTGTGCATAATTATGTAATTTTCTTGTTTGCAGGCAAAAACCTCGAGAAGAAGAAGAATGATGCTAAAAAAGATGATAAAGGACTGAAAGTGAACAAAAAAGGTGAAGTTGGGACTAAATTGCACAAGCCTGAAAGTTGGAGGACTTGAAGTGCAATGTATAAAGGGCCTAACTGAACTGAAGGTCAAAATTCAAGGACCAAATTGTACTAAATCAAAGTTGAGGGACCATTTTGCCACTTTCCAAAACATTGGGGACCTTGATTGCAAATATCCCTAGATATTTATATAACTTAATTGCTAAGTTATCAAAAATATCTATCTTATATTTGAAAGTGCTGGGACGTTTTTTTTGGTAAAATAGTGTGTTATATATTTATACAATAAATATAATATATGAAAGAAATAATTCATTAAGATGAAGTGTCCAATTGGTGAAAAGTGTGGAATTTGTGTGGGAGGTCAGGTGTTCGAGCCACGTCTCACACCCTCACGCACTATATTAAAAAGCCTATTACAAATTAGATCACCTATAATGGAAACCCAACCTTGCGATTGGAGATCCCATTGATAAGGTTCAATGGGATAACAAAGTTATTGGAGTGATCTGTGGGGGTACTACATTGAATTTATTTCAAACCCCTCCCTATGATGAGTAGTACAAACTGTATTGATTAGAGGATGAGCTAATGCTCTTAATGCTTTCTATAGCTGATATTCAGTGGGGTGTTTAAATACAGTGCATCCTTGATAGAAGCACCTATTTGAGTGTGGAAGTGGGGCCGCTTCCTATGAGAATTAAGGCTAATTCTCTAGAACACTCAAAGAAACCGCGAAAGTTCACGGCCGAAATGAACACAACCGTGAGAACTCAATGATTGTTTTAGAAGTCATGTGTGTGTTCTATTGTCTCAGTTTGCAAATCATAATTGTGGAGTTCAAGACATAGTTCACTCTATAGTTAGCAAACTCGATAGAATATACAAAGTTAAGGTTCAAGTCGATAGACACCTAAGCCTGCGTGATTTCTACCGTACTCCAGAATAGTATTTTTATTTATCTTATTTCTTTCATGTGGGGGATTGTTATATATTTATACAATAAATATAATATGTGAAAGAAATAATTAATTAAGATGAAGTGCCCAACTGGTGAAAAGTGTGGAATTTATGTGGGAGGTCAGGTGTTCGAGCCACGCCTCACGCACTATATTAAAAAGTCTTTGATTGGGTCTTGGGGTTTATCTTAATTTTTGAATTCCTTTATTAATTTTCAAGTTTGTAATGTATTGTATCATGAATCTCTTTGTTATTATCTTTATAAAATGAGCTAAGATTATTGTGTTGGAATTTATGGTTGGAACTTAACCTAGTTGATTTATTGATTATCGATATATCTACATGTTTAGTGATAAATGCAGTTGTTATCAAAATCATAGTGTATTGATCATTATGTTTAAAATGATTTCATTTTTGGTGTCGCTTAAATGATAGTAATTAATATTGATGTGATTGTTGAAAAATAGTTGCATTAAATAGACTGAAATTATCAATGCCATGGGTTTGCTTGGTGTTCCAGGCACGTCTAGGTGATGTAGAGATATACACCTACATCATGTGATCCATTGAGCTATTTTCACAGAAACTCATGCTGTTGGCTATGTTTGTATCGACATAGAAATATGCTTTACAGATACGTCGATTAGGGTTAATATGACCTCGAGAGGGGGTATTAACTATAACAGGAGAATCGGGTCTAACTATCGCATTTTGATAATATGCATTGGCACATAATTGGTTCGAGATCAATGAAACAATAGGTTAAGCGACATCGTAAATTCCAACCACACTTTTCCCTCTGAAATTTGCCAAGACACCTTTATTTTCTTATTTTGTAGACTGTTAGTTTTTATCTTATGTCTTTAAATGTGTGTGTGTTCCTTTTGTCGTTAGAATTACAATCGATTAAAGTGCATAATCCAAAGTATACATTTCTCGTGGGATCGACAATCCGGACTCTTAAGGTCCACTTTATTACTTGAACGCGACCCGTGCGCTTGCGGTACAATTTTCAGCAAACAATTACTTTTACATAGTCGGCATAAAAAAAAACAACACATTAATGGCTACAAGAATCCGCATCAATCGAGTGGCATAACTGAAACAAAATGCATACATAAACATCGACTTTTCCCAAAAAAAAATTAAATTAAATTAAATGACCAACATATAATTTTAATTAGAATTCAGTTACCAACAGACATTTGCCTTTTGCAATACCTCATAAATGTTAGATCTGCTCTACTTTCAGAAATGAGGGGTTAACGAATTTCGGGCTTCCATGACACAGAAAAGACGACGGCCAAAAAAAAAAAAAAAATTTAAAACGTTGAAAAAAATTATCGACTTGCATTTTTTTGGTTTCTAAATTTTAGAGATCCAAATGGGAATTTTATAAGATATTTGATTCCTACACGCAAACGAAATCTCTTATCCAAATATATCTTCCAGTTGTGCCATTGTTATTTGAGAACAAGATCCTAACTTTATCTATTCATTTAAGTCCTTGTATGTCAGCCACAATCTGAACACTCTCAACTAGACCCACACAAATCTTGAGTGGCTTCTCTAGGCCATTATTTGCTGCATGCCTTGTGCTTATTGTAGCAAACTTGAACACTGTGTTATAGGCAATACGAAAATGGCAACTCAAGCATTGCTCTCTTCATCATCCATCAGCTCGTCGGCAGAGGTTGCTAGACAGATTCTTGGAGGAAGGCAAGTCCAATCTTCCAGGAAGGGTTCCTTCGTTGTGAAGGCAGCTACTACTCCTCCTGTCAAGGTGAGCCTATTATGGATTAAGCTCTATTATGTTGAACCACTTTATCTAAAAGTTTAAATTGCCATTTTGATCGAAAATAAGTTTACGCACGAGATCATCCTCGAGAAGAGACTTACATCCATTTAACTCTTCCACGCTTTCATTATACTCTAGAAGATATATGAGCATCTCACACTACAAAAAAAGGAGTTCAAAAGTACTTTATGGAATAGAATTATTAGGGTGGCCTAATATATGTGTAGAATACCCAATCAGGCTCTACATGGTCCAACTGAGACCCTCTTCAACCCTTCAAGTGCATAAGCGCGCACATTGCGTGTAGACATGATTATGAGCTCAATTACTTATAGCCATTGATTATTTTGTCAGCAAGGAGCAGACAGGCCACTCTGGTTTGCATCCAAGCAAAGTCTTTCCTATTTGGATGGCAGGTAAATTCATATGTGCTCTTAACAATGCTACTTTTCGACAAAAATGAAGATCAGATTATGTTTGAGACAAATAGTGGAGTAAAATGATGAATATCAGTCTAAGTTCATCGTGTTTTTCTAACTTTTTCAGCCTCCCTGGTGACTATGGATTCGATCCATTGGGACTGTCGGATCCTGAAGGTACTGGAGGATTCATTGAGCCCAAATGGCTAGCCTATGGAGAAGTCTTCAATGGACGTACCGCAATGGCTTTGGGTGCAGTAGGAGCCATTGCACCACCAGAAAATTCTTGGAAAGGCTGGCCTAATTCCAAAGCGGAAACAGCCCTCCCGTGGTTCAATGACAGGAGTCATTCCTCCAGCCGGAACATATAACTACTGGGCAGATTCCTACACCTTATTCTCGTTCTCGAAATGGCACTTATGGGATTTGCAGAGCACCGGAGATTCCAGGACTGGGCCAATCCAGGGTCCATGGGCAAGCAATACTTCTTGGGTTTGGAGAAAGGCTTGGAGAGGGTCGGGTGACCCAGCATACCCCTGGTGGCTCCCTTTTTTAACCCGTTGGGGTTCGGTAAAGATGAGAAATCCATGAAGGAATTGAAGTTGAAGGAAGTGAAGAATGGAAGATTGGCTATGTTGGCAATCTTGGGTTACTTTGTACAAGCTTTGGTTACTGGAGTTGGTCCCTTCCAAAACCTGCTGGACCATTTGGCTGATCCTGTGAACAACAATGTCTTAACCAACCTCAAATTTCATTAAATAGTAGTCCTATGTTGTCTCTCTCTCAGATTTGTAACATCATTTGAGCAGATAATTCAGCATCTCATATGTAATCTACAAACAGGAGACTTGTAAACTTCGTTACTACTTGAGTTGTTCGCCTCTTACTAATTCAATCTCCATTGTACTTTGTTTTAATAATCTACAATATGACACGTTTAAGGTGAAGCTGAGAAATTTCTAAAGAAGGGTCTCAGAAGCGTGTTTGTATTGTAGACAATTACGAAAGAGCTACGAAGTAACAAATATTGTACATGAAACATTTATTATTTTGACATGTCTGGTTAGATTAAGTTTCTCAACATTTTTAAAAAAAACGAAAATTAGTAAATATTATCCGCTGTTTAATATTGATCTAGTTTCCTCAAATCAACTTATGCTCTATGTGAGACAAATGCAACTTTTGAAAGACTTGATGAAGGGGTAATGATGAAGCTCACCAAAGTAGAAAACGATTCTCTTGTTCTATACATTCATTTTTCGTTAGTATTGTTGGGTCGTGACTTTCGTCACTATATTCCACACGCTAGGAATGCGGGGCACCAAACGTTAGCCTTTTCGGTTACATATTTTAGCCCGATCTTTATTTTTATTCACGCCGATTTTAGCTTCTTCTGTTTTATATTGTAGCCCACTTTATTTCTACCTACGTTAGGTCGATTTTAGCTTCGTATGTTACATATTGTAGCCATTGCTTTATTCCTACGTACCTTTATAACCGTCCACCTTCATTGAATGAGATAATGCGCAAAAAATTATAATTTACTTATTGCGCTCAACCATTTATATGGGAGCTCGCGCGGACTCTCACATGCAAACGAATTTCACGAATCTTGGGAAACTTCTGATTTTCACCCAATCTTAGCTTCATGTCTGAATCTAACGAGTTTCAGTTCCACCACTGGTAAGCGTGTAAATGCATAATGTTAATTCATATTCCGTATATACAGATGTACGTTGATCGAAAATCTGAAAAAAAAAATAGTACGTTTTTTTTATTTCATTTATCTTTCTTTCTCTGCTATACCTGTGATTTTTTTCTTTATTTTTTGTATGAAGTGATGACTTTACCGGTGTTCTTGTTATTTTTTTTTGTATTTGATATGTTAGATGTTGAAGACCACATTTGAATTGATAGTAGTCAAATTTCTCTGCAATCAGAGTTTGGATCTTTTAGCTTCATTATTGTGGATCTATGTAATGTTAATTGCTGATGGGTCCTATTAGAAATTTCATTTTCCTGTATAAGGTTTCTTGTCGAAATAGATTTCTGAGTATTGTTTATGAATAAACAATTATTTGTATTTAATGGATCTATTTGTGGGCCCACGCTTCTGAAATATGAGTAGTATAATTAGATTTGTGCATTTGTGAATTCCTGCACCATTTCTTTTAGGTGTTTCTGTCTTTGCTTGTGCAAAAATCCAGCGGCTCCAATTCATTTGCAGTTCAATAGAAATTGGTAGATTGTATGAAACGTCCTTACAAAATCTTTTTCAAAGTATTTATTTCCAAAAGGAGTAAGCGAGGTTGGATTCCTTGGAAGAAAACTAATTTAAAATGTATATATTCCTATGCATAATTTGGATAGCACAAAGGAAAATTTTGAGTTGGAAAAGTTGGAATTAAATTGCCTCATATATATAGCACGAAATTGCTTCCTATACGTATAACATAAGTGATATAAGTTCCTTTTATACTTATAT